>OX276378.1:29773597-30373597 GCA_946251855.1 Alsophila aescularia
TTTTACTTTGTATAGAAAGTTATACTGTCGTTTCGATAATCGTATTTTGAGTAACTTCCATTGATTTCTTGTTTCATCCCTTTCATCAGTCAATCCTGAAAGTTTTTTACTAATAAGTATACAAGCTGAATCTACCATGATTTGGAAATCACAAGCTCAAAATCTATAGTAGAACAACTTTCGAAATATATTTTTTTCTTTCAAACTATAAATAAGCTGATCGAGACAATTTTAGGATGGGAAAGAACTAAGCTCATATTGTTATTTTTAATGTTTATTGCTTAATAGACATTTTAACTAACCAGTTAATTTCAAACCATTTCTTTACCACATTTTTACTAGCATCCCAAAAATTTCGCTGCGTCAACAATTTCAATCTGCCAACTGCCTGTGAAACAGGGTAAAAGAAATTAGAATAAATTATAAAACGCGATTATTCAAATTATGAGCAAGTGCGTCTGGCAGGTTAATTATTCAATTAAACAACCTGTTCCGCCCTGGGCGATTCTGGATTTGCATAAAGGTCAATCAGGACTGATCGGTCCTGTGATTACAGGGACTACCTATTTGGGATCAAGCGGAGCCTTATTTGTCTAAAGATTGTTCTCACTGTGTCAGACGTGGAATATAATGTCGAACTATGAAAAGAACTCAAACTTGAAAACAAATAATTAATGGCTAGTTGTTAGTACCTAAGACCCAAACCTCGGCCTTTATTCGCTATGACCATTCAGACAAGTAACGCGTTGCAATATGATATCTTCATGGCATTGATGCGTGAATTGACGTTATGCAAATGTAGTGTGGCATAGCAAATAAGTGCCTAGCATTATGTTGATGGTATCAACTTACTTACACACAATAAATAAGAACTGCAAAGGAGTGCAATGCCCTGCCCTCGTCAGTGTTTCAGGTAAATTATAACCTCGGTGTGTTCAAGTCAAGAGTGAATAGGTATCTACTAGGAAAGCGTTCTACACCTTCGACCACATCATCGCTTTCCATCAGGTGAGATCGTGGTCAAACGATTGCCTAGACGGTAATAAAAAAAAAGTATACACAAAACAGTTACTGTGTTTATACTCAGACAGATTGTTGCCGCTGAAATGAAAAGCAAAAATGTGTTTGGCCTTGGTATGGTGTCCAATGAAATGTCATACAGCTTAATGTTTAATCGTGAAAAAAATTACAAGGGGCATCATCTTCGGTGCAGTTAAATTCAAACTATACCATCACAAGATTGAATGACTGAACGACTTTTTATCAGCCTGATGTCCTCTAAAATCCGTCCCAATGGAAACAAACACTTATTTGAATAGGTTTTGTTTGAAATACGAATGCGTGTGGATAATAAAGAGAGCTTATTACTTCTATTTTTGCATTTTCCTTTGACTAAATGATCCTCTTTTTGTATTGAGATGATAAAGCAGATCGTGTTTCGTTGTTAGGAGACGAATCCCGTCTGGAGAAAATGATCGCGATTGAAGGCGGGTTTTGTGTTTTTGAATAAGAATTGCTTTCATAAAAGGTTTCTCGAATCGAAAATTGAACGTTTAGAAACGGTTTTATAAAACTTCACTGGTACCCTTAATTGCTTCAAATATTGCGATAGATTTTTAACTACGAGTACTTCTACTTATTGACCGATTGTCTTGAAACCTCACACATGAATTCAGTCCCTATGACAACATAATGATAATTTCAACTTTCAATCTTCGTATTCTGATGCTGCTAGGATGCCTTAGTGTATACCTAAACACGAGTATACATAGTAATTCTATGTTACCTTATACTCTTCAGACACTAGGATAGTTTGCGAGTCAGTTCAGTGAGTCAGTTCCGTCACTGAACTTTCACTGGCGTCGTATGCGAATTTACTTTATTCCTCGTGGTCACACCAGTAAGACAAAACAGTCCGAGTCCGTCGCCATAGATTTGAAGACAGTTCAATGAGAAAGTGTCTTCAAATGTATTCGAACACGAGACCAGTGAAAGGCAAGTGACTGAAATGACTCACTGAACTGATTGGTAAACTGGCATCGTTTCCGGAGCGTATTAAGAGAATCTTGAGAAACTTATTGAGATGTATATACTTATTTATATAAAAAACAATTGCACATTGCTATGCAAATGTGTAACTCTGGTATCTTGGTATGTTTACTTTGTACTCTTTTCACGAGTAAGCAGCTGAACTGATCTTGATAAAGTTTGACAAGGAAATGGTGTCAATCATAAGGAAAAATGACTACGCGGACTAAGCTATGAAGCCCAGCAGCTAGTCTTGTATAATTATGCATTTAACTGATGTTATTTGTTTGTTTGAAGTCCTCTGACGTAGCTTAACGACTGCTATTAATCAACAGCTGGGACCGACAGTTTAACGGCCATTCAAAGCACGGAGCGATGGAAAACCGCATATAAGTCAGAAAAGTCATTGGTTCGCAGCCTAGAACCGAACCTGGTATCGTTGGATTCTAAGTTGCACTATTGAACCGTCAGGCTACCATTGCACTATGTTATTGCAATACAATTACAATAAAGGCGGCAAACTTCCACTGCAGAATATCAAACTGAGACACTTGCAAATAATAGAAGATTGTTGCACCAAGCAGAAAGTGATTTATTGTTTCAACAATTGCAAATTTGGTTTCCCAAGATTTAGCGACTGCAGTAGGTACTAAATCAACGAGCGCACAATCTGCTTTTCCTGCGATCAAAATCTTTAGTTATTTAGTACCTATAAAATACATAATTCAAGTCAAATGAACAAACCTTCGTGAAATTTTTACCTCTGTATTTTATTTGATTGTAAAAGTTTGTCAATCACACAGTCTGATTTAATTTTTATTTCTCTTGGAGTAACGGAAAACTCACTTTAGTTATAATAGTTAAGTCCTTCCGGAGACGCCCTAGAGACACCTTGAGCGATCCGGACGATACAATCGTTGCCGCAGTGCAGGCAGCGATAGATTTGTCCAAACCGTCTTCAACATCTTTCAACACAATTAGACACAGACACCGACCTCGCCGGCGAGGTTGAAGGTTCCGTAGTTAAAGCCAATTTTATTTGCCTTCGAGTTTCTTGCCGATTCTTCTCGAATGTGTATTCCGAATCGGTGGTCAGTTATAAAAATAATTCAATGGGCTCCAGCCATTTCATCGGGACCTCTTCGATCACTACCTAACAGTAGCGATCCATGGGTGTTAAGTCAGACCCCCGTCATCAATGGCAATTGTCCAAGCCGAGGTTCGTACCCCCTGGGTGCCCTTGAGCAAGTGGCCAAAACTTAACTTTGGCTTGCGTCTACTGCGTCACGTATTGCGGCGGAGAGCTTGCGTGCCTGCCCCACCGTCCGGTGACACTTTAGAGGTCAATTATAGACCAACAGCATACAGCATATGTAAAAAAAATATATAATTGTTAATTATTTAAAAAAATAACTTAATTTTTAGTCAAACGAAATGTTTTTCATTGAAATATCTTGCGCGCAAATTTGCATTGTAAAGTTCTGAGTTTGTTTTTTGGTATTTGTTTAATATTAATTTTAGCCAGTTTGCTTTACTCCAAATCTCTTTGGATGAATCTCTACACTATATATCTTAATAATGAAACAAATAACTTGGTGCTGAACGGATTCAAATAATAAATAAGGAATCCTAAAAACAGTGCAGTAGGTACATATACCTATTTGCATGATTAGTTCTGTACATATTATTATCATCTTTATTGCGCTAAAATAATATAGTACACTGTAATAGTATACGATTTTTCACGCTAATGAATAATGATAAGAATAGTGATAAATAATGAATAATGCGAAGAATAGTGATAAATAATGAATAATGAGAAGAATAGTGATCATTTATAACGAAATTGGAAATAAAAACCTTTAAAAACACCTCTGCTACTTCTCTTAATACAAAATAAATAAAATAAAAAAAGGAAACGGTATTCGTTCCAATTTATACTCGTTCATGAATTACAAAATATTTCGAGGGGACCCAATTATTTATTTTATCGAACGAAAATCCCCTATCGGGGTTTGTTATGTCACCCTTTACATTTTAACGAAACCGTTCTTACTCGAATTGCATTACGACCTCTTTGGGGCGAATAAAATTTTGTGGGCAAGTTTTATTTACTTGTTGGTTAAAAGAAACAGAGCTATTAGCAGAATGAATAATGGAAGTGTTTTGAGTTTGGCCCATTGATAGCAATGTCTTTATTGTTTTTTTTTATTTGTTTCAAATTAGGCTCTTGAAGAAGCGCTTTGGAGCTGTAGTTGTGGCGCGGTAAGTACATGCGCATCTATTAACCAGTAAAAAGTCGTAGAACCAAAATCAATGTACCCGTCGTTAAATCCGCTTATGCTAGAAGTTTCAGTAACTATGCCATTCCGTTCATCTATAGGCGCACAATTAAGCTTTGTAATCTCAGGTATAGCTCGCTTTTCGGAGTCAAAATGAAAGTGAGGAAATGGCTCCTCACACTAGATTACAATGCAACAGAGTCGCTACTGATCATTCAGAAATAATATGTACCTAATTCATTTTTAAAGTGCGCACACACACTCTTTACACAAAACATATACACATATAATTATGAGTGAGAAATTGTAAACTTTTTATATTATATTTGTCATTGTTAAGATTATTTTATCAACTTCAGTCATGAAAATCTACTGTTGTTCAGTCATGGTAATACTGTTGTTAAGATAGGCAAGCCCTAGTGCGGAGGCCTTTAGAAATCATACTACGAGTATATAAACAGAATGTATTTAGTTTAACCTAATATTTACTGTTACCTATTAGAGTACCTGTTAGAGTTTTTGGATATTATTTTTTTATATTTTGTATTAGATTTACAGTACGTGACTAAAAAAGCAATGTTTATGATCTTTGGACTAAGTACAAATTTGACGCTTGAAGAAGCGATCCAGAGGCACTGCGACATTGCGTCTCGAAAATTTGTGAAAAATTATAAAGTAGAGCTGCCTTGGCGTCAAATTTACAGGCACCCACATTACGATAATTACACATTGAAAACACCTAATCCATACCAATATATAAAAGTGAAACGTTGTCTGTTTGTTTGTTTGTTTGGGGAGTTTTCACGCGATAACGGCTGGATGGATTTTGATGAAATTTGGAATAGAGATAGCTTAAACCGTAGATTAAAACTTAGAATACTTTTTATCCCGGAAAATAGTAAGTTTCGACGGGAAAACTGGAAAATGTTGATTACTCGCTGTAAGGAACGGTTGCCATGGAAACGAAATAACAAGTCTCCCAAAAAACTTCAAAAGCTTTGGTACTATACCTACTTTTGCATTGGTTTTTAATATCCTAGAAAAAAAAAGCTTGCATTTTTTTCGCGATAAACAGTAGTCCACGCGGCCGAAGTCATGGGCGGGAAAGCTAGTAATTATATACATATATTTTGAATTTGGATAGAAAGCTGCCGCCAAAAAAATATCTAAGAACCAGGAGAGCAGAAACATTTAAGAATTTGGATATATAACATCTATATATATATATATATATATATATATATATATATATATATGTATATATAGATGTATCTATATTAATTATCTATTCGGGACGGATACAAATTCAAAAAATCAAAGATAATAAAAATCTGTCCAGCAGTTCTTGAGTTATAAATATATATATATATATATATATTTAAAGGAGGGAATTTTTAAGATTAATTTTCTAAACTTGTGGGAGTGGCAAAGTTTGACCGCGGGCGAAGCTGCGGGGTGCAGCTAGTTTTAATATAATCACACCATTTAATGTTCATTGTAACATTATTTGTCAATTTTATATCTCCAACTTCTTAAGTACTTATGCTCTCCTGGTACTTGAAATATTTTTTTTCATTATTTTTTTCGTTTTTTTTTCAAGTTCTATAGAAAACGATAATAATTTTTTCTCCTATTTCAAGATAAAAAGTAGTCTATGTGTTAATCCAGGATATAAGCTATCCTGGTACCAAATTTTATCTAAATCCGTTTAGCCATTCAAGCGTGAAGGAGCAACAAACACACACACACAAACATACAAACTTTCGCATTTATAATATTAGCGTGATAAGTATTTCTGAGTACCAGGAGAACAGAAACACTTAAGATGTTGCAGACATAATATCACATCACACTAATCACACTAATATTATAAATGCGAAAGGCTACTTTTTATCCCGAAATAGGAGAAAAAAATATTTAAGTACCAGGAGAGCATAAGTACTTAAGAAGTTGGAGATATAAAATTGACAAATAATGTTACAATGAACATTAAATGGTGTGATTATATTAAAACTAGCTGCACCCCGCAGCTTCGCCCGCGGTCAAACTTTGCCACTCCCACAAGTTTAGAAAATTAATCTTAAAAATTCCCTCCTTTTTGCATCTATATTAATTATCTATTCGGGACGGATACAAATTCAAAAAATCAAAGATAATAAAAATCTGTCCAGCAGTTCTTGAGTTATAAATATATATATATATATATATATATATATATATAGCGTGATATAGTTGATATAGATACCTATTGTTACATTGAAAATAAATTTATTTTATTCAAAAGTAACTTCAATGTAAAGAATATATACAACCAAAAACTCTTTTAAATTATGTGACATGATTGTAACGCTACCTGTAGAATTTTTAAATAGGATGCGGAAGAAGATTGCACGCGGGCAAAGCCGCGGGGCGCAGCTAGTAAACTATAAAACAAATATAATTTCTAATAAAGACTACTGAACCAATTTTGATATGGAGACTACTGAAGTTTATATGGGACTAAACTGAATGTCTACCCTTTTGCATAAAACAACAACAATCCATCGGTTTAGAAATCTTATAGATTTGAGGCAACATAAACACAAAATCAAATGGATATACAAAAAAACTATTTATTCTTGAAAATACTACTGGATCAACTTTGATACATTTAATATGGTACCACTTGAGTATACAAATAAATAAATACGTTCCGCAATTCATGTAGAAATTGGTGTACAAACATTTAAAAAAAAACAGTCATTCCATATAACCGTCGTCTCCTGTTGTGAAGTCACTTAAAGCATTTTCCCACGCTAGCTCCGCCTCTACTCTCTGCCACCCGCTACCCGTAACGAGCACCTGGTGTTCAACAAGGTTGAATATCGCGAGTGCTATTTGCTCGGAACTAAATGACATAAGTCTCAAAAGTTCTTTATTTTATTGGCAGGCTAATAATTTAGTTAGGTAAATTTTGTCTTGACAGTGGATAACTAACTATATTTTCTTGCTGTCAGATTCATTTGAGACAAAAAACTTAAGCTGTTGAGTAGAAAAATGAAAATATTACAGAATATAACGTAAATTTTGATAAAAAAATGTATCGAATGAAATTCTGCTAATCACGTTTTAGCCTTGATCATAGAGATATATAGATCTCAAAAATATATATGATAAGTTTCACATTTATCAGGTTTGGGGTTGACCCAGCATTTTTATGGAAAAACCCCTTAATTATTGGAGCCTGGTCTTAACATAGGAATCGATCGGTCTCGCAAATTTCAAAACTATAATAATTTATCTATCTACACATAAGACAGCGGAGAACAATTTGGTAATTACCAAAATCGTCACGGATCCCGGAAACGTAATGTTGATTGAAATAGCTACGCGTACTACTAAATAAATGCCAATGTGAAAAACTAATTTGGCGCTTTACAAAGCGTTCCACACTCTATTAGAGTCTCCCTTCTATTATACTACACTATAAACATAAAACAGAAGCCACACTCACCATATTTAGACAATGTCTTGCAGTACTAGTGATTTGAACAGCTTTAAGGGTGTGTCATCTTCATATTTAAATGTTCATGTGCAAAACGTCTTGCGTTTTCACCCTTTTTTCTTATGTTTCTTTCAAATATTTCAACGAGTCGTACCCATCTCCAAAGGTTGCGTGTAAGAAATTGCTTATAAGGATAAAGTCACAAATTAATTATAATTTACCTACATTATAAGTGATAAATAGTATGCTATGTAGACTTCTACACAAAAAATGTTAACTGTAAAAAACTAATACTACTTCCTATTAATTAAAAAATGTGAAAGTTTCTGTGTATGTTTGTCAGCGCTGAAACGGCTGAACTGATTATGATGAAATTTGTTACGCAGTTTTTTAGACCCTAGACATACAAAGGATACCTTTCATCATCATCATCATTCTCCACGCGCGAGATAAGCGGCTCAGAAGTGCAACTTAGAATCAAACTATACCGGGTTTGGTAAGTTATGTGCAATTTTCCATCATCACTGCGTGTTTCAGAAGGCACTTTAGCTGTTGGTGCCGGCTGTTATATCAATCGTTAAGCCATATGTAGCCATAGGTCCTCGGGCGGCCTGATAAACTCACTCCCTGACAGCAGAGGCCAGCACAACTTCATACTATTACGACAAATAAACAAACACGCGGGAAAAACCGCGGACCGCAGCTATTAGTTTCCTTTTATTTTCTCTTTGCTGGGTCGTAGTCCCTTTTAGAGTACTAGCTCGTTTATGTGTCTACCCAGCATCGGCAGCTATAAACATGTAATAATGTTCGTTCGTTGGTACATAAAGATAGAGAGAGAGAGAAGCAGAGAGAGAGTTAGAGATGAAGAGAGAGAGAAAGAGATAAAGAGAGAGATAAAGAAAGAGAGAAAGAGAGATACAGAAAGAGGCAAAGAGAGTTACGGAGAAAGAATGAGACAGTGTAGGTTACCACCACGTAAAATTTTGGCTTTCTGCCCAGTGAAACCTTACTGTAATTACAATGCATAAACGTTTCATTCACAGTAACTCTAAAATTTAATTAATCCTCCTTCGTTCCGCCACGATAATTGGGTATTGCCGCGGAATTTCATACTGTATGATGTTCGCACTTTGCTGAGGGTGTCGAAATCCAATATTGAGCCGGGGTCCGTCGTAATTTGGTACGTAAAGTAGTTTTATACTGTAGAAATAAGTTCATGATCATACATATTTACATATAAGAAGCAAATACATAATAGCAATATAGCTCGGGCAAAAAATTAACTTTTCAAAAAAAATGCTATAGCTGTTG
The DNA here is from genome assembly GCA_946251855.1 of Alsophila aescularia. Taxonomy (NCBI): domain Eukaryota; kingdom Metazoa; phylum Arthropoda; class Insecta; order Lepidoptera; family Geometridae; genus Alsophila; species Alsophila aescularia. The sequence goes on from OX276378.1 coordinate 29,782,706, forward strand.
CTCGGGATGATGTAAGGATTTTGACGATACCACAGATCCAAATCTGTTCAGACATTTAAAAGTTTTAGTGGAACAAAGAAAATCCTTTACATACATACAAACATACATACATGAACCCTGAAACCATTACACTCCTTTTTTCGGCAGTCGTGCAAAAAAAGACGTTTACATGTTCAAAAGGTTGTTAAACTGATAATTTTTATTTCCTTAGTTAATATGTATTTAATGAAAATAGTTTATAATATAAATTAACCTTAAAATAAATCTGATCTCACGTACGAACTCGCTCTTATTCAGCGTGGAGGCATATGGTGCATCATCTCTTTAAAACGAACCTGTGTCCCAGGTCCCATCCCAGCAGTGGGAATGTAATAGGCTGATTGCGATAATTATGGTGATCCACTAACAAGTACGCAATGTTTCCAAAATGCTGACAGCATTAATCTATAATATATCTAATCTAATCTTTATCAGCTGGGCCATTATTCTCTATTGCCACACGAAATTCCTTGTAGAAAACGTGTGACGTCATAGTATGCTTATAAAGTAAACGCGTTTCCTAAACGCGCCATGGCGATTCGAAAGATGAAATTCTGTATGCCACAAGAAAAAATAATTTTCTACGCCCGTTGTTTTAATTTTATTTCAAGTAAAGTTACGAATACGTCTGTTTGTTCGGAATTTTGACTGTTCTAGGGATTTGTAAAAATAATCGAGTATTATTTTTTAAATGACGATTTTTGCAACTATTACTGTTTTAAAATTAATCCTTTATTTGCAAGCAATCGTTCATTTAGATTTCTTAAAACTTAAACGTTTGTCTTCTGAAAAATCGATTATTTCTGGAAAATTAATCAATGATTGCATAATCGATTTGAAGACATCCCAATATATATATTTTAAGATTATTACCACAATGACAGGAAGAGCCGACATCGAAGGATCAAAAAGCTTAAAAGATTTTAAAGGGAACACAATTTTTTCCCACAATGACAGGAAGAGCCCACATCGAAGGATCAAAAAGCTTAAAAGATTTTAAAGGGAACACAATTTTTTGCTTCAGAAAAGTCGATTATTTCTAGAAAATTAATCCTTTTTAGTATAATCGATTTTGAAGAGATCCCAACAAATCGATTATGAAGAATCGATTTTAGTAACATTTAGTCACATCTCTCGCCTGTTCCATAGATCATATAGATGATATACATAATAGACTATAACGTGCGCATAACGCGCCTTGACGCGTTTGTCAAACTAGACCGTGGCTTAGAGAATAGTAATTTACGTTGTACGACATTTCCACGAAGATACCTCAGCGTGACGCGCCGCATTGGGTGTAACGTGTCTTTGTGGCAACAGAGAATAAGGGCCTTCTTCGTTTTTTAAGAACATCCAGAGAGTAATATATATATTTTAAAAAGTTGCCGCACAAAAGTTACTCAGTAGCTCAGTCACACTGAACACATTGTTTCCATTAATGTCGAGAAGTATTTATTTGCTTTTTACCCGACTGAGGAGGGTTATGTGATATGTTATGTTTACATGTTTGTACGTTTCTTATGCGCGTCCTACGGCCTAAGTGGCTTGATGTTTTTTTTTATAAATGGGTTTGAATAGATGTCGAGAAAACTAATATGGCAGCTTTTGTATTTCCGAAGGAACAAAAAATTACCAAAATCTTTCGAGTGAGGTATCAAAACAAAGCAAAGAAGAAGAAGAATTATTTTAGAAGTATTTTCGAAGAGCATTTCAAAAATATATAGCGTGTATAACTAAACATAGCAATTTTCTTTTAAGCTTCTTACAAAATTTTCAATTTCAGATTGTTGATGTTAATGTAAAACTATAGTATAACGTTACAATTGCAACTGTTAAAGTAAAGTAAATTATGTAAGTAAAAAGGAAACATTAAATTTATATAAATACTAGTAGTGCCCCGCGGTTTCATCCACGTCTCTCAAGTACCATACTTTTTTCCGGGATAAAAAGTAGCTTGTGTTAATCCAGAGTATAAGCTACTTCCGTACCAAATTTCATCCCAATCCGTTCAACAGTTTAAGCGTCAGGAAGTAACAAACACATACACACACACACACACACACTCACTCCCTGACATACATAAAAACTTTCGTCTTTTTAATATTAGTGTGATTATTTTTGCGGGCGGTCAGCTCGTATTCAATAATTTTGTTCGCAGTCGGGTTTCTTGCATTTTTTTATAATAATTTAACATGTTTAAATATTTTATTTAACTTGCTATTTATGTAAGTTTGTTTAGGTTAAATCTTGCAAGCTGAATTAGAACCAATTCCTCTTATACTACGGAGTTCAATTTTTACATGTTGGTTCAGTTCCAATGACAATGCATATTTATGTTGAGCATGACATCCATGAATCGACATCCAGGATTAGTTTCAGATAAAGAAACTCTTCAACAGTTAACAGTTCAGTCACGAAATTTTGTGTACGCATTTTATTATAATACCCGGTTTTAAGTGTTACTATGATATCGTTGCTGCACTTAGGGCCGTATTAATAAACCGATCTCAACTCCAAGAGCGCTCTTTAGAGCGATCTCAAGATGCGAATCTAATTAATAAACACATCTTAAGCTGTTGATTGAGATGCCGTAATCAGCTGAGTTAGTGTTTAATAATAAATCAATCTCGACTCTCAAGGGCGCACTTGAGATGCGCTTTGAGATGCAGAATATTGAGTGCAGTCGATCCGTGACTTGAGAGCATGATTGCCAGTTGCTAGAATCAAGGATTTCGAAAATATTAGTTCAGAAGTTGATAATTATAATTATATTAACCATCATTATAAGAATATTTTTATATTCCTCTGGGAATAAACAAATTTATTTGGCATGATTGCGAAAAGATCCGAAGATTTGGTAGATATCAGACCCTGGCGAGGACTTGCTGAAGTTTAAAAAGATCCGATATCGTAACCAAAGGATACGCGCTGGAAATACTGCATGGCCAATAAACGAACTTTTATTTTCATAAATTATAGTCATTCATTGATGAATTGCGTTAAGTTCTGTAATAGATAGTGTAACTTTGAAAATATAGACAAATATTATGGCTTGCATCCTTTCTACAAAAAAACTAAAGTAAGGTTATGATAATTATGTAGAAAATAAACATTACGTTTAATATAATCGCATTTAATTTAATTCAACTACATCGAAATAATAATTTTTAACCTTACGCTATATCTTATTTGAGCAAAAACCGAACTTTCAATAAAGAAAATAAATCGTTCATTCGTAGTTCATTCAATCTTGCTCTCAAGTTCTGGTTCGTGACGTAGCATCTTGAGATGCGGCTCTTGAAAGCGACATGACCTGAGATGCTCTTGAAATTTCTTTATTAATTAGCGATGATCTTAAGATGCTGATCACAACTTGAGAGCGTATCAGTTTATATCGCACTTGAGAGCTCAACCAAGAGCGATTTATTAATACGGGTCTTAGTGTCGGGTCCTAACTAGGGCAATCCTCAACAGTTAATAGCAGAGATATGAAATGTTGTATACCTCAGACCAATGTATATTTTTGTAATATTTGGTCTTACAATTAAATGCGTGTACAACCTGTACATGCATTTAATTGTGATAGCCCGTTTCACCATAAGTTTTTTCTAGGGTTTTTCAACTAACTTAATTCTCCTACATTCGTTTGGTTCAAAACGCAAAAAAAATATTAAGGTAATATGAAAAATCTTTACGCACTTTTCGTGTAAGAATTACAGCTTCTGAAAATAAATGAAAATATCGACACAACACTTGTTTCTTTGTATGTTTCGTAGTGGGCAACTTCCTTTCATGTTGCCAAGTGCCACTTAGTAGGTTCTTGGCTCCCTAAAAATTTCAAAGCAAAAGATGTTACGATAAGTTTTCAAGATAGGTAGTAACATCTTGAAAATTTTTCATCTTAGCGGGTATATGCCTTGATTATTTATTGGGTACCGATATCAAAACAAGCAGAAAATTTAAATTAAAAACTAATCTAAAAATGAGTTTTTTTTTATTTAGTCATCGAGTCACCATCAAAGTTTCAGACGGATAGCTAATCGGGAAGTGCTCCAAATTTGGGTTGCAAGATTGGGTCCCCTACGTGAAATCGAAACCGGTTTGTTCTAAACTTTTTACTGGTAACATTATTTATCGACAGCTCAATATTACGATGTTTTTTTTTCCACCCGGAACGATAGACAAACAATAAAGTGACAACGTGTAAATAAAAGTGGATTTCCAAAGAGTCTCAACAAACTTATTTCATGATATTAATGTTATTATTAATCACATGCCAAATGTATTTCCTCTACTTTTAAAAGCTTTTTTTTAACTTGCTATATTTGTATGTATGTACGTAAGTATGTTTGTTTAGAATAAATCTTACAATCAGTTTGTAAGATTTATTCTAAACAAACATACGTATGTATACGTATGCATTTGATTAATAATAACATTAATTTCATGAAATAAGTTTGTTGAGACTCTTTGGAAATCTACTTTTATTTACACGTTGTCACTTTATTGTTTGTCTGTCGTTCCGGGTGGAAAAAAATATCGTAATATTGAGCTGTCGATAAATAATGTTACCAGTAAAAAGCAGGTTTCGATTTCAAGTAGGGGACCCATTAAAATCACTTCCTCGTATCCAACGGAGTAGAATTTTTTGCATGTTGGTTCAGTTTCGATGACAATGCATTTTTGTACGGTAAGCATGACCTGAATCGACATCCAGGATCAGCTCCTGATAAAGGAACTCTTCTACGGTCGACAGCACAGTCACGAAATGTTGCTTCACTCCAGAATAGCTCCTGACTAGGGAACAAACGGTCAACGGTCAACAGTACAGACACGAAATTTTGTGTACGCATTATATTATGCTAGCTGTTTTGAAGTTTTGCCATGAAAAGGTTGCTGCACTCAGGGTTGGCTCCTGACTAGGAAACTCCTCAACGGTTAACAGCACAGAGACGAAATGTTTTATACGCGTTTAATTGTAATAGCCCGTTCTAAGTTTCACCGTGACATAGCTATTCCATAAAAGCTTTTTTAAACGTTTTTAATTAATCAACTTTTTCTGTATTTTTATGGTCAGACATAAAATGTACTCAGTTACAGAATGTTTTATAAACGAGTATTAAAAATTTATTTATTCTAAAAAATAATTGTGAGGACATAATTTTTTTGTTTTTTTTGTGTTACTAATCTAAGTATGTATTTATCAGCCATCATTGGCCTAAGTTTAATGCGTATAAAGAAAATTCACTCACTTGGATGACTTGAGAAAAAATAGGCGTTTTTATCAATGTGTCATTCATGCTGCACCGTCCGACGTTTGCTGCATTGCGAGCTGTACTAAGGCGTACTTATCTTACACCACCTTTGATGTTCTTGAGTGGTACTCAGTAAGTGCGTCTGGCACGAGTCAACAACCCTCCCTGGCGACTGGCGAGACTTCAAACGTTCTGATTCGCTTTTACACCTTGAAGTAGGCAGTTACAAACGCCCAACTGAGGATATGAGTACAATGCGTGGCGTTGCTTTGACGTTTCTCTAAAGACGCTAATTAAAGACGCCATACATTTAAGTATTTTGATTTAACGTAAGCCATGTTTCGCTTATAAATATTGGTAGATAAATATTCAACTGGTTCCTATATGCGTTGCTCAACACTTTGCCCACATTCTTCTTGAAAGACTATAAAGTTTGTACCTACCTTCGGTTAAAAAATCCAGTTAGGATTTTGCTAGTCAACGGTAGAAAAAAAACACATCCTATTTTAATTGAAAGACAGTGAACAGATCTGAAACAGACACAGCCCTTTCACAATAAGCACACATATGTGTGCAATGCATTTAATGTGTTCAGATTAGACGTATTTAATTACTCTCAAGACACAGTGGCTGGCAAGAGCACAAAGAAGGGATTACACACGTTTCTGTTCTGTTGGAAGAATCAGGACAATGTGAGATATCCTGAATTCTAACGTCGCGCTTTTAATTAAGGCAGTATTATTACGTTACATTAAGCACAGATGTGTTAAGGGCCTGTTCGTACTTGGCAACCTTGAGGCTAGGGTTAACTTGAAATTTCCGTTCATTTGTGTTTAGTATAAAATCACATGGTAAAACTATCACGATGTGCAAGCTGATTGTGCACCTTTTAAGCTGCGTGCAGACATCGCAAGGCATACGGCCTTAGGCTGATGTCCGTAGGGTCGTACGTAGACTGAAGCATTCTACGTACAAAAAAAGATTCCGGATGTGCCCGCAAACAAAATCGTCTCGCAACGACGAATGAGGTGAAGTCTACAGCGAGTACCAAGTTCACACAACCTGACGCAAGGCAAACCATTCGCGGCCCATGCCTCGCGATGTCTGTACGCGGTTTATGGGTTGATTGCTCAGAATAATAAATATCGCTGCAATCTATTAATATGTAGTTAACTAGCTGTGCCCGCAGTTTAGCCCGTGGCATAGCTAGTTTGCTTTTTTTATGGCATATAAGTATCATATTACAATATCATCCAACTTCGATCAGACGAAATAGTTATTTATCGATTGCTCGATGTCTACTCATCGGATTAAATATCAAGTACACAGGTTTTTAACTGGTTCACAGTCCACAGCGCATATATCAATAAGTAACCGGTTAACTCAAACCCTAAGCTTTCCAACAGTGAAAAATGCATCGCAATCGGTTCAGTTTTTTTCGTGTGATGCACGAACAAATAAATAGACAGACACCATTTAAAAAATGATTATTTTTCTTCGGAAGCTATCTTTAACAGTATTTTTGTAACTAACTCCTTTAGTTTAAGTATAGATAGATAGATAAAGATTTGAATGACACTAAGCTTGACACATCTGTCTTTCATACTACTGATGCTTTTGATGAGACACATAATATTTATGATCGCATTTAAATTATAAAGTACTTGAGCAGTTTTCCATTAGTCATTGTCTGATTAGTTCTTTCCTAAATAGGCAAAATAATAGCACGTTTACAAGTCAAAACATAACATCTAATGTATAGAGAGATATACATAAATTATTATAAATAGATCAATACCATAAAATTATGTAAACTAAGTATGCTTTGAGTAAGAAAAGGAAATTTCCCTTTCATGTGCCAGTTTCAGAGTTGCATCTTACACAGGAAAAGGAAATACCCTTCTGACTCTACCAGTGCTTCGGACATACTCCCGTTGAAGAAATAGCACCAAGAAAGTCTACGGGAATGTAATTTACTTCATTTTTGTCTTTATATTTTTTTAAATATCTATAAAATAACTACAAAAGATAAAAAGTGCCAATGACACGTCCCACAATCATCACACTGATAAAATTAATAAAAATACAAATAAATAAGTAGTAACCTAAATGACTGATAGATAATGCTTAGTAGCATTAAGCCCTTCCTTGTACACTATTTTTGTGCATAACCAATAATAGTTATTTGTCATGCAAGGCTCCAAAGTGATTTTTTGGCGAGAGTACTTGTATTGAAACCTGAGCAAGCGAAAGATTCTAGGATTCTATATTTGAACCACTCGCTACGCTCGTGGTTCAAATATAGAATCCTGAGCGTAGCGAGGGTTTCAAAAGTACGAAACGCCAAATAACTTTGCTGCCGTGCGCAACACAAAACTTTTCACCTCACTACAGCGAGGAAAATGCTAGGTGCAAGAAAAACAGCTAAAATAATATATTAAATTAGTGATTATAATAATAATAAAAAATGAGCCGTCACGGGATGCCTGGTAGATGTGTAAACATAATAGAATAGAGTCGAACAGAATCGAATAGAATAGATTCGAAAAGAGTCGAATAGAGTCGATTAGAGTCGATTAGAGTCGAGAAGAGTCGAGTAGAGAAGAGTAGAGTCGAGTAAAGTCAGAGTAGAACAGAGTAGCATAGCGTAGAATAGAGTAGAATAGAGTAGACTAGAGTAGAATAGAGTAGAATAGAGTAGAATATAGTAGAATAGAGTAGAATAGAGTAGAATAGAGTAGAATAGAGTAGAATAGAGTAGAATAGAGTAGAATAGAGTAGAATATAGTAGAATAGAGTAGAATAGAGTAGAATAGAGTAGAGTAGAATAGAATAGAGTAGAATAGAGTAGAATAGAGTAGAATAGAGTAGAATAGAGTAGAATAGAGTAGAATAGAGTAGAATAGAGTAGAATAGAGTAGAATAGAGTAGAATAGAGTAGAATAGAGTAGAATAGAGTAGAATAGAGTAGAATAGAGTAGAATAGAGTAGAATAGAGTATAATAGAGTAGAATAGAGTAGAACATAGTAGAACAAAGTAGAATAGAGTAGATCAGAGTAGAATACAGTAGAATAGAGTAGAACAGAGTAGAATAGAATTAAAAATGAAAATAGATGAATAGAGTCGAGTAGAGTGGAGTAGAGTCGCGTAGAGTTGCGTAAAGTCAAGTAGAGTCGAAAAGAGTCGAGTAGAGTCGAGTAGAGTCGAGTAGAGTCGAGTAGAGTCAAGTAGAGTCGAGTAGAGTCAAGTAGAGCCGATTAGAGTCAAGTAGAGTCAAAAAGAGGCGAATAGAGACGAATAGAGTCAAGTAGAGTAGAATCGAATCGGATAATAATATAATATAAATTAGTAATAAAGTGTTTTCAGTGAATTGTCGGTATAGAAAATTATTGAATATAAAGGTTCGAATTTTAATAGTAGATTAATAGCCAAGGGCTGTAAGGCATCAATTGCAGACCGAGATATTTAGGCACACGAGCGCAGCGAGGGCGCCTATAGTTCGAGGGTGCAATTGATGCTTACACCCGAGCTTACTACTCTGCTTTACATCTCGATGTGAGGTAAGTAGAAAAAAACCGGCATTACAAGAACAAAACATTTTATTAGTTAAAACTTATAGTGAAATGAGAACAATTTTCAAATTTTAGGGACAGGTGTTTTTTGGGTATGTTAATAGTTTGAGATTGTAATATTTGTTGGTCATGGACAAAATCTGACGGGATGAAGCTTTCTTCAGCAGAAGTTGATGTTTCATTTTTTGAAAGCTGAATAGTTTCCGTTATTTGGTTGGTAATTTTACTTTTATTTTGTAGGAATCTTCGATGTAACCTTCCGCCACCTTGCTGGATTTCCACCCACCGTGCCTTTTTATATTGGTTAAGTTAGCCCCAGCATCGGCTAAAAGTGTAGCCGATGTTCTCCGGAAGTAATGACCTGTGTACAATTCCGGGTTATCTAACTTTAAATAACTTGCGATTTGCTTCGGCATACTTCTGATGGTATTTTTTCCAATAACTTGTTTGTAGCATTTGCCTTGGTGGTACTTCAAAAAAAATCGGTTGGTGTTTACATTTTCAGGACGAAGATTTCTGTATTTTTGTACGAATTCAGAGAATTCTTGAGGAACTACAAATGTTCGGTCAATTTTAGTTTTTGTGTTCGGTAGTTTAATTACTAACAACTGACCCTGTTGTTCTATGTTCTCTATTGTTATATTTGTCAATTCAATACCTCGGCATGCGCCAGTTATACCGAAGATAAGAACCACCTAAAACAAGCGAAATATAAAAATAAATAAGTATGTTTTATAGGATTGTAAGAATTTAAAAGATAAATGATGAAGTATTACCATTATGTGATTTGTTATTTTACGTACCTTAACAGCTAAATATATGTCATCAGGGGCTTCATTTATGAATGTTTTCACGTCTTGCGCTGTAAAAAGCTTTGATTTTTTGCTTTTGTGCCCAGCTGATTGTCTTTTTAGAAACGATGATAATTTTGAAAAGTTCTTGATATTGATGTCATGTTTAGTACTCATAGTTGCTTTTAACATTGAATAAATGCACCACAAACTAGACGGCTGCAGCTTTTTTGATAGCTCACTAAAGTATGTTAAGAACACAGTCTCAGATAAAGACTTTACTCGTTTTTCTTTTCGCCACTTCGTAAGTTTTCAAATATCTCTCTTTAGAACTTTCAGGCAAAATATTGTTAATTGATGCTTCAGCTTCCATTTTCATTTAATCGGGAGTGCAATATCTTCATCACTTGCAGAACTCATGTTTTTTCCTAATTAGCACGTAATTATAAAAAAAACACAATAACAAACAATATTTAAAGTAAAAGTTTTCTATTCCCGCCTTTTTTCATCTTTTTTTAAATTAATTTTTTCAAAAACGAAATTGAGCTTCGCCGTTCGATATTTAAAATTGATGACTATTATACTCATACGAAGACAAGGCTGAATAGCGAAGCGACCTCTTTTGTCATTGGGCTGAATGCATGATGTCTATTGCCAGTATGATGGTTAGATGTACGCGAACTTTTTTAAAGAGTGAAGTTTTTTTTTAATTACTTACCGCCCTAGGGCTTTTCTAGCTACATTATTACCCTAGAGCGCTAATTGGTCACCTACAAGCCCCATTTGGGGGTAATAAGGATCTACTTACCGAATATGAGAGATGTAAAAACTCTTTCCACGCTAGAGGGTAAAATGCAATTTTGCACTTAGATTTCGAATGACAAACAGAATCTTTCCGAGCTTGTGAGGTGAAAATAAATAAACTAGGTTGGACCAGTACCCATAAGCAGCACCCGTTCACGAGTATGAGTTGTGTGCAGCCATCACCCTCCTCACACACAGAACGACTTTGGCGAGTGAAGTATGTCAGATATTATAAAAATTTAATGTTATATCTTAGGCGAGATCAAACCCTACCACGATATCGTATCAAACACTGCCAAGATAACGTTAAACTTAATGTTATATCCTAGGCGAGATAAAACAACGCCACTATAACGTTAAATTGATTTGAAATCTATGAACAGAAAATAGTAATAGTAATTTGATTCTAAATTAAACTATCATAAATTTTTAGCTAGCTAGTCACTCTTTAGACCGAAGTTAGAAGTCTAAAAATTATAAATTGAAGCGTTACCCCAATTTTGTCCTCGTTTGTCCAAACTCAATTCAAAGGCCGATAAATCAAACTTTAACCACCAAAAACTAATAAAACTTCAACGATATTTTAACCGCAATAACCGCAAAGTTGTGATTAATCGCGATAATTAACTTTTATCTACCAAACTTATTTTACTAGAGTCATGTTTACATGAGTCCCAGGAGAGTTATGCTCTACATGATTAGTATTAATGACATGATATTAGTTGCTAGTTCTGGCTGGGAGTCAAGCGGCAAAGACCTACAACATCTATAAAGTCTAGCCCGTTTGCACTGAATAGTGTAAGTTCGAGTGGCTTGGTTGGTATGTTGTATGGTAAACATCAAGCCACAGTCTACAAGCAAGCCTTTGCCTGCATTGTCAAGGATATTTTTTTAGATTGTTGTATTTGTATATTTTTGCAGAATATTATTTTATATTTTTAATTGGTTTACTTTGCCAGATAGCTTATTTATGTGTATCTCAAAAACGGCGAGGTGGTGGCAGAACAAGACATTAGTAAATTGTGGCTAATGAGGTTGGTCTCACATATGTTTGAATTTTTTACATAGACTTATATAAAATGATTTGTGAAACTGTTTATTGGTCCATGAAAATAAATAATAAAAAAAAGACATAAGTTTAAAAACTGAAACCCTACCTTGGTCGGGTAAAAAATAGCCTAAAACACTCTATAAATAAAGCCGAATCGATTAACACCACTTTTGACAAAATCGGACCAATTTTTAAGTTTGAACACATAACCCTTCTTTTGCTTCGCCATAGTCGAGTAAAAAATAGCCTATAACACTCTATACCTGAAGTCAAATGAATTGACATCTCGCTCGCCAAAATCGGACCAATAGGGACGACGCTACGGTGGATCATCCACATACTCACATACATAGATACATACATACATAATATAATGTCATATTTATTACCCTTCCCTTGCTTCGCCGTGGTACGGGTAAAAAGGGTGTAGGTAGATATCGAGGATGGGGAGGGTGATATTGACCCTGTATTTAATTATGTTTACCCGACTGCACGGAGTGTTATTTGTTTGGGTTGTATGTATGTTTGTTTGTTTGTACGTTTCTTAGGCGCATCCTACAGCCTAAACAGCTTGATAGATTTGACAAATGAGGTATCATTGAATTCGTTTTGATCACGAGAGGATATAGGATATATGAATGTGAAGAAAATTAATATTGTATTTCCGACGGAACAAAAAATAACCAAAACTTATCAAGTGAGATATCAAAATTAAAGTCTTTATAAGACTATTTCTAAAGTATATAATTCTTATAACTAAACTGTAGCAATTGTCTATTAAGCTTCTTACAAAATTTTACAAAATTTTAGATTGTGTTATACCATAGTCTAATTTTGCAACTGCAGCTATTAAAATAAAGTTTGTTTGTTTGTCGTATGAGGTAGTGCTGGCCTCTGATGTCAGAGTTTATCAAGCTGCCCGAGGGCCTCTGATATGGCTTAACGACTGCTATTAATCAATAACAGCCGGGACTGACAGCTTAACGTGCCCTCCGAAGCACGGAGCGATGGAAAACCGCACATAACTTAGAAAAGTAATTGGTGCGTAGCCTACGTTTTGAACCCGGTATCGTTGGATTCTAAATTGCACTACAGAACCGTTAGGCCACCATCGCTCAAATCTATACTATAATAAAACTGTAACTGGGCTAAATCTGTACATTAAATATTTTTTGAAAATTTTGATTGAGATAAACTTCAAGTGTGAAGATTGTAGCTTCCAAACGAATGGACTGATTTTGATGCAGTTTTTTATGTTTGAAAACTGATGTAATCGAGATGTTTCATCATGGTTCTTAGCTATATGGGAAGGGGGGAGAAGTTGAAAAAAGGGGGGTGAAAATCGTATCTTTCAAACGAATGGACCAATTTAACTGCGGGTTTTTATGTTTCAAAGCTGAGGTAAACAAGATAGTTCTTAGCTATAATGGGGGGGGGGGGGGGGGCGACGGCGGGTGCTTGCTACACTTCGCTCCCGCCTTCGTCTTCTGACCTATCACGACCATGTCGGATCGCCACTGAAGGTTGTTAACACAGGTAGGTAGGTAGGTAGGTAGGTAGGTAGGTAGGTAGGTAGGTAGGTAGGTAGGTAGGTAGGTAGGTAGGTAGGTAGGTAGGTAGGTAGGTAGGTAGGTAGGTAGGTAGGTAGGTACTTTTGGTACTGGAATATCTCATAGGATCCTTATATCCCAGAATAACTACCACGCGAACAACGCTGTGGGCACAGTTATAAAGCAATAAGAACGTAAATCTATACAAAGAAGATAATTTAAAAAAAAATGGTCTATGAATAGAACATTTTTTAAATTCGTGTCTGTCCGTTTGTTTGTTTGTCTATGTTTGTTCGCGCACTACGTAAAAACGTTTTGGACCGATTGCGATGCAATTTTCAGTATTAGGATTTGACCTAAAAACTGGGGTACTTGGTATCTTAATCCAATGGTTTGAAGCCGAGCAGTCGATAAAAAACTGCGTAACGAATTTGATCAAATGTTTATTTTAGATCTTGGAATAGCACATAGAGTACTTTTAACCTAGAGAAATGACCACGCGAGCGAAGCCGCGGGCACAGCTAGTATCAAATAAAGTAAAATATGTAATTAAAATAAAAAACAACAAATTTATTTTAAAACTAGCTGCGCCCCGCGGTTTCACCCTCGTTCTTCAGGAACCGTGCATTTTTACGGGATAAAAAGTAGCCTATGTGTTAACCCTGGCATAACAATTAACATATAGGCTACTTTTTATCCCGTATAAGCTACCTCCATACCAAATTGTATCTAAATACGTTCAGTCGTTTAAGCGTGAAGAAGTAACATATATACACACGCACACACACAGACACACACGCCCATAAATACATACAAACTTTTGCCTATTATTAGTGTGATTATTTTTGCGGTCGGTCATCTTTACTTATAATAAAGCAATAAGAACGAAAAAGTCTGTGCAAAAAAGATAATTAAAACAAGTAATCTAGGTTACTTAAAATAAGCTACTGAAAAAATATATATCATTTTAATAATTCGTGTCTGTCTGTTTGTTTCTCTGTTTGTCTGTATGTTTGTTCGCGCATCACGTAAAAAATAAGGGACCATTTGCGATGCTGTTTTCACTGTTGGATAGCTCAGCGTGCTACTTAAAAACTGGGGTACTTGGTAGCTCAATATAATGAGTAGAAGCCGAGCAACCGATTAAATCTTTTTGACGGCTGAAGGAATTTCGATCATCAAATGTTGGTATTTTAGATCATGGAATTTCATAAAGTACGTTTAACCTAGAGAAATGACCACTCTTGCGAAGCCGCGGGTACAGCTAGTATTCAATAAAAAAAACGCAGTCGGGTTTTTGTATTTGTATAATAATTTTACTTGTTTTCCAATATGTTAGGGTTCCGGACCTCGAAAGGTAAGAAAATAATCTTTATAGGATCACTTCGTTCTACGTCCGTGTGTCGGTATGTCTGTCTGTCTGTCTGTCTGTCTTACGGTCTGTCCATCTTACGGTCTGTCTGTCTGTCTGTCTGTCAAGATCCTTTTTCTAAGGAACGCATGGAAATTATTATCAAATTTCTTGGAGCTGTGGAAAAATTAAACTTTTAAGTCAACGCAATCAAAAGATCGGCCATTTATGCCGCATATTTTTACTTACGCAAGGGCATCATAACCTAAAGGGTACTTCCCGTTGCCCTAGAATCATGAAATTTGGCAAGACGTATTAAAGCGCAAGTAATGGAGAAAATCCGAGAATTTACAGTTGCATCACAAAAAAATAAGGTTTTTATTTGCAGTTGATAAACTGACTGCGATCTATATCTATGCCCATACATCATGAGGAAAACAGTTTTCCAACGGCAATGTTAAGTTTGTACGGAACCCTCGGTGCGCGAGTCCGAATCGTAATTGGCCAGTTTTTTATATATATTGTACAAAGCATTGAAGTTAAATATATAAATTGGATATTTTGCAAAAAAAAAAACAAAAAAAAAAAAAAAAATATATAAAGCAAAATATTAATTATTTTCATCATCTTTTGTAAATTTCTGAATTCCTTCAAATCTTGAAATTCAACATGCTGGTATTATTTTTCTTCCAAAATTTTATGTAACAGAGTTATTACTTCATTTTCACTTTTATTTACATATTTGTTACCATATTTGGCTCTTCAAAAGTGTCTATAGTAAAATGAAAAGAAGAAAACCAATCACCATTACAGTTTGAACTAAGAAGATTGCAATGCACTTTGCCGAAACAATAAGAATGGATGTCACGATATTAGTTCGCACTTCTGGCTAAGATTCAAAAGAAGAAAAGGGATCGTAACTTAGAGCTACAATTCGTCTTATCTTTGGCTAAGAACATGCTATTACAAAGGAGTGAAAAATTGCATAGTCTGTAAGAACATTTGAGTTAAGCCGAAGAATCCATTATTATGAATTATGCTGGCAAGAGCTCGCCGCAAGATCTCTAGTTTCCTTTCTTGTGATAGTGGTGCTGCAAGTAAAAGTTCGATGTTAGTGAAATTTATGAAAATTCAAGCGAAGTGTTTCGTCTCAAGATTTAGGTGTGAACTCTTTGCCTTATAGATAGATAGATTAACTCTTTATTGGACACCACAAGTACAACAAGAAATTATATCTAAAAATAAAGTATAACAATGAGTGTCACAAGGGACGGTCTTATCGCTAAGAGAGATCTCTTACAGACAACCATGCACGGAGAGGAATAACGAGTAGGGGGGAGTAGTATCTAACTCTTATTTTTGTTTGTACGATACAAATAATGCGTTAAACACAACACGAGCTGCG
This sequence comes from Alsophila aescularia, assembly GCA_946251855.1. Classification (NCBI taxonomy): domain Eukaryota; kingdom Metazoa; phylum Arthropoda; class Insecta; order Lepidoptera; family Geometridae; genus Alsophila; species Alsophila aescularia. The sequence goes on from OX276378.1 coordinate 29,798,525, forward strand.
AACATTGCCGAACTTAATACTAGAAAGCATAATCTTCCAGTTAACCTCCGTGTATTTGGTCATAATTTGTTTTTTTAGGCTAACATTATTAATTCTGATAATGGGTTACCTGGTTTTTTTTTTTAGTTTGTGGGCTACCTAGCCATTCTTTAAATCTTTATAGGTAAGAAGATATAAGAATAAGAAATAAGAGACTAATAATAATTTAAGAGATTAATATGCTTAAGTTTTAAGATACTTCTAGAGCAAATAAATTATTATTAAAAATAAACTGAGTATTATTAAATTAATTTTCCACATTTTCCACATTGTAAAATGTATGAAAGATAATCCAATATGCACACGGCCAATCTCGTTATTTTTTTTTATTTTTTTTTGCTAAAAGTAAGAAAAATGCCCCAGTGTGAGCGCTACCCGTAAGACGCCGATGCGAGTCACTAGTATTTGAATAATATAAGCTCAAAGAGACGAAGTTCAAGGTCACGTTAATTGGAAAAGTTTAGATTGGATACAATTTCATATCGAAATCCATATAGAGTTAGATGATAGACTCTGATTGGACTATAAGCATGCTCTATAAATGGGTATTTAGTTGAAGGTGTCCTTATATTGACTTCCAATGTCAACATATACTACGTTATGATGTAATTGTCTAAGTGACTCATGTTAGATTTATCATAAATTACAAAGGATCAAACCTATATATGTTAATGTTGTTATATCATAGTATTATTAAAACAACATTAACATTATTTGTTGTGATTGCAATGATGATGCCACACCATTTGGAACAAGTGGGCTTCTGATCTGCTAGAAGTTTGAAAAACTACATAACTTGAAGTGTTCTATGTGTGTTGCCATTAGAATTAATATCCTTGCAGTGAATTGCACCATTTTTTTACTCACCTATGCCAGCGACTGTAAAAAGTTAGTTTATGTCTTTAATGAAACAACGATTCTAAATTAACATTTTATTTAGCTTTGACGAAACAGCGATGAATGTATGGAACTTCACAAAAACACAAACTTAGGCATTCGGAAGAAAAGGATATAACCCTAGCCTAATATTCGTCCAAAAGCTTAGTCATTCAACGAGCTGTGGAGAGGAGCTATGCTTTGGAGATATCTTTGCTAGATAAAATCCGGAATGAGGATATCCGTACAAGAACTAAAGTTACACATAGCAAGTTATACATATGCTATATATGTATAATATGAAACAGCGATGAATGTATGGAACTTCACAAAAACACAAACTTAGGCATTCGGAAGAAAAGGATATAACCCTAGCCTAATATTCGTCCAAAAGCTTAGTCATTCAACGAGCTGTGGAGAGGAGCTATGCTTTGGAGATATCTTTGCTAGATAAAATCCGGAATGAGGATATCCGTACAAGAACTAAAGTTACACATAGCAAGTTATACATATATAGCTCTCAGACTTAACAAATTGATGAGGCAATGGGCCGGCCACATAGCTTGTCGAATCGATATCCGTTGGAATAAATAATTGGTAAGAGGTCAAATTGGAATAGTTGGCAAGACATCGTAAGGTGAGGTACATCAGCCCCAGTCAAAAATACTAAATGTTGACCACGACCAAACTCTGTCATGAGCGAAACGATCAAGAAAAAGAGAAGAGGTCAGAGAATTATAATAAAGCATCTAGTGCATATATTACGAAAAAAGATGTCCGAAATAATGGTTTTTGAGTGCCTAATAATAAAAATGTTGTTCAAAGTGACAGGCTCAAAATTCCTTTTCGCATACGCAAAAGTCCAATAGCACAATATCTTTGTTTGAGAACGTGCGCTGGACTTATTATATGTAATATAAATAACTAATAAACATACGTCACTCATCATAATGCATATTTTGTTTAAACCCACTAACGCTTCGCGTGGTTCTATTCCTGCCTAGATAGCATAGAACCACGCAAAATATGACGGGATCTTGCGAGTGCCATCGAAAAACACAAACAAGAAAATTACTACCCACACCCACTTAACAACCACACGCTATCGCAAAGTATTTTTTTCAAATATATTCTTTATTACGTACTAGGCAAACGTTTGAACACTATCTCACCCGATGGAAAGCGATGATGTGATCGAAGGTGTAACACGCTTGCCTAGTAGATACTTATTTACTCTTGACTTGAACACACCTGGGTTATATTTTACCGAAAACACAGACGAGGGCAGAGCATTCCACTCCTTTGCAGTTCTTATAATAAATGAAGAAGCGTAACACTTCGTTCTTGTGCGAGGTATTTCAACCATAAAAAGGTGCACAAAAACTGTACAATCTTATAAGATTGTATAAGATTGTACAGTTTTTGTATACACTCGATTTAGTGCAATCTGTAGAATACCGATAGGATTGCGCCCTCACGACCACGCGCCAGACTTTGAAGCTTACTTATTACTAAAATGCCATCCCAAATGAGCCTCATAGCACGTCTATCAATTGAATCAAAAGCCTTGAGCTGATATTTTGCTTTTCAGGGGTTTATTTAGCACCGTTCTTAATAGTGGGTGAACTCCAGAGGCGTGGAGCAGAAGTTTGGTATTACTCTTCTTTAAAAATGGGGATAAAACCCATTGAAAGAACTACCTATTTGGCTCTTGAGCCACGTCTATAAGTTATTTTCGATGTGTTATCTCAAATTTATAGCAAGAAGACTTAACGAATTCTAACCTCCTCTAGGTTTCGCGGAGAATTTAGCACCATAGACATACACACCCTGGGGCAGGTTATACAGAAGTCTGAAGAGTATAACCAGCCCCTGTGTCTTACTTTTGTGGACTATGAGAAGACCTTTGACTGCGTTGAAACCTGGGCGGTTCTAGGGTCTTTGCAGAGTTGTCAAGTGGGCTGGCGATACATCGAAGTGCTGAGGTTTTTTGTAAGATGCCGCAACTGTAAGTGTCTAAGTACAAAACCAGCAATCTAAACATATCCAACTGCGCAATGGAGTGAGACAGCGGGATGTTATATCCCTGAAACTGTTCACTAATGCTTTGGAAGATATGTTTTAGACCCAGAATTGCCAAGGAATGGGCATTCATATCAATAACGAGAACATCCTACACTTAAGGTTTGTCGATGATATCGACTTAATGGCGGAGTCGCTGCAAGATTTGCAAAGTATGCTGACCAACCTAGTTAATGCTTCTCGACGCGTCGATCTCGGGATGAACATACATAAAACCAAGATCATGTTTAGCCATGTTACCCGGAATTGATTGCAGTCAATGGTGCACCTCTTGAAGTTGTCAAAAAATAGGTTTATCTTGGGCAAATATTGCAATTGGGTAAAATCAACTTTCTGAACGAAACAGAAGAATTCAGCTGGGTTCGATAGCATTTGTCAAGCATCGTCAAATCTTCTCGTCATCCATACTACAGTGCCTGAAGACTCAATCAGTGCGTCCTACCAGTCATGACCTACGGAGCCAAAACATGGACACTCCCGGTCAAACTAGTCCACAAATTTAAGGTTACTCAGTGAGCTACGGCTTGGAGTTTCTCTGAAAGATAAGATTCGTAATGAAGATATCCGACCTAGGTAACCGACTTAGCTCAAAAGATAAGCAAGTTCAAGTGGCAGTGGGCTGGTCACATTTTCCGAAGAAAAGATAACCGTTGGGGAAGACGAATTCTCGAGTGGAAACCACGTTTAGGCAAGCTTAGTATAGGATGCTTTGTGGCCAGGTGGAGTGACGACCTGCAAAAAACGGGTGGAAGAAAATGGATGAGGAGAGCTGAAGACAGAATCCGTGGCATTACGAGAGGCCTATGTCCAGCAGTGGACAAACATAGACTGATGATGATGATTTTACTTGGCAGAACCATAACAGAGATGGCAGCAGTACTCCATACAAGATTAGATTGAAAGGCCGTAAGAGCTTTCTACGTATGACACAAGGTTTGGAGAGTTTGGACCCACTCGGCGCGAGACTCATACAGTGGGCAGCTGAGCACCCTGTACCCACTAACTACATATCGCCAGCGAAACAGCTTCAAGTTGGACATAATTTGCAATGGCTGGTTTGGAAACCCTTGAATCGGCTTAGGACCATTGTCGGCCGTTGTAGGCATATAATGGCCAAATGAGGTATACTAGACGAGTCCTAAACTGCATGTAATTTCTGTGGAGACTCAAAACAGACTATGGACCACCTGCTGTCGTGCCAGTCGTGCCCCACTTCCTAAAAGGCGGAAGACCTGATAATTTATTTAGCAGCTTTGATTTAATTAGAGTCAAACCAATGACACGATGAGAAGAAAAATATATATGTCTTTCATCTACCTTGATAGTACTTCGGTCTACCGACGAGACAAAAAGTACATACAGGAAATAAATACTATCCGTCACGGGATACACAAAAACGTTATCATTTTGAAGCTTTGTTAACTAAAGCCTCTTTGTTTCCAAATCTCGCTTTCCCAGTAAAAATTAAGCAGAGAACACTCTATACAGATCTCAGTCTGCAACCGTGAGCTTAGTAGATAGGTTGCATTATACCCGGCGACAGCATTCAAGTGGCTTTTTTTAACATCAAAGGCGGTCTCGCTTTGAGCCCGCACAGATACGGCTCTGTGAGCTCCAACGTCAATGGGCATCTGTTTTGCAGCGGATAGCAACCAGGCTTTATGGATATGATATGATACAGGAACCTTGCTTATATTTTATGAACTAAATGTGCATGTGGCTTTGCCCACGTGGTCATCTATCAGGGTTAAAAGTAGACTAGGTATGTATGTGTTATTAAAGGACCAATATAATTTACCTTTCATAGAAATTCTGCTACCAAATAGTTTTTTTATCGATTGCTTGATTGATTGAGATACACAGTATCTACACCAGATTTTAAGTCAAACCCTATGCCACTAGTGAAAACTAAATTTGATTTGGTCCAGTAATTTTTACGTAAGATACATACTGACAGAGACAATTTTTTATCCAACTACAGCGAAGCAAGGGAAGGGTAATGAGTTTAAAAGTCTATGTGGTAAAAATGTATGTATATTTGTGGATGTTCCACCATAGCGTCACCCCTATAGGTCCAATTTTGACTGGCAAAGTATCAATGGATTCGTCTTCATTGCAAGAGCAATTTTTGTACACGATTTTACACGAGTCTTAGTTTTTGAACTTATGTCTTGTTATAAGTTTTATTCTTGTTCGATAGCATTATGGAACTGGGCTGAAAAAATATTTCATCGGACTATCTTTGGGTAAAAAACATAACAACATGGATGCCATAGAACATCAGAAAGAGGTCGCGGTAGACCCAAAAGAAGTTGGCAAAACCGTGAGGAATGGAAAGAAGGAAGGGAGGACGAATATGGCCGAAAATTCAAATTATAATTAGTAGCTTTATGTCCCATAGATCATTTTTAACTATCTTTGTTGTACATACTTATTATTACATATTACTATATTGGAGGTAAGTATAATAAAATAATAAGTATAGAAAAGGATAAAACAAAATATATGTCGATAGAAAATTATACCACCTACTGTGTTTTATTGAATATCAAAAGGGATTTCATTTTTGGGATGAGCTTCTCTGACATTAAACGTCGCTGAACATCTCTGTTCTATGGTAAATGACAACCTGTCAATATGTATATAATAAGATCGTAGAGAGATTATCAATAAATAAGATAAAGGCACCGTACAATATGAATACACTGTACAAGTTTAGTGTTGGTTAAGGCATAGGTTTCAATAAATGAAAATAAATAATGATAAAATGAAAGAAAAAATTAAAGCAGCACTAGAACAAACTGACACAAACAAAATTAATTTTATTTGAAAAACATCTGATGCTATGCAAAGTTAATAAACTGATTAGGGTTAAGTCTCATTAGCTCGAAGTTGTCAAACTCAGCGATTAACTGTCTCTCATCCTCAACCTTTGAGAATTTATAAGAGAGAGCGAGACATCTTCGGCTCGCGCGATCTCTTTGGCTCCTATTTCTGCGCAACTTGGTGTGGTTTGATCCGTGTTTCCCTTGCAAAGTTAGGTGCCAAGTTTCACGGCTATAACTTGGGGTGAAAGTACTCAAAGAAACTGATTTGTAAATGGAGCAGTATACACGTATTTATATGTACAACAAACAAGTTTTCTTAAGACTTTTCAATATAGTATTAAGACTTGATAATCTTAGTTGATCTTTATATTTTTAAGACATTTAGCAAGTCGTTTGGCGGATGTTAAGCGTTTAAAATGTAGCAAAGTCAGGCAGTAATCTAATGATGATAAATGTAGTGCAGAAAGTTTAATATAGGTACAGAAGCAATTTGACACGTATAAAAGCGCGCTGGTAACTCGACGTGATCAAACTTAAAGTTTCTACTGAAATATCCAGCAGAGATGGTCGATCTGCTCATTGGCATGCGTATCGCGCAGTGCTTGAAAGCATTGGCTTTCCGAGGACAAAACACTGGTATTAATTTTGCATTAATATCCCGGGAGCTGTTTTGGTTCGCCTTCAATGCATGCCAAATTGGCTGTTACGACCTAGCCAATTACTTTTTGGACGGGATAAAATTACAGTGAGCGTTTTAGTTGAGAGAATCAGCATGCTGATGATAACATCTACATCAGCATGCTGATGTTATCGCAGATGATAACATCAGCATGTTGATTCTCTCAACTAAAATGTACAGTCAGTTACAGGAAATACGATCTCGAAGCTATTATACTCTAGATGAAGACAGTAAAATCATTGTCGTCTTCGCTCTGGTTTTCAGAGGGGAAAAAGTATGGGATAGAACTCAATCGACATTTCTGGTTGAGTTGTAAGTATCCATGAACACTCATAGCTATTTAACATGGCAGTCCTAACCAATATTTCTTGAGCTGCATCTGATTTATAAAAATAAAATCATTGTTGCTTAGTCGAGGCCAAATAGGAATTGTGTGTTGTTATTTGAAGTTGAAGTTGAAAAAATATGTCCTTATAGACAAAAGGACATATTTTTTCAACTTCTCAACACATAACAAGATCTTCATATCCTGCATTTAATTTAAGAATATAACCAACCTTTTCATTTGCTGAATATTTATTTAACTTTTATCTTTTATTACAAGCACTGTAGGTTCTTACGGGTACCTAAATAATGGATGAAATTCATTTGTAGAATTCCTTTGTGGAATCTTCTATTGTTCAATACGGACGCAGGTGTGAAGTGCTCACACATTGTTCTCGTGATGGTTACAAAATGATAATGTTTTATTACAAAGTATATTTAAAGTTTCAGCCCGTATTTGAGCTCAATTGCAGGCTAAAGAATTAAGTTTTAGGCTAAGAAAATATTCGTACTATGTAGGTTTAATGTAGGATTACATTTAGGAAGGTCTTAGGAGACTCTTGTTTAGTATGTGACCTGTTTTCTTTAATTATTTTGATAATTTGGGTCAACATGGTTCAAGGACTTTTGTTTATTATGATCTAACAGGTTCACAAGCCACATTTGGTCCTGTACACAGACCATGTTCACCGACAAAATTTTTAGACTCACGTTAAAGAACATAAAAAGTGCTGGGACATGAGTTTTTATTTTTATTTTTTATAAACACGGCTTTTGTAAACTTAAACAAAAATATCTAAAAACAGGCCAGTTATTTTTTTTGTTTATATTATTTTTTTACTTTAAGCTTACTCAATAGTGAATAGGTAAAAAGAAAACATGTAAAATATTGAAAAACAAAATATTTATTGAAGCAACATTACATATTTTTATAAGTTTTTTGGAAATATACCAAGCAATACGGGTTTCTGGAAATATTGCATACTTGTATTATTGCATACTTGTATAATATACATACCCTTTATGCTTTATTTGAGGTAGCTTTTGCTGTATCGCATCTTAAGTCTTTCAGTTCACAAAGTTCAGTACAGCTGTTTGAAAAAAAAAACAGTAGAAATCGAGTAAATGATTGAATGAAATCCGCGAATGAAATAAAATTAAAGCCATGTAATTCTGTGCTAAAACGTCTCATATGTCATCATCACATATAGACAATTTCTACGTACAATGCATCATCATCAATCATTATGTAATGAGCAGAAATGTTTGTTTCTGAGTCATGGATGTAATATTCGTATCTATGTACGTTTATCCGTTGTCTAGTGCCCATGGTACAGTGTATCCTAGTTTGGGGCTGGGTAATTGATGTGAATTGACCCGAATATAATTGTTTATTTTATTTATTTATCATGCAAAATATTATGATTTGTTAATGTCATGTCATATTTGACGTTGCCAGCCAGTAAAAATGTGGAAAATATGCACAGACCCACATAGTACGAGTATGCACCATACTGTATTCCGATCTGTGGACTCACGAGGTCAATTTTAATCAATTTCGTCCTAGGACATAAAAAATATATTTGGATTTTGTTATAATTTATAATATTTTAATAGAATAAAAAAACGGAATTCATTGATTCCTTTGGTAATTTTTGGAAGTAGAAGTATATTTTTGGCACTTGCTTTCTACTCCTATATCGAAATTATTTCTAACATTGGATAGATTTGCAAATGCCTACTATCACAGTTGATGATAAACCATGATACGGTCGACGATATGCTATTGTTCACATGTAACGTTACGTACAACGTTAAAATTATAATCAACCCAGTACCAACGACGTGAAAATAATTAGGCGGACAATGATACGGGGTCATGATGACCCGAATTTTGTCAGTAGCTTTTTACAAACTAAAATTTATTTATTTTTGTTATAAAATAAGTTTTCTTACGTACATTACAATACAATACAAAACACTTTATTGACGCCAAATTAAAACACAAATATACAAGAGATATTTTAAAATTGGCACAATGGTATCGGTCTTATCGCTAAAAGCGATCTCTTTCAGATAACCTTTAGATGGACAGAAATTACGATATAAATAAAGAAGGTGGTGCGAAAGAAAACAATAAATCATGCAAAATAAAATAATATATACCATACCTTATGTAGGTACATCTATAAATAATCTACATTAATATAATAAACAGGAAAGATTTGATTATTTGTATATTCGTTTTGTTTGAAATGGAAAAACTCAAAAAGTACTGAACCAATTTAAAAAATTCTTTCACCTATAAAAGACACATTTTCAGCAAGTAACATAGAAAGAATTTAATTTTTCAAAAAATTAGAGAACCTTACGAAAATCACAATAATGTAACCTATGGTAACAAAAACAGAACGGAATGATATGTTGCTATGGAAACGAAATAATAATGACGTTGCCATGGAAACGAAATAATAATGACGTTGCCATGGAAACGAATTAATAAATGATCAAAAGAACTTACCTGTACGTGAAGTAAGATCATAATTATATGATCAGCTTGATTCTTAGTGATTCTGTTTACATATTGTTGTCAGATTCCCACGTCTCAATCCTCCCACGGTTTGCTTAAAGAGTTTTTTTATGGCATGGCAACCCGTATCTGCAAATCTCAGGTATCGCCATCTTATTCTCATTTTGTATAAAAAAGTAAAACATAAAAACAAATTTTTCATTCTTGGATCGGGAGTATAGCTAGCTTTAGATTAATTTAGGGAGGGTTGGTATAAATCGCTAAGAATGAAGCTTATCATTTAATTATGATCGAACTTCACGTACATGTAAGATCATTAATAATATTTCACAGCTTAGTGAAGCTATGTGTATGTCCTAGCGATTTTGTTTACATATTGTAGGAAGTTTAGAGAAATAAAATGTTAATTTTATCCTCTTTATTTGTTTTTTTTTGTATCCTCATAATTAATAATTCATATTTTTATATATTATAACAATGGTTTATATAGTATTGTGGCAACCCTCGACTGTACGTGACGTCAACACTGGCCTATTTTCAAATAATGGCAAACCTTCATGTGCAAGTTTGATATGAAATAAAAAAAGAAATTGGAATGGCAGAACGTCAAAAAAAAGGACTGTTGTGATGTCGGAAATAATAATTTGAGATCGGGAGAAATATTGTTTCTAATGTTTAAAGTTTAGTTCAGATATAGTGTAGTTTATGTACCCGACGTGTTTTTCCTTTTAATTTAAACATTTCCACACCAATTACCTAGTCCCAAACTAGGATACCCTGTACTATGGGCACTAAATAACGGATAAACCTACATAGATAAGAATATTACACCCATGACTTAGAAACAAACATTTCTGCTCATCACACAAATGATTGAACTTTGCAGGATTCCAACCCGCGACCGGTGGATTTCGTACCTAGGATTTCTAGCCACTATACCAACCGGCCGGTATGGAACGCGCCTAGTGGCATTATAGTTGGAAGTTAAAAGTTGGAATAGGGTTCCTATTGTTGAAACAAAGTGTGTAAGAAAAAGTGAACAGTGGAACAGTAAACAGTGGGCAGTTACAGTACTGAACTAAGTGCGCGTTGTGACGGGAAACTTGTACTGTGCGGAACTTAATAAATTATATCTCCATTCATACAAGTTCTTTCCTTCCAACGCTCACCGTACCCGCTCCCGTAACAATATGTTATCATCTAATTTTTTAGCAAAACTTATAATTTTACTAGTCAGTGTGTACTTTTTCTCAGAAAGAATTATTATTCTTGCACAGTTGTGTTGAGTTACTATTAGATAAGTGTTTAATTTAAGAAACATTTTACATATAATATGTATTATTATATTTTTATTTTTATATTATTTAAAGAGTAATGCTTTTTATGAGTCTTATGACTATGACTGGTGTAATAGTAATGATAATTGATTACCTAACGATATGTTTAGTAGTTTTTTCTTTTCACTTTATATATTTTATAAATATTATCTTGACATTCATTATGTTGTTAAAATTCATTTTTGTTTTATGTGTTTGTTATATTTTAATAGTATTTTACTAAAACGTTGCCTACCAACAACTACCTTCTATTATATAGTCATGTGTCTCAATCTAATCAACGGTTGCCTGGAAGACATCGCTGCTAAGCGATAAGGCTGTCGATTGTACAACTAAATCTTTATTTTTATTTGTTTTTATTTTGGTGCTATAAGGTGTTATGTTTCTATCTATATTCCATCGTATAATTCTAAAATGTCAACCTTTTAAGATTACTTAGTTATTTGTTATATAAAAAGAGCAAAAACAGAATATCCATCCTGCGGTTTTTCTTTCACTCGCGTGATCATTTATTTTCCTCGTGGTTTCCTAAGTATATCATGTATTGAAATAACTCACATTTGGCAGAATTGCAACTGAATTGCAAACTGGCCTCGTGTCCGGCGGACATCATTTTACGCAATCATTTGCGCAATGCCGACTCGCAATTGATTGTTTTGTTTTTGGTGTTTTACTTTAGTTTGGTACTCGTATCTTAGGTATTTGTGTATTAGCGATAGAGCAAAAACAAAAACATTGGAAAAACACGTTTTTTAACATGGATAAAAAATTGTGAATTTTAATGTTATTATTTGTTGTTAGGATATACAACATTGTGTTGTTTATTTGTCTCATAAGGTAGTGCTGGCCTCTGGTGTCAGAGTTTGTCAGGCCGCCCGAGGTCCTCTGCCATGGCTTAACGACTGCTATTAGTCAATAACAGCCGGGACGGTCAGACGTGCCCTCCAAAGCACGGAGCGATGGAAACACCTACCCTAAAAATATAATTGGTGCAGAGCCAAGGATAGGACCGAACCCAGTATCATTGGATTCTAAGTTGCACTATTGAACCGTTAGGCTACCGTCACTCTCCTTCCTCACCATTAAACACAATAACACATGTCATATTCTGGAAAAAGAACAACCGGTTGCCTATTACGGGTCAACAGATTCATTCTCAATCTGATTCAATCTAAAGGCTCCATTTGGACTCTCTGGGGTACGTAAGTGCCTCATCAAAATATAATTTTTGTTTTGCCATATATTTTTTTTCAAAAGGTTTGATCTGTATCGCCAACACAATCAATTGATGCAATGATACTGTTACAAACTTTCAACGCATATTCCGAAGGAACCCTTTATTTATTTGGTGTAATAAACATCTTAATTGTATCTTTGTTTTGTCATATATTCCTTTTCAAGATTTCATATTTTATGCGTTATTTTTACATTTTTTAACCCCCGAACAAAGAGACGGGTGTTATAAGTTTAGGGTGTGTATCACTGTATGTGTGTGTCTGTGTGTGTGTATTTTTTCGTATTTTTTTTAGTACAACAATAAGCTCTAACAACTCCAGCGCATAAACCAAACACATCAAAATTCTGCCTCCGATTTAACTAGATGGCGCTGATTGACCTTAAACACGCAAGCATTTCATTCACTGCAACCAAGCGTCCCACTAAATTCAAATCTGTATATTTTGCGAATTCAGCTCACACTAGCTTTAGCGCTTTGCCTTAATACGACCTCCAGCTCTCATGTCCTTGCGACTGGAAGTTGTCTGTTGAATTGCCTACTGTCCGGTTGATATCAAATTACTTTGCGCATATCTATATAATATGTAAATACATACAGATCAACCTATTCTGAATATACGTAACTTATACGAATTACGTATTTTCTTCGCTTCATCTGCACGCTGCACGTCATTCGTTTACCGCCCATCGCACTACGACGCCTTACCAGTGCTCTATTTCATAAACACTGGTAAGGCGACAAATCATAATAAAACTACAAATGTCAGTCAAATACGCCAAACCTGCGTTTCATATAACAAACAATCACGACAGGACTGATTATTGTCAGTCATATTGCATTTCACAATGCCAGTCATAGTAGTGTGATGGGTAAAGCTTCGGCTGTCACAATTGTCACGACAATTCTACACATTGTGGTAATTTTTAAGCAACTGCCGTTTCATAAAACGTTTTTCTATTGACATTTGTTAGACAATTGGCGGTTGACTGCCGTTCACTACTATTGTTTTATGAAACACATTTAGTAATATTTTGACAATTTATTGAATTAATTGTTGGGTTTTTATGAAACGAATTTCGGTAGTTTGACTGACATTTGTCGATTGACACTTGTCAGTCTACTATAGTTTTATGAAATAGGGCCCAGGTTTTATTTAAAAACTGGGGTACTTAGTATCATAGGCCTTGCACGCACTGCCTTGCGGTGGAACGCGGTGCGTTTATTCTAGTGTTTATTTAATCGCAATACGCAATACGCAACTTCTATGACACTCCGTACTTCACAGAATATGCGTTATAAAAACGCAAGGCAGTGCGCGCTAGCCTTATTCCGATGATTAAATGCCGAGCAATCGATAAAAAACTATTTGACCTGAACGAATTTTAAAGAAATGTAGTATAATATTGTACTTTGTAGGTACTTTTGGTCCTGGAATAACACGCGTGGGATACTTTTAAATGAAATGACCACGCAGGCAAAGCCGCGGGCACAGCTAGTAATAATATATATTGGTGGTATACTATACCTACTTTTGCATTGATTTTTAATATCCCAGAAGAAAATTTTGCTTTTTTTCGCGATAAACAGTAGTCCACGCGTACGAAATCGCGGGCGGGAGAACTACTATTCTATAAACTACATAAACCATACTTACTCACATAAGGTAAATACGACTACAATGCATATTTTATAAAACTACAGATACATATAGTTAAATATAATATAATGCCTAGTTTTTGATTTCAGCTTATAAGCAATTCAGCGATTGAGCGCGTCTCATAGTGACTTGAAGGGCATTCCAGAGACACAGAGCCTGTAGTAGACAGTAAAAGATGAGCAAGATAGTGGTACTATGTATCGGAGTATGCAGGCAGAGGTTTCCTGACAAAGTATGGGAGCAACTTAGAAATTGAAAACGTGCCTGTACAGAAGAGTAAATATAAGAGAAAGGATATGGCGAACATGGTATGGGAACAAGTATTTATATTCAACTTTCTCTAGTATATATGCCAAATCAGAAAACACTAGTTTCATGTATATATTTATATTTTTCTTAATTTATTCTAATGATTAATAAAAATAAAAATATTATTCAATGAAAAGAGATCAGACACACTTTTTATCATAATAACACTTGATAAACCTTCAGATCTTTCGTTGAGAGACACGTTAATGCCTAAATTTTTGCCCGATTTGTCTTGACGCACCAACATCTCGCTGTACAGGTGCCGGTAGAGAGGTATCGTATCTCCAGCTACACGAACGTTCAAATGCACAGTACGCGTAAAGTAAAAAAAAAGACAGTCTGAAATCACGTCAGGTCAATATGACCCAGCGTCATTGGCGACGGGTTAGTATGTTACCAAAGGCATAGCCTATCACACATCTAACTATCATCACATCGAAACTGTAAGAATAAATCATTTTTCAAACCTCATTGCTAACAGTACTAACTACAAAGAGCAATTAAGGACACCGTAAATCATCTGTGTGACTAATTTGAAAAATAACGTTTCACAGTTCTGTTTGGACGTTAGGAATAATGGACCAGTCGTCCATTAGGGTAAAAGCAGCGTTAGAAATAGTGACTTCTGTTCTTGCAACGCTTACGTTGCCTCATTTTTCTTGTCGCTATACTCACATACCTAGAGTTTGCAGCTAGAGTGGTGGCATACATTGGCATGAATACCAGTAAAGCTTGTAGGAAAAAAATGTTTTATTAATGGATATTTATAGTTATTTGTACCTACATGCAATTGTTATGTGATTCTGTACAATAGAAATGTTACGGAGTTTCGACTCAGATTCCGGAAGGTGGGAACTTCCGATAGATTTTACATCTCCGATTTAGACTTTGGCTCCGAAAGTTATAAACCGGAGATATCGGAGCTCGTAGCGCAGCGACCGCAACCAGCGCGTATGAATAAGTTTCGACTAGTCGCCTGGAAATCTCCCTTTGAATTATTATTAGTCAATTACTCATTCGTTTTGTTTCGCGGTCCGGATCGGGACGATTGTCTTATTTTTGTGTTATATATTTTTTATTTTCCTATACTGTCCCACTGCTGAGAAAAGCTGTCCCCTATTTTCTTGATCTTGATTTGATCACCCGCCGTCCTATCCTACGGTGCTCAGACCTAGTCGCTGACCGAGTCTCAAAAGTTCAAGATTGGGGTTTGCCAAAGAGCTATGGAAAGCAGCGTCTTAGCGATCAGAAGTACTAACCGAGTTCATAACACCACGTTGCGTTCTATCACTGGTATCGTAGATGTGGGGCATAAGGCTGCCAGATTGAATTGGGATTGGGCAAATCATCCCGATCGATGGGCTAAGATCGTAACGCCAGAGGGTGCCACAAGACGGAAGGTGACACCGAGGGAGGCCGAGAAAGCGCTAGCGCGACGATCTGGATGCATACCAAGACTGTTGGTCGGATCTGGCGGGAAATTATATACAAAAGTTAAATATCTGTACTCGATTACCCGCCAATATTTTGCATGTCTAACAGACTCAGTAGCAAGCGAACAATTTTTATGTGGCGCTGGTCTAATCTATGACCCATTAATTTGGACGCAGTTTGGACTGAGAAAAAGCAGCTAAGCATAATTGCTACTTTTAATGACACTTAATTGGATGCTACTTATTTAAAACCAGTTTATTATTTCTGAAATTTGATAGTTGTTATTTTTATCACATAGGTAGGTATTAATTTGAATAGGCAGAATAATGTTTGTATTGTTTTATTTTATTAGATCTTAATACATCTTTCTTCTGCCTCCGCCTCCGATTCCGGCTCTGACTCCGGTTTCAGTTCTGACTCCAATAAACCAAATTTAAAAACTCCTAGTTTTTTTTTTGGTTCTGATAAAACCACCTTCGTAGCAACCATACTACAAATCTATCATGATATTAAATTAATCAAGAATAATATTTTAGTGTTTATACACCAGAACTATGCAAACGGGATATTTACGATAAATACTGTTCAGTTTATCTCGACTATCGTATCCATGGTAAATATCTCATTTCTAACTTGTTTATCTAACTTTGAATTTTCTTGATTCCAGAACATCACTAGGAAAATTATAAATTTACATCACATAACTTGAAAAGGAAATGACATACAAAAATTTAAAATCCTACTTGGTTTCAGAGAGACGTTTCAAATTTTGCAAAACGTTTTCACATCCCGTCTTCCAACAACAACTTTAATCACTGTACGCTATTAAGTTAGCGAGAATAATGCTTCATTAAATTTTCAACTTTGTGGTATAATTTTATATACCGGGAAAGGTTTTAATGAAGCATGGAGCGGGGACGGGACAAGATTTTTAATCTCCGCTGCTTTGTCTACCGCTAACAGGTAGGTAACGGGTTAGTGTAGTATTTCTAATAAAAGCTTGTGATAGAATGTCACTAAGAACTATGTTCCTTTAAGCTTACACTAGCAAACAAACTTGCATGTGTGAGTCATTATTTGTATATGTACATCATGGTGGTTTTAATGTAGATTTATGTAATTCTTTGTTGTAATAAAAATGTAACATAGAAAACACTTCACCAACTTACAAACCTATTTTTTTTTAGCAGGGTGCTTTAAGTATAAAACCGTTAAAAACACGTTAAAAAAACGTTTAAAGTAACGTTATCTTTTATACCTTTTTTTATTAATGGCATCTAGTATTCATTTAATTCGAATATACACAGCTAATCTACTTTGAGATGTAGGCCTGAAACACATTATCGGTAACAATTGTATGTTATTTTAATCGAAATAACATTAGAGATTTTAACAAAAAAATATTTTTTTTATCTCGTCGATAGACGGTCTTCCCATGCTTTTTGAGGCAAGTCCGTCTAGAGGACTTTAACCATAACCTAATAAGAAATAATCATAAGTGCTTTACAGTCACCGATACGAAGTTCGAATTCGTAGAAAAATCATGTTTTTTTTAGGGTAAGATCGTCTATTCACCGAATGTTTTTTTTTTTTATGATAGCGCTTTACAAAAGGGATTATTTGGCGGCTTATAAAAAACTTGAACTTATATCTCCACCAGTTTTAGCACTCGCAAACTATTTTTATGCATATGACGGTCTCCCCAATGAGACCTAGACGGTCTGTCTAACGCGACCTAGACGGCCTGTCTAACTAGGAAGTCTGAAGGTTAGAATTTTTTCATCGTTAATTGTGACCGAACTATGAGTTTTCGATTACACCAATGCATGGAATTCATAAAGTAGTAATCGAAATGCTTACACTTTTTTGTATTTATATTGTATATATTATGTATATTAGGGTCAGCACTACTAGGTGTGAGAGTTTTTCATGTAGCCCTAGGGTCTGTGAAGTGGCTTAACTGCTATCACTAATTGTTAGGGTGAGAACACAACAGCTGAGGTGTGGCGCTACAATACAAAAGATACACAATAAAACGACCAAACAGGAACTCTATTTGGCGATAGGGCGCAGAATTCTACCAGTGTCGTTGCACCGCAGTTTTGAGTACAGGCCCTTAGTAACCAACGGTTTACCGAGTCCTCCGAAGCACGAAACGATGGCATAACGCACGTAACTATCAGATTATAATATAAGACATAACTAACTAGAAGTAAAAAAATGGTGCTGGGGAGGATCGATCTCAAATTAGATTGCAAAGACAACATTTTGCTTGGCCGCCATCTATACTTATAATAAAGCAATAGGAACGAAAAAGTCTGTACAAAGAAGATAATTAAAAAAGGAATGGTCAAGGGTACACTAAATTAGCTACTGAACATGAATAAAGCATTTTAAAAATTCGTGTCTGTCTGTTTTTCTGTTTGTCTGTCTTTATATTTGTTCACGCATCACATCAAGTTATTAGCAACTGGCTTAAAACCTTTACATACATGCAAACAGAAGAGCTAATCAGATCCTCACTCAAATGATGATTGTCGAAACAGATAAAATATGCGTATTGTTATTTATTATTGTTATATACAACAACACAACACCCACATTCACATCCCACTCACTCACCCTCACTCACTCATGCACTCATAAATCCCTATACACACACCCACACGTTATAATCATTTTAGTGCCTAATATAATGTATACATGTAATCTTAGGTAGGTATTGGTTAGAATAAATACTGACCGACTTACTATTTAAAAGGATTATATTATATTATACTTTTGTTGCTATATATAAGTAGTTATAAGTTCTGTCAATAAAAAAAATATTATTATTTATTATTATTACGTAAAAACTACTGAACAAATTGCGATGCAGTTTTCACTGTTGGATGCTTATGTTTTGATTTAAAAACTGGGGTACTTTATATCTCAATCCAATGATTAGAAGCCAAGCAATCGTTAAAAATATTTGTGACGGCTGAAGGAATTCTAATCATATGTTGGTATATTGGTATTTTAGGTCCTGGAATAGCACAATGAGTACTTTAACCCACAGAAATGACAACGCGTGCGAAGCCGCGGGCATCAGCTAGTCACTCTATAAAGTAAAATTAGCTTTCTCGGTTAATGAATTGTCAATAGATACATGGTTACGGTTGCTTATAATTATGTGGACAGTCCAGGGCTGCGATTTTTGAGTATCACCGATTGATTAAATATCAGCGAAATAATAAAAAGTCACCGATTTTCCAAAAGTCGTATTTTTGAATTTCACTGGGTGATAAAAATATCAAACGTATGATTTCGTTTACGAGTGCCTCCCCCCACTCCTTTTGAAATCACCTGGTGATATTTTTGAAATTTCGTTCATAGTTTCCTAGATTCACCTACTTTTCGTGTGGTTTTTCCTAAAATACGAACAACGAATGAGATAATACTAGCAGCAAGCCTAGTAGCAATACTAAAGATGACTCGTCAGATGAATATTCTGGGACTAAAGTTATGCTATGCATGAAGAGGCATTCTCAATGTCTGCTAAGAAATTGCCTCTCAAAGCTACTGGCTTTCGAGGATATGAGGCTTTTTTTTTCAGTGCTAATAGGACAAACTGCTTCCCTTTTCTATAGAAAGGTAAGTCAATGTTTTATTGTCTTCTCCTATTAGCTAGAACTAGCAGCCAACACTCAGTTGATTCTTACCTGTAGACACAGATTACCATAAATACTAACTTAAGTAGGTACCTTCTTTTTTACTAGGTTAGGTGGTATCAGTAGGTAGGTACCCACAATACAGGGGTAGCCTGTATGTCTGTAACCCTATTTTGTTAGTTTAGCGCTCAGATTAATCTGAGGTCTAGCGCATGTAACTACTTATTTAACTATTCATTTATATTTTTTCCAGATGTTAGTGGATAATTATAAAGCCTTGGTAACACGTGCCAATTCCTGTGCCATAAAGCCATTCCGAAGAAAGGTATAATGCCTTCAAAAGTGCCCATGCAATACAATATTGTCAAGGACAGTTCCGGAGTGCACTAATTGAGGAGAAGGCTTCAAAAAATAAAGTTGTAATGAAGCATAACATTAAAAAAAAATGTGGTTGTTTTAGAAGAGGTTGTTGGGAATCTATTGGTAATCTGAGGACTGATGTTCTATATGAGTTGATTTTAGCCTCTATGATGTGTACCAGTGTGTGGAATACCAGAATCAGTGACTTACTATCTGCAATCTCTTTGTGCATTGATTGTTTGAAATTACAGTAAAGAAATAAAACATCATTTGATTTTTAATTTTAATAGTAGATACTTTGTGGAAACGTAGAATCATACTTATGTCACAATTTACAAAATAATTGCCATGTGGGCAGCTTCATAATAGGTGCACACATTCTTACTCCGTTGGTGCTGTGAGTGCATAGGGAATTCAGGAAATGGGCAACTGCATTTTTCTGTAAGTATCAACATGTACTGCGGTCACCGCGCTGCCTCCAAACGTAGTGATTTTGGTAAATCACCCCTATCATCGGGGAGGCTCATGTTCTGCAGTGGATTGTAGTCAGGTGCATTGGTGAATTATTGCTGGTTTTTGGATTTGGTCATCTTCAACTAAAACACGTTTTGAATGTTCAATTATATAGTAGATTTATGTCACTGCAGAAGAGCTGTGGTAGTCAAGTTGTAATATGTGCACTTTGAAATTCAACAACACCGGGTTTCATCCATGTTAAGTGTGCATTTGTCATCAATGCATGCTTTAGAGGGAATGTTGAGCCATTATTGGACCCGATCAAGCGCCATTACAGGCCAAAATATTATACAACAACGATGGGCTATAATGTATTTCTACCCTATCTTGCAGTGATGGAGATATTATGACTTCAGAATCTGTCCCTCTACTCCGACAAACTGAAATAACCAACTAGTTATGCAGAATGGAACCCGATAAAGCATTTATTGATGTAGTTAACATCCGCATGTTTTGGAATATATACAAGTACATGTCGAAATGTGCTTGGTAGCAACGATTAGCTAAGTCAAAGGACTATCTGACTAGATAAATATAATGGTTAAACAATTGTTACAAATTTACATAATTGATAGGTAGTAAAAATGATAATTACCTCCTCTCCTTTTAATCTTTCTCGCAGAGTACTTTGTTATATGTTCCTTGACTTTGTATACATGCTTTCTTGGTGCCCAGAATGGCATTCAGACGGCCGGCAAATTCCTTTGTTGTGAATCTTACTGTAAATTTGTAATTTCTTACAATAATTTATTCTGACTGAGATCCAACAATGACTAGGTAATGTAGCAATGTCTTTTTGGCCAGAATATGGGCCCCAACCTTTCTTTATGGTATTGTAGCCATCGTGTAGCCATCATGTAGCGTTTTATTCTCTTTGTTATACTAATTATTCACTTCTCTATCATGTCCGTCGTAATAAAAGTAAAACAAACATAATTTTTCGAAGAAACGAAAACTAGACTCCAAACTGCTGATTTAGACCACAGATTAGACCATATGCAGCGTTAGGATTTGGCAGATACGTTCCGTTTTACGTATTACTGTCAATTCGTATGAAAAATTAAAACCGGTACTTAGTACCGATAAAAATATTTCTTGCGTAGGATGTATCGTAATCATACGATTGTCTATTAGCAAAGCTGAGCAGTATTTATATGTTGTTAGACAGGGTATAATATTCAAAAATACCTCTTTTGCGAAAAGCTGATTTCGAAATCACCGGTGACACTCAAAAATCGCACCCCTGGGTTCTAACATTTCCTATACAAAAATGATAAATAAACTGTAGAAAGCGATGATGTGGTCGAAGGTGTAGCAGGTTTGCCTAGTAGATGCGTATTCACTCTTGACTTGAAAACACCAGGGTTATATTTTACCGGAAATACTGACGAGGGCAGGGCATTCAACTCCTTAGAAGTTCTTATAATAAATGCAGAAACGTAACGCTTCGTTCTTGTGCGAGGTATTTCAACCATAAAAGGATGGCGCTTTGCCGATCGTCTAGTCGTACAGTATGGAAAGGTGATGGGGAAATCAGATTGTGCAGTTCTTGTGCACACTCTCCATAGTGCAATCTGTAGAATACCGACAGGCTTGCGACCTCACGTTGATGCGCCAGAATTTGAAGCTTAATCTTTACCGGAGTGTTATCTCCAATGAGCCTCATAGCACGTATCTCAATTGAATCCAAAGCCTTGAGCTTATACTTGGCAAAACCATCCTAGAGGTGGCAGCAGCACTTGGTGTGTTTGTGGGCAATCAATGAGACGACCGTTTAGCTTGGTAGGTGGTTTATTACTGCCCGCCGCGTGGCACGCAGCCTATCGCGGCGACATATACTGCACTCTTCTTACATTATTTTGAAATCCTGGCAATATACAAAAAATAATTAGAAAAACTTCTTATAGCCTACTTTCTTCTTCTGTCTCAGTGTTTGCCCAAGCGTTCTGCCAACTTCCGGTTCCGGCGTACGGTTATCAGCATCAACTTCAGTGGTGGATCGCTTGGGCCCCATTCCATCACATTCAGCTACCTGATTACTTCCTAGATTTTCACTAGCCTCCTCCCATCTGTCCCCGTCCCCTCCCCCAATCACCTCAGCAGCGATGTCCGTACCATGGTCGGCTGTATTCGACGCTATAGAATCATGTACTCTGATTACTTCGGAGTCAAAATCCACCGAACGCGGTGAAGAAGGGGGCGAGACAGTTGTAACATTTGTTGGAGATGGTGGCTGTGTAGTGTACGACTCGGAAGGTTGCATCGGAATATATGTTATTGCCGACTCTTCCGGGCCGTCACCACAGCTAAATTCGTTGTTGACAGAACATGGTTTAACGAGTTTTCTAATCTGATCTAGATGTCTTACACAGGTCATGTTAAAATTCTCAAAATAAACATTAAACATTCTCGATCCAATTTTGTTTACAATTTTATCTTCCATCCAATTAGCTTTTCGTGCAGAAAACCATCTAGCCCATACAATGTCACCAATTTCAAAACTTCTAGCCTTGCTACATACAGAATTAACATCATTCACAACAGGTTGATGGGTGTTTTTCTGAGGTAAGATTAAGTCCAATCTAGATCTTAGCTTTCGTCTAAATATTAGTTCAGCAGGCGTTGAACCGGTACTGCAATGTTTTGTATTACGGTATTCAAATAAGAACCCAATCAATGTGTCGTGAATTTGACGACATGCAACATTCCCTTCGCTAATTATGCATTTAATCATTTTCTTGCAAGTCTTTACCGAATTTTCTGCTTGACCATTAATAATTGGATGATAAGTAGGAGAATTTAAATACTTGATTCCGTTATTTTCACAAAAAAATATGGAATTCTTTAGAACGTATTTTGACATCATTATCCGACACTAAAATATTAGGAATGCCAAATGTAGAAAATATATCTTTTAGTTTAATAATCAGTGCGCCGGTGGAGGTGCCGCAGTTCACATGTAAGCATTCCAACCATTTACTATATGCATCGATTATGATAAGGTATTCCGCTTGCCCTATTGTCATGTAATCTATATGAATGCGGTGCCATGGCCCGGGCGGACGCGGCCAGGGCGCGGGGGGTGCGCGTGGCGGCGCACTACGCACACTAGCGCACGCGCCGCAGCTACCTATCCATCGCTCGATGTCTGAGTCGATCCCCGGCCACCACATTCTACCACGAGCCGAACACTTCGTTTTTACAATACCAAAGTGCGCCGAATGTAGTTCCTGCAACATGTTATTGCGAAATATTGAAGGGACGACAATTCGATGACCGCGAAAAAGACAGCCACTATTCACCTCTAAATCGGTTTTACACAGGAAGTAAGGCATGACAGTTTTACATTTGATTTTACGCGGCAAACTGTGATTAAGTACATGAACAGTGTTCATGTACTTAATCACAGTTTTTAACACCTTATCGTCCGCCGTAGCGCGCTTTATCTGTTCGAATGAAACCGGTTTCGTAGTAGCATCTAGGAATAAAAGGGGAATAGGTATCTCCTCTTCACCTGTCTTATCGCTTTTTTTACTTTCACTTATGGAAGCTGGCAACGGCGCTCGTGAAAAATAATCTGCAACTAAATTATTTTTGCTACTTATATATTCAACGGTATAGTTGTAAGCTGACAGCATTATTGCGTAGCGTTGTAGACGGAGTTCGGCTGTTAATGCTATTCCATCTTTTTTACCAAATATTGAAAGAAGTGGCTTATGATCGGTTCTCAAAATAAAAGGCTCTTGGCATCCGTATAAATATTGATGAAAGCGTTTAACGCCAAATACGATAGCCGTCGCTTCTTTCTGTATTTGACTGTAATTCTTTTCGCTCGGTGACAAGGAACGGGAGCCGAAGGCGATCGGCTTCTCGGAGCCGTCAGACAGCACGTGAGCGAGCATTGCCCCGAGGCCTGCAGGCCCCGCGTCAACTGTAAGCACGAGCGGTGCCCCTGGCTCAAAGTGCGCCAACACGCGCTCGGATGCCAGCTCACTGCGGACCAAGTCCAGTGCGCACTGGTGCCGCCAGGTCACGCCCTCACGTGGCAATTCATGCAGGGGATTTAACAACAAGGACGCGTTGGGAACAAAATTCCTATAGTAATTCATAACACCGAGGAATCTCTTTAATTCCAGAGCATTAGTAGGAGTAGGTGCTTTTAAGATCGCTTCTACCTTCTTGGGACAGGTTCTCAGACCGTTTTTATCGATCATGTATCCCAAATAAGTGACGCTTTCTTGAAAAAACGCACACTTGCTTTTTTCGAGTCTTAACCCGGCGTTCTGTAACCTGCCCAATAATTCTCGAAGCCTAGCCAGGTGCAAGGTTCTGGTAGGAGCAGTAAGGCAGATGTCGTCGTACCAGCATGTAACACCTTCGATGCCGGCTACTAATGTTTCTATGGTGCGTTGGAAAATCGCCGGTGCATTCACGAGTCCGTAGACGAGGCGCGTATATTTAAATAGCCTTTTCGGTGTATTGATGGTGGTGAGCTCTTGGGATGACTTAGACAACCTAAATTGGTTATAGGCATTACTTAAATCGAGCTTAGAATAGTGTTGCCCACCTCCAATTTTCGCAAACACCTCTTCTATATGAGGCAAAGGATATTTATCGATTTTAAGCACCTTATTTAAAGTACATGAAAAATCTCCGGCTATTTTAATCTTGCCGTTATCTTTCAACACTGGGACAATAGGGGTTGCAAAGTCAGAAAATTTAACCGGCACTAAAATACCCGTTGTAACAAGTGTATCCAATTCACCTTCTACTTTGTCTTTTAAGGCAAAAGGTATAGATCGCGGCTTAAAAAACCTTGGTACTGTATTTTCTTTCAAGTGTAACTCGACTTCAAATTTATTAAAACAACCGAGCTCATCTTTCCAAAGTTCAGGGAATTCGTCTAAGACCTGCTGCACCTCACCGACTGAATCTGTCCCTAGCATATAATTTTCACACGTGGAAACTAATCTCATATTAAACAGCTTCATAAAATCGCGCCCTAGTAGTGGGGGTCCACACTCTTTAAACACATAAAATTGAACACGACGTTTCATGTTATTGTAAGAAATTTCACACGTAAAATAACCCAAGGGTGCAACTTTATGTTTAGTATAAAGACAGAATACAAGGTCAGTTTCTGACAACTTATAGTGTTGAAAATGGTCTAAATAAAATTTCTCCGACATAACACTACGACCGGCACCACAATCCAGTTCCATAGAAAATGAATTAACACCTACTAATACATCCACTGTAATGGGATCATTGTTGACATACCTTAAGTTGAAAAGGTCGCACTCTTTGCAGTCATGTGCATTAACTTCCGTTTCTACGTTATACAGCGCCACGTTATTGCTCCTTTTCTCACTACACACTTTCTTAAGGTGCCCCTTTTTACCACAATTTTGGCACGTATAAAATTTGAAACGGCACTTATCCGCTGAGTGATATTTGAATCCACATACTGCACAACGCGGTCCAGCTGCCGCCATAGCGTGAGCCGGCGCCGCCTGTGGCCGGCGTTCACTGACACGGTACACCGCCTCCTCCTTGACTTGATGCCCTCCGACTCCAACGCAGGCACGTGCAGCCCGTGCACATGCCGCCTGCTGAGCTATCTCCAACGCTTTGGCAAGCGTCAGCGATTTCAAGTCCTGTTCGAATAGGCGATCTCTCTCCGGGCCGGCTTTTAGACCCAGTATGAACCTGTCCCGCAACAGCGTCACCAATTCAGTTCCAAAGTCGCAGTACACGGCAAGACCTCGTACTCGTAAACGTGCCGCCCACTCCTCAACACTTTCATCCTCAGATCTGGTAGCATCATAAAACTTTGCCCTGTCGGCAAACGTCGATCTCTTCAAATGAAAATGCTCATTCAGTACTTTTACCAGGTCTGTCCACGGCACTGTATTTAAATCTTGAGGGTGTACGAGATTCCTTGCAAGCCGATATGACTCGTCCGACAGATGTGTAAACAGTACCGCACGCCAGTTAGCCTCCGCTATATCGTTCAACTTGACAAAGTTTTTCATTTTTCCGTAAAAAATCCCATTCTTGACTCTTGTAGTCAAAAATGGATAAGTTCCCGATATAACTAGCCATTTTAATTGCACGCGTGGGTAGGTGCCTCGTCGCCGAATGGTGTGTTTGTGGGCAATCAATGAGATGACCGTTTAGCTTGGTAGGTGGTTTATTACTGCCCGCCGCGTGGAACGCAGCCTATCGCGGCGACATATACTGCACTCCATACAAGATCGGACCTGTGCTTGGTAAAGATTCAAAAGCTGTCCCGGTGTGAAGTACCGCCTAACCTTAGACAAAATACCAAGTTTTTTTTGCTACCTTGGCTTTAGATTCAATGTAAGACCCAAAACTCAGGTCGATCTCGTTTGTACTTATTACGAAAAGCAACGTGTTAAATCGTCTTCTATTTGGACGAAAGCTCTATTAATAAGTATATTGGGACGGTTTTATATAGTGTACAAAAAACAACGCAGCTGTACATTCAAATATAGGAGAGCTTTGAGGAGAAACTGTTTCAAAAACATTCACCAACCAGTACGAATTAACACACAGTAATCTCACAAAGCTTCCTCATAAATACATATACACAAGTGTACATATATAAGAGTACACACACTTCCATTAAGACCTGTAACCAACTATTGTCTCCAAGACCTTGCTTCCCGAATTTCACACTCCATTTAACCTTACACTCACACACACACATACACAGCATTAATTAAGCGAACGCTTATAATAAACCCTATTAGGCAGCGCTACACGTAAGGGTTTCCTCTGTATTTGCCTTCAGCCCTTGACATGAAAAGACTGGTTATTAATTTGCAGGTTGTTACTATATAATTATATAGGCGATTGACGCAGTTTAAGTGTAGTCAGTAGGTTGGATTTTGACAAACCAACACTAAACCGATGACATTATCATTAAGGATAAAGATAACGCTCTGTCACACAGTTACATCTACGCTCAAATATTTAAAGAATAAGCCTAGATATATTACCTATTTTGATTATTGTCCTAAGTTCTATAGCCTGCCTGGGTCTACAGTCTCGAAATAGATAACGAGCTACCGATTGCTTAATAATAACGAAAACAATTGATTACTTTACAACAAATGTAAGTCTCTACAGCCGAGTTACCAAGCAAAATCGACTATTTTCTATTAGTGATCAATGTGGGCGCCGGGAGTGGGGGGAGGGGTTCAAAGGGGTTGCAGTTGCGCCCCTGGCCTTAAACAAATTATTGTTTTGTTACAAATAGGTACATTATATACCTAACTTATATAAAAACTGCTGCAATGCAATTTTTTATTTGTTTATCCTAGTTAAAATGTTGTTAAATAACTTTAAACTGTAGGTTATACAACCGACGACATTATAGCCATCGCAGGAAGTCGGTGGATGGAGGAGGCACAAGATTGCTTGACATGGTGCTCTTTGGGGGAGGCCTATGTTCAGCAGTGGACTTCTAAGGGCTGATATGATAATGATGATGTAAAAAGGGGTAGGTTGTAGAAAAAGTTATTGAATGAATAAAAAATTGAGGTCTGGGTTGTTGACCAAAATGGATGACCTAATTGTCGATTGATATCAATGTCTTCCTTTACCCTTTGTGTCCCTTTCTCTATGAACACTGAGCATGCATGGATCTTTCAGTCTCGTATATCATATAATTTTCTGCGGCCATGGTGATTATGGGCAAAGAGAATACAAATAGGAAATATCTTCATGGGTACCAATTTTTCGAAAATGTTTAAATGAAAATGTAAAATGGTCCTCTGAAGTATTTATTATACGCGTACTAGTCAAAGATGTTGAATTACGCTTACTGGCGTAAAAGTACAAAGAGGTTGACTTACACTTACTTACTATAATAATTCAACCTCTTTGAGTATTAGACGTTAGTGTACCGAAAACTTTGCGCGCTATCACTAATGAACGTTATATGAAGTTATTCGCAAACAGTATGAAAAATCGTAAAGATTGCTATATACTTCGTTATGATACCAATAACAATCGATATCTTTGACTGTAGCTGCAGTCTCCAAAGGTAGTTATGCCATCGCAAGCTACCGATCGCTAAATAAGCATGAATAAAACAGTATAGTATAGGTAACGATGATAATCGTTAGCTTTCTGCACCTAATGTCAAAAGCTCGAAATCGATTTTCATCGGGATCTGTACTTTGCGACCGATTTCAGTTTGAAAGTTATTGCTATCGATATCGAGACTGTAGCCCCTGGCACTCTTCGTTTTGAAGAAATAATATTTGGTCGTCTTTACTGTACAGTAACCAATTTGATAGCTATATTACTTTGTCATCAAAAATAACAGTTTTTACTGACTCATAACTGAAGTTCACTTACTTTCAATATTTTACAGGTACCTACTGTGTTATTACAGAGTTCTTTATAAGGGTCTAAGAAGGCAGTAAAATTGTTCGTAATAAGCTCTCGTTTTATATTAGGGCTTATTGAGACCTGCTTTTAATGAAAATAATTAACTGAAACATACCAGCGATATGAAAAAGGTGTTATAACAAATGAGTTGAATACTTTACAATATATTTTATATATACTTTTGATCGTCATCCCTCATGACAAGCGAAAATGTGGCCAAGGATGTAAGTAGTAGGTCTGGAAGATCCTATAGACATATCACTCTTGACTTGGTGATGCCCATTAGATGTATAGTTCTCAGGAAAGGAGTTATATATATTCCCTTTTTTTATATATTCGTGTCAATTTACACCAATTACCTAGCTCCAAACTAGGATAGCCTGTACTATGGGTACTGTACAACAGATAAACATACATAGATACGAATGTTACCTATATGACTCGGAAACAAACATTTCTGCTCATCACACAAATTATAGCATTTTGCGGGATTTGAAACCGCGACAGTTGGTTGACTTCGCAGTCAGGGTCAAAACCATTCGGTCAACCGGTCGTCAAATTCTATTGTACTTCTCTTGTACAAACTAACCCGTAAACCACATAACTTCGTACGAATTGAATTATTATTTTTATTAATATGTGGCCGCGGCTTTGCTCGCGTGGTTATTTTTCTGGGATATAAGTGCCTAAAGTACGAATTCCAACAAAATGCCGTCGAATAGTTTTTTTTTATTGATGGCTCATTATTTGGCTTCTACCATCGGATTGAGAGTTTTTAAGTCAAAACCTAAGCTATCCAACAGTGAAAACCGCATCCCAATCAGTTCAGTAGTTTTTACGTGATACGTTAACATATAGAAAGACAGACAGACCGATAGACATACACCATTTAAAAAAGGCTATATTCTTTTTCAGTCGGTTATTTACAATCATAAACGTCTTTTTTATATGATCTTTATTGTACAGACTTTTTGTTATTGCTACATTATAAGTAAAGATACCCATTAGTATTCTTTTAACTTCAATAGTGTGCTACTGCATTGAGCATAATAACACTACATTTTTGTTTGCTTCATACAAAGTTATTTGGACGCAAATCAGGCTCTCAGTACAATAAAACTGATCCACGATACACGATTGCAGTGGGGTTGGAAAATAATTCCAACAGTTGTTGTACTTTGGGTTCACGAGAAAGAACTACTATTTACAGTAATTAGAAAACATGAATTCAGCTCCGTCCTCTCTCGATAAAGGCAAATACATTTCATTGTCTGTCTGATAGTTTGGACAAATTTTTGTTAACAAACAGATAATAAAGTGATATCAAGAAAATTATACATAACCTGGTTGTACTGTTTTAGCTGTAGACGCGAGTACGTACTGTACTGTTTTAGCTTATTTCTTACCCCCGAACTCGAAAGAGAGGTGGTTTTATAAGTTTAGGGTATCATTTTAATGCGGTTTTTTTCTATTTGAAAGCTGATATGATAGAAATGGTTCTTAACTATAATGAGGAATGGGAGAGTATGGGGTTATATTTTTTTAATATGTTTTTTTTTAAAACTTCCTCACTTGCGAGTTGGAGACTAGTTCGAGTCTGTGCTACTGCGTACCTGCGGTAGTGGTGCTGAATATGGTTTTCACAGTATGTAATAGCATCAGCACTAAATTGAATTATTATTCCGGGTATTAATGTCTTGGTTGCTCTGCTTTTTCGCTCTTTGTGATGTTGAATTGCGAGCGTTTAATTTGTTTATGGATTTTGAGAGCCAAATAGGGGTGTTAGTGTTGGTAGAAGATTTTGGGAATTTTCAAGTCTAATAGACGTAAGGAAAGTATAAGCTATAAGTAGTAGCTCTTTTACGTTTTATGACAAACATGCTGCGCCCCGCTCTTTCATCCGCGTGGATTATGATGATGGAGGATGATGATGATGATGAAAAGTTGCCTATGTGTTAATCCACGATATAAGATATCCTGGTACCAGATTTCATCCAAATCGTGAAGGAGTAACAAACATACACTTTTAAAGATAAAAGATAGATAGCGCTAATCGGTTTTTATGCATTTTATGACGTTTTGTATGGACTGTCAGTTCTAATGTATGGAGTTCTGCATCGCGCATAGGAAGTTTTTCACTTGATAAAAGAGTTATCTATCTAGTTGATGGAATCAGGCGTTACTTTGCGGAAATCCATATTCAAAATGAACAAAATAAAAAATATGTAGCTTACTTCCGCCAAAATTGTAAGTCAGACAAATGATAAATGGTGAAATTAACAAAAGTGAAACCCCACGCTAAACAAACCCTACCCAAATTGAACAATTGTAAAATATAAATGAAGTGAAAGCTAAGGCCTAGAGGCCCCAAAAAAAAAACTATATAATACACAATATGATATATACATATATTATAAATACACAACAAAAAACATATAACTCAATCCAAATACCAAACGTCTGACATCAATACGACACGTGTTTCGCCTCTGCACGAGGCATCTTCAGGTGATGTTGACTCGTCGAGTCAACATCAACACAACACAACAACAACAACAACAACAATTTTGGCGGAAGTAAGCTACATTTTTTTTTTAATTTTTTTTAGTTCTCTATCTATACTTATAATAAAGCAATAAGAACGAAAAAGTCTGTACAAAGAAGATAATTTAAAAAAAAATGATCAAGTGTGGGTAAAATAAGCTACTGAACAAGAATTATAACCTTTTTTAATCGATTTCGGAAAAGGAGACGGTTATATGTTCGGCTGTACGAATGTGTTATTTTTTGTTAAATCCTTTATGTCTGCTTGACTGTTTTTAAGCGACTTCAGAAAAGGAGACGGTTATATGTTTGACCGTATGTATGTTTTTTTTATGTATGTCGGCCGATATCTCCGTCAATTGCGGATCGATTTTGAAAATTATTTTTTTGTTTGAAAAGGTGTACTCTCCAAATGGTCCCATATAAATTGAATCAAAATTGGTTCAGCAGTTTTTCGAGAATAAATAGATTTTGGAGTAAATCCATTCGATGTTGTGTTTATATTACTTTGATTTTGTGTTAATCTCTAAGATTTCTAAACGATTTCGATGGTTGTTTTTTTATTCATATGGATAAACTTTCTGTGTAGTCCCATAGAAATTTCATCAAATTAGGGTCAGTAGTTTTATGAGAAAAACTATTTGTTTTATAGTTTATGTTCTCTAATATCTTGGGATTTTTTGAACCGAATTAGATGATTGTTTTTACTTGAGTAAGATCTCTAGTGTAGTACTTTATAAATTTCATCAAAATTGATTTAGTAGCTTTCAACAAGCTTTAATTTAATTCACTGTGATAGCTTAGGGTTTAAAAAATATGGTACTTGGTATCTCAATATCATGAGTAGAAGCCGAGCAATCGATAAAAAACTTTTTGACGGCGGAAGGAATTTTGATGATATGTTGCAAATTATATTGGTATTTTAGGTCTTGGAATAGCACAGACAGCGGGCACAACTAGTTCATTTATAAAACTCGAAGCTCTGATTGGCCTGTTTACGACAGTGGCTATACTTCTCTCATTTATAATATTAGTGTTATGTCTGCGTAACCTATTCAACTTATTATTTAATTCGTGAAGTATTCTAACTTTACGCTACTGACTTCTAACAAGAATAAAATCAGAGATTGCTTGTACCCTAAAACATAGGTAACAAATAAAATGATCTTTCTCGCTTATTGTCACTTAAAACTACGCTCCTACTAAAATAAAACAGTTATTCCGCGAACCCTTTAGTAAATGGACATAGTGCAGGACGAATGGCCCCAATACGTTACTGGGATCATCGGGCGAGTGGACCGACGCGATACGCCGATAAATAATGGCTTGGCCGAGAAGAGGGAATGGTCACTCGGGAGCAGAGTCGGTTGAACAAAGAACAGTTTTGTAAATAAGCTTAGTATGTAGAATATTCTGTAATATACCTAAATGGACATAGAGCAGGATGAATAGCACGGCACTAGTACGTTACCGGAATCATCGAGTGACTGGACCGAGGCTATACGCTGATAAATAAATGGCTCTGCCTAGAGGAAGGATTTTTGCGCCGGGAACAGAATCAGTTGCAAAAATAATAGTTTAGCGACAAAGCATAACTAAGAAAGTTACTTATTAAAATGGGCAAAGTGCAAGAAGAATGTACTTGTTATGGTTCGTGGATCATCCAGCGAGTGGACCGATGGGATACACCGATAAATAATTGTTCTGCCGTGAAGAAGAAATGTGTCAACCCAAGAGAACAGAACCACTTGAACACAGAACAGTTATGTAATAACTTTTTGATGTAGGATATTACTTTCAAAATCGTTCATTAGATCCTCTAATATTTTTTAGGCTTTCTGTACCTCGTGCTCAGAATACAAAAATGCTCAGAAACGGTCTTACCAGGCCCCGGTTCTGACAAAAGTTGGTAGTGGTGCCGATCCATGCAAACTCAAGGTAAAAAAAATATATGACCATTCTACCTTACAAAAACAGACGGATACAATACAATGACGTCATTAACTGCCTCTGGAGGGCGATTCGTTTAGTGTTATGTGATGAATCTGAATTATGTACGTGATTAACGGATGGTAGTAAAAATGCGAGACTTAATGGTTATTAAATAATTACTATGGTACTTTATCATACTGTTGATTTTAAATTAGAAAATAATAAAAAAAACAACACTAAACCAATTTCAAGAAGCATGAAAATGAAAAGACGGGATAATGCTAACAAAATCAATTAAAATGCCAAATTACTTATATTTTTATTGAGATTCGTCGTGCTAATCTAACTTACCCAGCATTCAGACTTATGTACACTTGTAGTTAAATTTTGTTCTCTGAGCAAAATATAATCTTACTGGTAACCGCTAGTATTAGCAATCCATATCTTTCAAAATAACGAACCGATTTTGCCGAAACTATTCCCTTACTCAGAAAATATTGACACCATTACAAAAAAGAATTATAGTAAAAAAACAGAGTTCCAATATGCATAAACGTAATTTGTTTTCAATCACTACTGCTTAAGCGTAAATTAAAATCAATAAATAAATAAATTCGGGACAATTGACACCAATTACCTAGCCCCAAACTAGGATAAATCAATCAACGCATTTGCATAAGTCAATAGTGCAGGCTGTTCATCACACAGGGAAATACAATGACGTGAGTTTAGTATCAGGAAATGAAGCTGCGTATTTGTTGCCAAACTTGATCCGAGAACAATGTGACGTTGGAAACAATTCAAGCACTCACGTATTGAATGCTCATCATCATCATCATAATGTCAGCCTTAGGAGTCCACTGCTGAACATAGGCCTCCCCCAAAAAGGGGGGTTTGCCA
The DNA here is from genome assembly GCA_946251855.1 of Alsophila aescularia. NCBI lineage: Eukaryota > Metazoa > Arthropoda > Insecta > Lepidoptera > Geometridae > Alsophila > Alsophila aescularia. The sequence goes on from OX276378.1 coordinate 29,832,183, forward strand.
TAGTCACCACACTTGGTAGGCGGATTGGTGACCATTCATTGAATGCTCAATGACTCTAAATTGTTAATATTTTTGCGTATACCAGTGAGTCCAGTCCACGAAGCTAGTGAAGACGCTCTATGAAGCCATTTACGGGCACATTAAATCGCTTTGTTTGGATTTCCCACATTAGGCTTTCTAGTCTCATGCGAAGTATTTTCTTTTGCAGCGGCTACGAACTTACGAATTCACGTCATAATATCATGTTTCATTAGCTGAAGCTATTTTCTCTGAAACGTCACTTTAACTTGTTTATAGGTACCTACTGACTCAATTTAAGTCACAAACTAACAGGAACAAGCCAGTGACTGGACTGGTAGACTAACGTAGCTTGTGTACTGCTTATGTTAAACAACTCAAACGAACCTTGTAGTATCCTTAACAAGCCAGTTACAAGTTTAGAAACGAGCCTGAATTTTGCAGTGGTTTTGTATACATATAAAAAGGTCGTTTCTGTGACGGCCAACTACAATATTTGTTATTTTCAGCAAACAGTGATTACACATCGATTCAGTTACATGCATTGGCATAGGAAAATAGGAAGCTCAGTTCAATTTTTGTTGCCAAAAATGACGCAATCACAATTTGTAATGTGCGAGTTTGGACGTGATTCAAGCAATGACGTCGTCAATACTCGGTGACCTGAATTTAATAACAGTTATAGCATAAACGCCTGCATTATTGCGGCAGTTTTGATATAATTGCATTTGTATAAATTTATAGCAACGACTACGAAGGAAGTTTCCGTCTCTTTAGAAGTTCATGGATAGTTTTATCGTTTATAACACTTGACACTTGTCAAGTTATTTTTTAATTTTGTGTGGTATTAATGATCCAAGAACATTCGTAAGATATAAAAATGTGTTTAAGTTTTGGAAGTCAATACTAATTGTTAAACCCCGACAATAAAGAGTTATAATAAGTTGTCTGTCTGTCGCATTATATAGCTCCCAAACCCAAACGAATTATATATATATTTGAAAGCTTGAGTGAGTTGTTAGCTTTGTTGCGAAGGGATCTCGGGTAACATTAAATAATATGTGATCTCGGACACTAGTGCAGCTAGAAACTTTGAGCTTGTGCTAAATGTTCAATTTAGCATTCTCCATTCTCAGTACAAATATGATGCAGATCTGATTATCAGAGGATACGAAGTCCTAAATAAAGGGGATCTGAATAAAGATCTTTAAAATGGAGTTTTGAACATCACTGGATGTTTGATTTTGAAAACTAACGCGAGTGAAATTCATATCAAGTATAAATAAAACGGCTAAAAACTTACAGAAAACTCCAGTTCTTGATGCGACTGATACTGGGACCACAATATAGGATGTCGAGCCGGACACAACGAGCGCAGTGTGCCAACAATCAAAGTTAACGGAAGTGAGTGACAGTGATGACTCCTCAACAGACAACGAAGTGACTGTGCAGGTCTTCAAAATAGTCCGAAACTGGTTGGAGTATTTCTAATCTTCTATTTTGTGAGTTTTTAGCTGTTTTGTTTATATTAAACATCACTAGACGTATCTAAACTATGGTTTTTTAATTACTTACTACGTATTCGTTTGACCACAGTCTCACCTGATGGAAAGCGATGATGTGGTTGAAGGTGTAGCACGCTTGCCTAGTGGAAACCTATTCACTCTTGACTTGAACTCACCTGGGTTATATTTTACCGGAAACACTGACGAGGGCAGGGCATTCCACTCCTTTGCAATTCCTTCGCTTTTTTATGAATAAAAAAGCGTAACGCTTCATTCTTGTGCAAGATATTTCAACCATAAAAGATTAGCGCTTTGTCGGTCGTAGTCTTTTGCTCGGGGGTTTGTACATTTTGACCAAACTAAGTTAGCAATGAAATCTCAGTTAATTAATTAGGTAAGTAAGAAGGTGCTACGTTTACTACATGACTGATGCAGACTCAAAACGTAATGATGCTTTTTACTTTTAAGGTGGAGCGGCAAAAATTAATTTCCTTCGCTTTTTAATGATCTCTTTTAACGTGATCACTCTTAAAGTGATCATTGGAATTATAATTTCAAGTGACAGTTACAAAATCCAGCTTCGAATCGCTATTCCATTCCCATCAAAATTAACACTACCTTTAGGGCATCCGAGTGATCCAAGCAGTATAACAGCGATCATAACAGTCATCATAACAATAGCTTTTAAGCACTCGTAAAACGGACATAAAATATAACAACCGAGAACAATTATAGCGGCAGTAAAACTTCAAATCACTGAACATAATGATACTGTGGATGTTTGCCCACAGTAATGGTGTTTAATTGATGTAATTGAATTTATATTGGACGTTAAATTTGTATCAAATGGGCTTTGGTTAATCGAGGATCGTGAGGTTGAAGTTCGCTGTGAAGGATCGATTGTTCTGGAAACAGCGAGATTCTTGAGCGAAAACAGCTATTGCTTGATAACAGATCGCTTTTGTGCACATTTTTACAAAATAACTCTATTGCATAAGGCAGATGACACGCCCGTTCACATCAAGCTTACAGCAAAAACTTTCAGAAGAAAAAAATAACACTGGACAAAGCCGCCATGTTGGATATGATGCCAACTGGAAGTTGTCTGGAGCATTTGGGCTATGTATTAAAGCTGTTATAGCATGTAGGTTGTCCAGATACTGTATTTAAAATGCCACCAAATTATCTGAAAAATTGCAGTAAAAGGAACTACAGCCGCTACGAATGAGGTTCTCATTCTCTGTATATAAAATGTAATATAATTACCTATTAGATACCGTGGGGATACCTTCTCTAACGGGCGTATTTCCGAAGCACTGGTAGTAGAGTCTTTTCAAACTCAAAGAATAGGTAATTAGTTTATCAAAATTTTGATTGATTTGATATTTTTATAATATTTTATGTATATCTCCTTGTTCATGAGATGTTAATTTTGATGTTAATTTTGACTTATTTTTGCCTGTTTACAATAAAATACTTTGACTTTGACTTTATGGTGGGGTACGTGGTTCGGCAGGGAGAATAAAGTTAATTTGTCGACTTCTGAAATTTTGTATCTTTTTATCTATGAATTTTCTTTTAAAATTTACGCAAAAAAACACTGAATCAAACCCTGTAGTAGCACAGAATAAATAATAGTACATATTAGTAATCAGCTGGGAAAAATCGGTAATCACATTGACCTTGAAATTACATTGCCCAATCAAAAGCTAAACCTTCTCCGGTCAGAGACCCTTAAGGGCTCTCTCTCAACGAGTTATTTCCACCAGCGTTCCAGCGAGAGGAGCAGATGGGACAATGTGTATAAACCTACTTTTTGGTGAGACGTTATATTAAAGAATCATTTATGGTTGTCCTAATTTCTAATATTTTACTTTTGAATTGAAATCTAAATAACATGTATTCAACCATTGCACAGCAATCGAATTCACATGTTTGATTGAAACAAACCTGCTGCATATATACGAGTATAAGGCTACTCAGTTACTCCATGTATAACAATGATCTCTGTTGTTTATTATTATTTATTTAATCCATATTTATATTTTTAATTCATTCTCATCATTTGTTTATTTATTGATTAATTGGAAACACCAGAACAACACTCACGCAATCCTTCAGCCCACAGATAAGTTGGTAGCCTGTAGCCCTGTGAAGGCGGATAAATTGTAATTTGTTTGTAATTTGTAGTATCATATAAATATCACTTGCCTGTTTAAAATCAAAATGCACCGATATTTGGGTGACTATAGATTTGACTTGAAGAACTGATCTGAACAACATAGATATTATCATATATTGAAAATCATATATAAAAAATACATAAAATTGCAGAATTACACTCTGTAATTTTATAGTTTTGGCTCTCAGCAAGAGCGTAGCTGCTATAGCGTTTTTCTATTAATTAATTATATTTGTTGAAAAATCTATGACTTTTTAAATATTCAGTCTCAAATCAAATAAGTAAAAAAGTTTTTAGGGTTCCGTACCAATAAGTAAAATAGGAGCCCTTACAGGATCAGTTCGTTGTCCGTCTGTCTGACTATCAATATATTTTTTTCTCAGGAACGCGTCGAGGTATCAAGATGAAATTATTATCAAATACACGTCTACAATCCCTTGGAGCTGTGCACAAATTAAACTTCAGTCGTTTATGCCGCATATTTTATCACTTGCAAAGAAAACAAAACGTATAGGTTATTTCCCGTTGACTTAGATTCATGAAATTTGGCAAAGAACAATTTGTTATACCACAAGTAAAAGGGAAAATACAAAATTTGTAGTTAAATCACAAAATATTATTTTTGTACTGAACCTTCGGGGCGCGAGTCCAACTCGCACTTGGCCATTTATTTTTTAAATAAACCTTTAATGGCCCTTGCTAGTTACATTATATATTTTGCAAATAAATGATAATCCATCCAAAAAAAAAAACGTAACACACCACGTTTGTTATGTTCGTTCAATATTGTTATCGAAAGATAGAGCCTCAGTTTAATTATTCAATATAAATGGATCGTCATCAACTAACCAATTAGCGGAGTTCCGAGGGCGTATACCGGATAAATAGCACCTATTTGTTTAAAAGCTTACTCGTTATAAAGTTAACGAAATTAACTACCAAGTCTTCGAAGAATTTCTCGAATGCTTTGAAAAATGGTAGCGATTACTTACTTGTTGTTACGATGGCATTATTGGTACAATGGCGACAAGTTTCATCACTTTTCATCCCTAAGTGTCTAGACATTTCAGAGCCGATTCAACGGATGTGATTATTTTAGTAAGTATAATGGATTTTAATAACAAAATACTCATAATGTTTTTATTTAAAAAAAAACAGTAGAACATAGAAACGTGTCCTTTTGTGAAGTCGATTAAAAAGAGTGCCAAAAGAGATTTTTTGTCTATCTGTCTGTTGGCCTATTTTTAGTTTTTTTTTCCTGAAAATCTAAAGGGTGCGGGATAGTGGTTGAAAATTGTGTAAAAGTATTATTTCACCAATCGATAGCGTCGGCGATACGGATAAAATCTTGAAAAAAAAAACATAATATGGCAAAACAAACATAAAATATAGATACTTACCTTATATCCAGAAAAAAAATAAGGGTTCCTGTGGGATAGGGGTAAAAGTTCTGTAACAGTATAATTGCAACAATTGATTGTGTTTGCGATACGGATAAAATCTTTTAAATAAATATCTTAATTACGGTAAAAAATAGGGTTAATTTTTAGGGTTCCTTAACAAACGGCCCAAACGAAGCCAAATTATTGAAGCTACGAAAGGATGATTCTTTTTACACGATCGTAATATCAGGGATAGTGACACAATAGCTCATGTGACGAATGGTCATCGCATCTGTTATTTTATTATGGTTTGGTATATCCTAATAAAAAGTTGACAAAAAAAATGTATCATACATCATTACATCTTACACACAAACTCTAAAGTAAAACAACAAAAAATAAAAACCGGCCAAGTGCAAGTTGGACTTGCACTAATGATTCCGTAAAATTATCACATATTGCAATCCTCAGTGCAAGAATTGCAATATGTGAACGAGATAATTGGCAAGCTATATGATCACGTTTGCACTGCAGAGCGATCGGGACGAGACGTTGTCAGATTCCAATCCGGTTGCTATCTTCGATGAAGCATTTCTACTCAAAAATGCTTGCCTATCTTGACCTTATCTATTCACGTTCCTACCCGTTGGCTATAGCCATGGCCAACGGTTATCTTAACCATGTGCAATTTGCAGCGTCGCATTTGCAGCATGTCTAAGCGCGCGGTGCGTGATGAAAATGTAGTAGTAAGTAGTCAAAACTATGTTTTTTATAAGCCTTCTAACAGACTTTGAGCTAGTTAAGTACATGGTATTACTTAGAAAACCATGAGAAAAAATAAATAACCACGCTAACGATGCTGCGGGTAAAAGCTAGTAAAAACAAAAAAAATATATCTACGCGGAAAAAGCGCAGAAACTATAGAAAAATTAAAGATTATCCACACCATTAAATAAAAGTGAAATGTTGTCTGTTTGTAATATTTTTTTTGGGAGCTTTCACGCCAAAACGGCTGATCTGATTTTGTTGAAACTTTGTTAATAAGCACTGTACAATAAAGATACCGACATAGGATACTTTTTTCCCGCAAAATGGTAATTCGCTTAGGGAACGGTTGCCGTGGAAACGAATAATAACAAGTCTGTCAAAAAGCATCAAAAGCGTTGGTAGAAAACCCTTCTGATGCTTTTGCATTGGTTTTTAATATCCTAGATGAACATATGATACTTTTTTGCGATAAACTGTAGTCCGTGCGGACGAAGTCACGAGCGAAAGCTAGTTATTAATAAAGAGTTTAAAGAAGACAAAATGATAGTTAGGGAGTAATTCTATACAATAATTTAGAAATTATGTCATTATATTCACGACGAGATGAGTTAAATAAATCTAATTCAGGAAAATCATCCAGTATATTAATAAAATTTGCTGACTTCATGTTTTGAGTTTTGCCTATAGTTGGTAGAACTTTAAGGAAAAGTAAAGTGATTGGTTGCCTCACAGACTTTGTATCACTTTCAAGAGGAGGTGTGGAGAGTCAATTTGACTTTGATCTATCTTAGTTACTAAAGTAATTAGTTACTAAACTTAGTTATGTCCGCTATCATAGCTATATAATTATAGTTAGGATCGTTCCGGTATCCTAAACTTAGTTGAATCTCGCACACCACCTCCTGCCACCGCAGAGGCAGTCACAGTTTGCGTACTTTGTTGCGGCAGACAGGCGTTAATATGCATGTTTACTGCAAAATCCTAAAGTTCAGCATTTTAAATGTTAGTATTTTTTGGTATTGTAAATTAAACAAGACCTAACTGGCAGTATACCGTAAAATTTCCTAAAAATTCAATGAAGAGCAACGAAAGTTTTAAAATAAAACCCGTCAACAATACTATTGCTCACTCTGTCCTCTAGCAAAATTAAATATTAACACAGTAACAAAGCGGCTTCCTAAGTACACAGTAAACCTACATATCCAATCGTGACGAAATACCGAAATAGACCCAATAGTGGGACAGTGGCCTGTAACTCAAGAGAGAAACCATTTTGGCGGTAACATGGCAATTCTACGCTCAGGGTCAGAGCACTCAAAACTGGCTCCCTGTGTTGAAAGTTAGTGTTGTTATCGAGGAAGAAAATATTCCGGGAAATTGAATATCTGGAATAACAATTAATTTGTATTCCTAGATTTGTATTTACCGGTTTTGTGTTTTAGTTTAGGGTGAACTTGAGGCAACTGGGAAATATCACTCAAGACTTTTTCTAAGGGTTCCTTTCCTCATAAAGAAAAGAAAGGAGAGGAACCCTTATTGGATCACTTTGTTGTCAATCCGTTCGTTTGTAAGTCTGTCAAGACCCTTTTTCTCAGGAATGCGAGGAGCTATCAAATTTTAATTAATATCAAATACTCAAGTTTGCAATCCGTTGGAGCTGTAAAAAAACTAACGCATCTAACTAAGTCATCGCAATCAAAAGATACGGCCGTTTATGCCAAATATTTTGACCCTCCCAAGGGAATCTAAACCTATAAGATACTTCTTGTTGATCTAGAATCATGAAATTTGGCAACAAGCAATATCATATGGCACAAGTAAAATGAAAAGTCCGAAAATCGAAAATTAAAAGATATATCACTTTTTTTAAATAAAAAGTTTCGTGACTCGATTCCCGTGATGGATGAACTATTAACATACTTAAAATTTGTACGGAACCCTCGGTGCGCCGGTACGACTCGCTCATGGCCGTATTTTTTCTATAACATTTGTCTCAAAAATGTGTATAATAATTGCCTTATATACTTGTTTCATTCGCAAAATTATTGTAGCTAATTATATCCGAACAAAATGTTCATCTGCAGAAAACAGCATCACATTTGACTTTTCTTAATGGCACAATTTTTTAAAGACACCTCTAATCCCGGACGCGATTCCTCAGTCCTCTCGGCAACACTAGCCGGAGTCCCGACGGAATGACACCATCTTCACCGTCGCTTGCAAATTGAAACGGAAGGTGTCCAATAAATTCCACATCCACCCTCACAGGAATTCGGCCGAACGAACTTCCCGCTTTGCGTGAATATTTTATGCGAGGCTTGTTTTCATAGATACAGGATTTTGGTGCATTTTCAAGAATTTGAGGGAAGACAAGTTTTTTTCGTTTTGGTAATAGTTGGATGTACTTGTTTTTCCTTATTTTGACGAATGGTTAGGTTCGCATGTCTTTCACTCAAGGGCTACCACGCTGGCTCAGTGTGATCTAGCGTTATATTTTTTACCCAACTACAAAAAAGCAGCGTATGCATGTATGTGATGGGGGAAGGTCAGGAAGGTCATAAATCAGGGTCAGGATTTTCAATGCTGCGTCAGGATAATCGATGTTGGTGTCCCTATTTGAAGACGCTTTGTGTGTAGATTCATTAAATTGTAGGCACTGACGGCGGTTATGAAAACACTGGTTTGAATCACACGTTTAATGTGAACACTGAACAGGTACAAACAATAAAAACAGTCTCCTTTTTCAAAACCACTATAATCGATAGTCGAGAAAACACGATATTCCCTACGTGCGAGTGCGACACGATCACTTTGCTCCATGGTCCTCGCCGCACTTCCGATCGTCGCTCCTTCCACCGATTATACCAGACGTATATAAGCTTGCAACCGTCGTTTGTTTACGCTCGACGTTTCAGTGCCTCGGCCACAGAACTTGATTTCAATCGGATTGTCAATATCGCTATCACTAATGCCTTGCGATAGAGTCGAAATTGCTATGAAGAAAGCGACAATCTGATTGAAATCAAGTTTTGTAATACGGCCACTGATCTCCGACATAGTATTTTTTTTGTTCCCTAACAGCGCCTAAACTACTGAACTGATTTCAATTTATAAGGTCTAGTAGAATAATTATCCTCAATTGTCCAAGCTTTTGTTAAAAAAAACTGCCACATCTGTGTTATTTTATAATATTATTGACTGATAAATAAAAATAATTGGATTCCATCATCTATCTATCTATCTATCTACTCAGCCCGCATCCACCCACTACTGGGTATAAGGCTTCTCTCTTTAACGCTATTTGTCCTGGTTCTGTGCAAGTCTCATCCATCATCGGGCTGGTGGTCTGCCGCTTGAACGTTGCGCTCCCTTAGGCCACCACTCCGTTATTGCCTTGGCCCATCTGTGATCATTCCGTCTTGCCAAATGTCCTGCCATCATGATTGGTATCAAATTCAAAAACGTTGAAAGTCCATTTCAAAAATAAGTAACACACGTAGGTACAAAGTATGAAGTAAAACAATAGTTTCATTTCAAGAAGCGATATTTTCGCAGGCCGTCACTCCATCTGACCACAGGTCGTTCTTCACTATGTTTGCATAAACGTGATCTACACTTGAAAACTTGTCTACCCCAACTGCTATTGGTTCTTCAGGAAATATGAAATGTGAAAACCGCATTTCAATTGGTCCAGTAGTTTTTAAAAGTAACCTACTGAACAAAAATATAACATTTTTTAAATCCGTGGCTGTCTGTTTGACTGTTTGTTTGTTAGTTTGTTTGTATGTATGTTTGTTTACACATCATGTAAAAACTACTGGATCGATTGCAGTGTGGTTTACACTGTTGGATAGTTTAGGGGTTGACTTAAAATCTGGGGTACTTGGTATCTCAATCCGATGAGTAGAAAATGAGCAATCGATAAAAAATTACGGCTGAAAGAATTTTGATCAAATTTTGGTATATTGGTATTTTAGCACATAGAGTATTTTTAAAATTAAATTAAATTTAAACCTAAAGAAATGACCACGCGTGCGAAGCCGTATATTTTTTCAAGGGTTCTTTATATTCTTTATATTCTATGTGTAAGGTACATACACATAATAAGCCCATTGTGCCTATTTTAAAAATATTCAAATTTTTACCCGGGATACAGAATATCTTGTCGGGGTTCTAAGATACCATTTAAATGACATAAAATTACAAAATAAAACTTATAGACTTATAGAAGGTACCTACTTATATAGTAATGCTTCTGAATTGACTGTCACTTTCACTTTGTGCTTGTTTATTATTTGTTGTATGTATGCAATTGTTTTTCAGAATAAATGTGTTATTATTTATTATCTTGTATATTTGTCCCATAATGTTGGTGTGCAGAAAGTGTTATTATTATCATATTGCGCTTTCATATTGGGCATTTTTCAAACTGTCCGGGCATCTATTTCTTTAAATAAAATAATAAAGCAGCATGCAATTAGCATTGTAAATAGCAATTTTTACCCATTATATAAACTATTACTGTGCCAAGGTGCATCAAAATCCGTCCAGTAGTTACAGAGTAGTTTCAGTCTCGAAAAATTCAAAGGTTCCCGTAAGACACACTTAGTGTCTTGCGGGAACCATTAAATTTTTCGGGATGAAAAGTATCCTATGTCCTACCTCGTAGTATGAACTCAAAGCATACCAAGTTTCGTTTAAATTCATTCCGTAGTTTTGGCGTGATACCTAGCCAAGATACAGACATACAGAAAGACAGACAAAAAAAAAACAGTTTTGGCATACAAAAAAATCTCCAAAAAAATATTTACAAAATATCTTTAATGTACAGAATTGGACCTATTACAGTTTTATTTTAAGTATTGGTATGTAGGGTTTTCATGATACCAAAGGTAGCCAACAGGTTTTTAAGGCTAAAAAACAAACGAATACGGGAAGCGAAGGCGAGAGCGGGAGCTTGCTACGCTTCTCTCCCGCCTTCGCCTTCTAACCTATCACGGCCAAGTCGGGCTTCCGCTCTCGTCTTCTATTTTACGAATTATGATCACATCACTAATGATTGACCATATCATGAAGTAGCCGTGCATTTAGCTGTTTATGTCGTCAAACGCTGATCATTAATTCATCTGGCCAAACCATTTCATGATATCACCCATAATTTCACGAAATATAACTTTTTCGTGATGAGGCCAACCGTTTCATGAAATGATCAATTCTATGATGTTACCACGACTTATACGGTAGTTACACCAGAATAGAAATCAGATCTAAACTTATTGATTACCATACGCTGTTTGAAACGACGTGGGCTTAAAGGCCATAGTTATTTTTGGTATCATTATTAACTTCATCTTACCTGTGCGTAGGTTTCATTTATGTTAACTTAGTGTCGGATGTTTACATTCATTTTAAGAGCGGAACACTGAAATAAGAACGGTTCTAGTACACTGCGTTACTATGTATATTTATGGTTGTATGTTAATGTAATCAATCACTTTAAAGCTACGCAGTAACTACTACGAGTGCACTGCCCTGTAAAATATTATCATTAACATCTAAAATTTTGATCACCCCATCAAACCTTAAGGTAGACTTTGGTACAGAGAGGCTTGCGTTATGTAATTGGTTAGTTTATGAGAACGCAACGCGAGACGTCACGTACGGCTTCGATTCATGTGCTAGAAAAGGTTTCTATACACTCCCATAGATTCAAGTAGAGCCGCAACTGAGACAAATTAATCCATTGCCACTCACGCTGTTGTTGCAACAACAGAGATTCAAATCGATTACATGTCAATTACCTCCAAAAAAGTAATAAATGTGTCTTCTAATCTGTGTATCTATCCAAGTATTTGTTACGTTTATAAAGCCTCACATGCATTTGTGGGAGCAATCTCAACAACACAAGAACCATCATAGACTTGGTATTAGCTTTTTTTTAGGTTATTTGATTAGTTGCCACATTTGATGATATCGAAGACTATATTTCAAATTATGGGACTGTATAGAAAGTTATCCTACCATCAATGCCCGTGTGACAGTGCACTCTTATCATCAGCTAAAGTACAACAAACTACGCAAGCTGTAAGCCACATGCTCCATAATCTACTTTTATTTGACTAGAAACTTAATCAAAAATTAATAACGCTATAAACTCCGCAAGACACGTTATGATGTGTCCAAAATGAAGTTTGCACGACCAATGTAGATGTCGGACAACATGCAGGACAAACATGCGGGATTGGATCCACTGCAAACTGGATCCAGTGATAGATAGATCTTTGCTCGCACTAGACTGGCAATAAAGTAGCTGTTTGGTTTAGTACTTAATAGTCTGTTTTCAAATAGATCGGACATACTCGTGGTCGGCTGATTTGAAATATAGTAAGTACATCGATAATGATGTTTCGTAACTTAGCATTTAGCTTACGCTACCTAATATTTGCTGACGGACTGATGGACGAACCGTTGGGGTAGACCTGTTATTGTATGACCTCGACTTTGAAAATGTAGTGTTAGCGTAGTACGACTGCCCAAAAAAGGAGTGTAATGTTTTCAAGGTATGTGAGTTTTTTTATTCCACCATAACTTTTAAATGCCTGAACTGATTTGGATGTATTGTTTATCATTAAAATCCTTACATCATATAGAGTAAAAAGGTTATTTAAAAAAAATACATATATTTTGTTTCATTATGGCTCCAAATTAAAAGCTACAAAATATAACTTCGTACATGTCAATTTGGGTATCAAATTGAAGGCCTTTATGAGGAAATTCCAATAATATAATATTATAATTTATTGGTTGACAGGAAAGGCTTGTTTTTAACTTTTTAAATTTATGTCTTGTTTTTTCTGTGGTGTTGGGCACCCTTTAGCTAGGTGGAGCTACTATATACGCAAAACGGTTGGCAGTTCCAATCCAATCGGGCTCAGTGGCGTACATTGGAAGAGGCCGTCTAGCAGTGGACTGTCACGGGCTGATGATGATGATAATGATGACATAACTTTGTATGTAGTATGTATCTATAGGAAGGATTGTGGTATAAACGTATAAAGTAAAAGTCCCCAAAGAAGAGCAATTTATTATAGAAGACCAATAGCGTTAATAACACATGTAACAACTTAAACTTTGCTGAATATAAGCTCGGTCTCTCGTTTATAAAAGTGAGTATGTACATTTTTATCGCTTTTATCAAGTTTCTAATACTCGTACTTTTAAGTGGATATTAATGCAGTGTGACAGTTTTTCAGTTCCAATAAAATATTAATTCACTATACCTTTAAAAAACTGTAAACAAATAAGCAGTGTATCAAACTTATCATAAGAACATTACGCTCAGTCAACTGTTCATAAATTTTTAGCAATTTGTGCATTTGTAACAACTCACTTTAAATAAACTGCCCAAAAGTTACACAATCAATTTTTATAAATATTCTCTGTATAACATGCGGAATTATTTTTAAATTTTATAAAAGCTTCTGATGTACTGAAGATGGCTCTTAGCTATATGGGGGAGAAGGAGAGGAGGGGCAGGTGAGAAAAGTGGGGTGAGAATCGTACCTTCCAAACGAATGGACCAATTTAGCTGCGGTTTTTTATGTTTGAAATCTGTGGGAAAGGGGGGGGGGGAATGTGGGTGAAGATCGTAGCTCCTAAACGAATGGACCCATTTTGATGCGGTTAATTGGTGTGTAATATAACTGTGATGGTTATAAATGCGAAACAAATTATAAATTAAAAAAATCTCCTTGTCTTTTTAAGTTGGCTCAATTTATTGTCAAAGATTTCATTCAGCCGTCAAGTAGTTTTTTAGGATTTGCTCGGTTTCCACCAATCCTCAAAAATCACCATATTTTAATTCAAGAGCTAAGAAAACCTACAAACAGTGAAAACCTAATTTCAATTGGTTTATTAGTTTTTTACGTGATGCGCAAACATATAGACCATTAAAAAATATTACTCATGTTCAGGAGCTTATCCACCCTAGAGCTTTTTTTTAATTACTTATATTTGTTGTACAGGCGTTTTGTTCCTAACTGTTTTATTATATATATTGATTTGGTGTGAGGTTTTGATTGTTTAATACAAATGCATAACCAAATGGCTCTAATCTGTACCAAGTGACGAAATTCCCAATGTTTTCTTACCATTTGCTATGTTGACAACATTTGCAAGAACGCAATGCTATAATTTGTATGCATGTAAGGCGCATTATTCAATGCCGCTGTATTTTTCTAAGAGCTTATAAAAGCAGGACTCCACTACCTGTAATTGCGGTCGAGTGCCGCCCAGTGTTGAGTTTGTACCGGATAATCAAGAAATAGTGCCGTGGGTACTCGTCGTTATGTTCCGCTTGTAATTTATGGAGTGACCAAGGACTTTTATGAGGTTTTGAATGTATGCTAGGTTTTCTGAAGAACTGCATTTAACACAGCAAAAAGACGTTTGGAAACAATAAATAGTTGAATCGGGACAGAACATACGTGCTTTATTATTGTCAATAACATGAATATTGTCAATAATATTGCGTGCGTGTGATATTGAAGGTCAAATTGTCACATCAAAATATTATTGTCAATTATGTTTTTTCAATAATAAATGTTGCACGTTTGCGGCTAGCTTTTGGAAATTACTTTCGAAAGGAAACTCTCATGCCCAAAATCCCCAAAACTCAAAGATATGAATGATACATATTCCTTAAATCATTCTTTGTAATTGTAATTGATTATGGCTAAGACCCCAGAAAATGAACAGTAACTTTTAAATTAATTTTGCTAAAGTACAGTCGCCTTTGTAGCACACTATGTTGTAGAACGTAGACGAGACGTAGCTACGAGAGTCTACGAGAGCTCTACGTTAGTTCGTAGCACAATTAAATATTCAATATACCCTCAGAGAAACATGTGATTTTTGGTAAATTGATTTAGTTGTGTCTCTATAATGAGCAATTTTGACTAAGTTAGTAAAGTTCTTTTGTATGAATATATAGCGACGATTAAGTTTTTAGACGTTTGTGTCGATAGGATTTTATAAGAAAATTGAGGAGATCATAGCGACAATTTTAAGCCATATACAAATATTGTCCAGGTGTAATGATTATTAGTAAAAAAAAACATAGAAAATGTATAAAAATATATATTATTTTTTCTAAATTTTACGATTTGGTTAGCAGGTTCCTTTCGGAATAATTTTCCTGGTGAGAAATAAAGTTTATTGACAACAAATCGCTTAAATCTTAAAAATATTTTTAGTCAATATTTTTACATATTTTATTAATCCGTAATTCAGTTTTTTTTTTTTTCAAAGTTTATCCGATGTTTTTTACCTGACTAAGGTAAAACAAGGGAAGGGTTATGAGTTTAACAGTCGATGTATGTATGTATGTATGTATGTATGTATGTATGTATGTATGTATGTATGTATGTATGTATGTATGTATAATATGTTTGTGATTACGTGGATGTTCCACCATAGCGTCGCCCCTATTGGTCCGATTTCGACAAACGAGGTGTTAATCACTTTGTCTTCGAGTATAGAGTGTCATTGGAATATTTTGTTTAACCGACTACATCAATACAAAGGAAGGGTTATGTGTAACTAAAAACTTGGTCCGATTTTGACAAGCGAGGTGTCAATTGATTTGTTTTCAGGTATAGAGTGTCATAGGCAAATTTTTACCCGACTACAGTGAAGCAAAATTAGGTTCATGTGTGCAAACTGAAAACTTGGTCTGACTTTTACTAATGAGGTATCAATCGATTCGTCTTCATCGCAAGAATGTCATAGGCTGTTTATACCCGACCGTAGTCAGGTTTCAGTTTTTTAACTTATATTTTCTTAAGAACAATAGCTTCTTTTACAAAAGAAAAGGTACTTACCATTAAATGCCCCATTATTTTTGGCATATACTGTATACTACTGGTTAATTAAGGAGCCTTTTGTGACTGACGGTATAATGCTTGCTTGCTTGTGCATGTAGTGCTCACTTCTGGTGTAAGAGTTTATCAGGCCGCAGCTTACATAGCCTAACGACAACAATAACAGCCGGAAACGACAGCTTAACGTGCCCTCCGATGCACGGAGCGATGGAAAACCACAAATAAATTAAAAAAGTCATAGGTGCCTAGGACATACCCAGTGTCACCAGATTATCATATTTATTACTATCGACACAAAGCCGCTGTCTTTGTAGGTGGGTCGGCTACTTTTGTATGTAGACTCCTTTAGAAGCACTAGTAAAACGATATGCTACCATAGCTGTTATACAGTACTAGCTTTCGACCGCGACTTCGTTCGCGCGGACAAAATTTTATCGTGAAAATAACTAGCTTAAAAGCTAAAAAAAAACACGCCTGCCCTGCCAAAAATGAACTGATGCCAAAAAATTATACACTATTGGAATGTGATTACCAAAGCCTTCAATTTGATACCATATTGTAAAATTCCAAGAAAAAAAATGTTACTCGGGGGGATGTAAGGATTCTAACGATACCTAAATCGTCTAACTCTGTTCATGCATTTCAAAGTTATGGTGGAATAAAGAAACTCACATATAAACATACAAAAATATAAACGTATATGAATTTTAAAAACATAATACTCCTTTTTTGGGCAGTCGTGTAAAAAGCATTTTATGTTCATCTAGGGCATTGAGGTTTATTTAGTTTCCACGGCAACGTCATTCCGATCCTTACAGCAAGTAATCGTAATTTTCTAGTTTGCCCGTGGCAACTTACTTTAAATTTATTCCGGGATAAAAAGTATCCTATGTTAGTCTCTATATTGGTACAGTATCTATTTACAATGTTTCATCAAAATCGGATGCGCCTTTTTAACGTGAAAGCTCCCTAAACAAACAACAGACAACGTTTAACTTTTATATATTGGTGTGGATAGTAATCGTTTAAAAATATTTAATTACAAAATTGTATGATACTGTGATAAAATTATGGTTCCCTGAAAATTTTCTTTGTTTTACTTTATTTTAAGTACCTTACTTAAATTAATTACGACTAGCCTGTAGCTAAACTAAATTGGAATATTTTAGAAGTATTGCCCGACTGCCTCAAGCTTGTGAAATTATGCTAATTTCTAGCCAAGCCATCTTTACACAAGAATAGTGGTTTATAGTAATATAATGGTAAAACAATAAAAGTGTATAAAATGTGTTGTTCGAACACATTTTTTTTTTTATTGTTCTATAATTTATTTTTTATTTATATTTGTAGAATTCACTCGAGTAGTATAAATACAAAGACAAGATACCAAAGCCATATCTATCTATCTATCTATCTATCTATCTATACTAAGTATAATAAAACTGTAACTGGGCTAAATCTGTACATTAAATATTTTTTGAAAATTATAATTGAGATAAACTTCAAAATCGATATGGAGTGCAAAAAGGTTTTATTTTTATTTTTTGTCTGTCTGTCTCTTTGAACACGCATCACGCTGAAACTACCAGACGGATTTTGATGCAACTTTTCACAATCATAGCTGATGTTATGGATTAACGTTTAGAATGCCTATCCTGCGGGAACTTATGTTTATAAGTTCCCGCAGGATAGGCATTGTAAGTTATTTATAAGAACACATCACGCTGAAACTACTGGACGAAGTTTGATGTAATTTGGCACAGTCAAAGTTCATATTATGTATTAAAATTACGGATTCTTTTTATCCCCAAAAAATATTGGGTTCCTGCGGGATAGGTGTTCCAAGTTATGTTAATTTGAATTTAAAAAAAATAAGACATTAAAACGGTATTATAATTTCGATTATCTAGCCATGAAGCTCAGTGGCGAAGTCGGAGCATGCCAGTCTTCCAACCCAGAGATGCAGAATCGAAATCACACGTCTGTGTGTGAGCGTGTGTGTGCGTGTGTGTTTGCGTGTGTGTATGTGTGTGTGTGTGTGTGTGTGTGTGTTTGTGTGTTGAAAGATGTCACATCTCTACTTTTTCTAATTCTTAATTTATGTATTTAGCTTGATTTGTACTATTATACTTATATGCCACAATCGACAGTGTTGCCATCCTAAAGCCATAAAAATCAACTTGTTTAGCAGCACGCACTTGACAAAAAACTATTCAGGCATAAACTGACTAAAACATAACTAAACCTCAGTCAAGTTTTAGCGTCTTTAGAAATACTAAAAGCAAATATCACGGCGTTTCGTGAACTATGTCAACAAGTGAAACATTTGTCGTACAATGGTGACATTGTCTTTGCAACAAAACCTCTTTGTTTCTGAGCCTTGGAGGTAATGCCCTATTGAAACTTGGAAATTTGACCAACAGTGATTAATCTTCTTTTGGGGAAAGTTCATAATTTTACTTGTAAGTTGTCAATGAAGAGACTTCTCTAAAGTGAGGAAGTTCTTTCTCACGAAATATTTTTAGATGATGTATTATTGAGCTTGTGATTTTTAGATGGAGGAAATTTATAATTTAATTTGGTGCAAATTCTTTGAGTGGATGTTGTTATTTTGTACTCACCGTGCCCGCGGCTTTGTCCGATTATTCATTTTATAAAAAAGTAGCCTATTAAGGTGCAACGTTTTAATCAGCGCGTCAAATTTAAATTTTCTTGCGTTTTTGTCAATTACAGCTTAATTACTGGATTAATCGTGGATTTATTGAAACAAATTTTTCGGCAATAAATAGGTTTAGTCAAGAAATTACGGTTAAAATGATCATCTAGATAATATTGGCTTAGCTACAAATGTGAATAAGCTGATTTTATCTTGGTTTTTAATTATTGACAAATGTACTTATACTAGCTTTCACCTTGTTTTTTTGGTTGGTTTAATTTTCCACGATGAGTAATTGATTAAAAACGCAAGAAAATTTGAATTTAGCGTACTGAGCTAAACGTTGCACCTTAACGTGCTTATCCAGGATCAAAAGTACGTACGTGTACTTACTCATTTCTTCAAAATAGTGTTTTATTAATTGCTCGGCTTATGATCATCGGATTAAGATAGCAGACCCCGGTTTTCAAGACAAAACCTAGACTATACAACAGTGAAAACCACATTAAATCGGTTCAGTAGTGTTTACATGATGCACGAATAAACAAACAGACAAGCAGACAGACACCATTAAAATATGTTATATTCTTGATCAGTATCTTAATTATCTTCTTTGTCGAGATTTTCTGTTACTTACTGCTAAATTATAAGTATAGATTTAATCCGCTTGAACCACAATAATTATTAATAACTATTCCGCACAGTAGTACCACAATACATATACTGAGAATATATAAGTATATTGTGTACTATGGTAGTCAGTTACTGGTGGTCGCGTGTGTCATTACGTTTTTATCTAAACTTATATCGTAAAATCCGGATTATGAATTCAAAAATGGTGGCATAATGACAAACATTACACATTTTTTCCCCCATAAAAGCACCGGTTTGGCTCCGTACTACGAGGGTTTTTGCCATTTATTATCTATATTGGCGCGTGTTAGACCGTATGTGCACGAATTCGCTGTGGACTGGATTTTGGCACCATTATTTACACATGTATATGTTTACATATGTCTATGTTTACATATGTATATGTTTACATATGTCTATGTTTACATATGTCTATGTTTCCATATGTCTATGTTTACATATGTCTATGTTTACATTATTAGTACCTAACAATTTAATGAGTTTTTTGAATTGATAAAATGTTTTATCCTGACAAAAAATGTGACAAAGATAAATAAAAAATAATATATTCGGGACATTTCCACACCAATTTTCTAGCCCTAAACTAGGATAACTTGTGCTATGGGCACTAGATAACGGATAAACATACATAGATAAGAATATTACATCAATAACTCGGAAACAAACATTTCTGCTCATCACACAAATAATTGCACCTTGCAGGATTCGAACCCGCGACCGTTCGATTTCGTACCTAGGATCTATAGACACGAGACCGTCGTCAAAAAAAAAGAAAAAAAAAGATGCGTTAAACATGTGAAATAGTGTTCGTGAGGAGAATTTGATTCCACATGACATCACGGAAACAGCAACGAACATGGCGAACGAGCTTTTACCAGCAAAATCAAGAAAATATTGTGACCTTATTTTTTTCATTATGAGTTCCTATCGTATGTGTGTAGATAAAGTAGTGTATGAAATGGCACATAACTAGGTATTAAAACACTCGCGTGATAATTAAAAAACCCACTCTCTTGTTTTAATACCCCTCATTAGGCAACCGTTTCATAAACTACTATTAAAGGATTGTATGCAATGTGTAATTCATTAATTTTGATTTCATGTCTAATCAACATACGATGTTTTTTTTTTTAAATAAGGATTAAGCAATTATTTGACCAAGATCTCACCAGATAAAAAGCGATGAATAGTCGAAGGTGTAGCACGCTTGCCTAGATAATATATACTATAAATTATAGACTTGAACACAACTTGTTTTTTTTTTTACCGAAAACACAATACACCACGTCTAGCCATCAACCAGCCGCCCGCCTAGTTGTAAGCACAGTACATATATAGTATATGTATGTACTGTGCTGAAAGCGTGGCGTCGTTGCCCCGCCGGCCGCAGCTGCGTAGACGCCTACCTGTCAACCAACCGTCGACGCACCTAGCCGTAGGCGCGGTGTTGCCGGTCGAAGCATAGCGGTGCCGCCATGCCGCGGCCGGGGCGATATGTCTATCCATCTTTTCTTAGCAATATTTAAATGTTTGGTTACTTAAATTTGCATTATTACTGAATACTGTTATGTAATTTAGTGAACATGAACTAATACTTACTCCTAACACATGAATGAAAAGAAATTCAAAGAAAGTTGTTTAACTGATATTGGTGCCAAAATCTAGGCAAACATATTTTAAAATGATGATGATTTCATGCATTGTACTGTTTAATTTACTCGCAATTGAATTGAAACACAGAGTGTTTAACTCATTTATAAAACAAACTATTTAATCCTGGACTAATATATCTGTTCTAGCCATCGGCTTAGGCGTATAAATGTCTCGTTTAAAATAGCTAGTTTTATGCACACGACCTACTATGTCATATAGGTACGTAATTCCCATAAACATCACGAGATAACTTAAATCCTCGGGAACATCTACCTTTGTCATTGAGAGCAAAGGAAGAAGCGTTGCCTTAAGGAATAGTCGCAAAATCCAGGGTTTACGTTCTTCTGTGCGTGGACAAAGCTACAGTGGGACATACAAAATCTGATGGCTTTGTCATGAAAACACACGGTCAGGTATTGTAACGAACAGGACTGAATATAATGAATAGTTTATCAAAAACATTAAAAAAATACGCGGTGGTGGAGGAACGTTTCATTTTCATGTTATAAAGCCTAAATGCCTAGACGGATTTTGATAAATAAGATATTACTGGATTCGTCTTAATCACGAGAATGCTATCCATATCTATCTAGACTTATAATAAAACTGTAACAAATTCAATTCTGTACATTAAAGATATTTAGATATTTTTTTGGAGGGTACTGTAAACTGTATTATTTTAATTTTTGTCTGTCTGTCTGTCTGTCTGTCTGTCCGTCCGTCTATATCTTGGCCGCGCATCACGCCAAAACTACTGAATGAATTTAATTGAAACTTGGTATGATATGAGTTGATACTACGAGGAAGGACACCTGGACACTTTTCACCTCAAAAATTAAAGGGTTCCCGCAGGGTATTGGTTGACATTTATTTAAAAGAACATCTATCACGCTGAAACTCCTGGAGGTATTTTGATGCAACTTAACACAGTAATAGTTTATAAGATAAGTGAACAATGAGGTTACTTTTATCCTGAGAAAAAAAAGGATTCCTGCGGGATAGGGGTCCAAAATTATGTTATTTTTTAAGTTATAAACATCTTTACTTATAATAAAGGAATAAATACGTAAAAGTTTGTATAAAGAACACAACTAAAAAAAAACTAGTCTAGGATACTTAAAATAAGCTACTGAACATGTTTTTTTTTAAATCATGTCATTCTTTCTGTATGTTTGTTTGTTTACACATCACTTAAAAACTACTAAATCAACTGCAATGTGGGTTTCACTGTTGGATGTTCTGTTGGTTTGGCCTAAAAACTCAAACTTGGTATCTCAATCTGATGAGTAGATGCCGTGCAATCGATTAAAATATATTTGTCGGCTGAAGAAAATTTTATGAAATGTTGGTATATTGGTATTTTAGGTCCTGGAATAGCACATATAGTGCTGTTAACCTAAAGAAATAACCAAGCGTGTGAAGCCCCGGGCATACCTAGTAGACTAAATGAATAATATGGCGGGCTCACAGCTGCCATAATTGTACTTCCGACCGAACAAAAAATTACCAAAACCTATCGAGTGAGGTATCTAAGGTTTTAACGGGTCGTATTCATTTCTATAATTAATTTCAATATTTTATTGTAACTCTTCGTTTCATAGTTTATTCGTTGCGTTGCATATTGCTTGATGGTACTCAGATTGGAATGTTGAAAGATGACACGGCAAAGAAAAAAAAAAGGAAAAAATGGTGGAAAAAATACTAAGTATGTGACTGAGAATGTGGTTTAAATTATTATTGGTCCGCATAATTATGTTGGTCTGTGGCATTCGACAGTATATCATATCTTATTTACACTCATATCGTAAAATCCGGATTATGGAATCAAAATGGTAGCATAATAGCATACTTTACGTACGGCACGTCTTCAGAAAAAAATAAAATTATCCCCCTGTTTATGGAACTCAACAATGTTCTAATATATAATCCATACCGATATATAAAAGTAAAACGTTGTCTGATTGTTTATTTATTTGTTTGTTTTTGGAGCTTTCACGCAATAACGGCTGAACGGATTTTGATGAAATTTAGAATAGAGATAGCATATACGCTAGAATAAAACAAGACACTTTTTATCGTGGAATTTTTTAAGTTGTTACGGGAATGCTGGAAAAAGTTGATTACTCGCTGTAAGGAATGGTTGCCATGGAAACGAAATAACAATTCTGTCAAAAAACATCATAAGCATTGGTGCTATACTTACTTTTGCATTGGTTTTAGAACTTATGATACATTTTTTCGCGATAAACAGTAGTTCGCGCGGACGAAGTCGCGGGCGATAAAGCTAGTTTATTATATATGGTGGCGCGAGTTAGACCGTATGCTTGCGAATTCACTGTGGACTGGAATTTGGCGCCATACTTTACTTTAAATTAGTACCTAACCAATTTAATGTATTGTGTGTTTTTGTTCATCAAAAGTTTTATCCTGATTAAAAATGTCTGACAGCAGTGTTAGTGAGAAGAATTTGACTCCACCTAATATCACGGAAACAGCAACGAACATAACGAAAGAGCTTTTTTTACCAGCAAAATAAAGAAAATATTACGTATTTTTTTTCAATTATGTTCCTTTTGCTTTAGTGTAGATAAAGTAGTGTATAAAACGGCACATAACAAGTAACTAACACACTCGAGTCATACTATTAAAAAACTCGCCACTCGTCACTCTCGTGTTTTAAAAACCCTCGTTATGCAACTGTTCCATAAACTACTATTATTCGTTCGACATTAAATAAAATTGTATATTCCAATGCTGTATCAAGCGCAGGTGGCTCTCAGGATGGTACCGCAATAACACTAAAATAAAACTAACGTAATAGCGTTGCATTCAACGGACACAGATTTTCCTTGTGTGCCTTAGAACAGTACCGGTTCCGGCTTCTTGAGGAAGCTTAACTTTTTTATTTGTTACAAATTATGCCATGTCTATTCATATACATTTTCTCTGAACAAAAATACTCCTAGTACCAAGAGGAGGCAATGCAAAATTTTAGCAAAATCAGTTCTTGGTGGAATGAAAAGTCCGGGACGTCTAAGATGCAAATGGGTCAATGACATCAAGGAGTGGACAAATCTATCAACATATATATTGTCAGCTAAAACATGCTACATGGGATGGCACGAAGTTTTGCCTACTGATCTCAAAACTTCAATAATTTCAAGGTAGCCCCCGATGAAGATGAGTTTCGAAGTAAAATTGTAGGGGAATAGTGCTAAGTAGAAGTAGTAATGAGGAATACACTTTGTTTGAACATTTACAGTAGGTTGTAAATAGTATATAAGTAGTATATTGTAAAGTAAACATAGACTCCAAGATACAGGCCTGGGGTGCGATTAATGTGTGTCACCGGTGATTTCGAAATCAGCTTTTCGCAAAAGTGGTATTTTTGTATATCATACCCTGTCTACCAACATATACGAGTAAATACTGCTCATCTTTGCTAATAGACAATCGTATGATTACGTTACATCCTACACAGCAAATATTTTTATGGGTACTAAGGGCTGTGTTCACTTACACGCTCGAATCATCCGTGAGATTATCGCTCGATCATCCGGAGTTAGTGAACGACTTTGGACGTCCACATACAACTGACAACTGTCAAGTGTCAGTTTCATACTATTCCTCCCCTCCCCTACTATTTTTCGGATGACCCAGGCGAACGCCCGGACGACGCCGTGAACGATTTCGAGTGTACGCGCGGGTGATCCGTGCGTCCTCGAACGTTTATGTGAACGGGCCCAGGTACCGCTTCTTATTTTTAATACGAATTGACAGTAATACGTAAAACGGAACGTATCTGTCAAATCTTAAGGCTATATTTGGTCTAATCTGTGGTCTAAATCAGCTGTTTGGGGTCGAGTTTTACTTTTATTACGACGGACATGATAGAGAAGTGAATAATTAGTATAACAAAGAGAATAGAACGCTACATTACCATAAATAAAGGTTGGGGCCCATATTCTGGCCAAAAAGACATTGCTACATTACCTAGTCATTGTTGGATCTCAGGCAGAATAAATTATTGTAAGAAATGACAAATTTACTATAAGGTTCACAACAAAGAAATTTGCCAGCCGTCTGAATGCCATTCTGGGCACCAAGAAAGCATGTATACAAAGTCAAGTAACATATAACAAAGTACTCTGCGAGAAAGATTAAAAGGAGAGGAGGTAATTATCATTTTTACTACCTATCAATTATGTAAATTTGTAACAATTGTTTAACCATTATATTTATCTAGTCAGATAGTCCTTTGACTTAGCTAATCGTTGCTACCAAGCACATTTGGAAATGTATATCTTCCAACAGGTTATTTCAGTTTGTCGGACAGTAGAGGGACAGATTCTGAAGTCATAATATCTCCATCACTGCAAGATAGGGTAGAAATATATATATAGCTCATCGTTGTTGTCTAATATTTTGGCATGTAATGGCACTTGATCGGGTCCAACAACGGCTTAACATTCCCTCTAAAGCATGCATTGATGACAAATGCACACTTAACATGGATGAAACCCGGTGTTGTTGAATTTCAAAGTGCACATATTACAACTAGACTACCACAGCTCTTCTGCAGTGACATAAATCTACTATATAATTTAACATTTAAAACTTGCTTTAGTTGAAGATGACCAAATCCAGCAACCAGCAATAATTCACCTATGCACCTGACTACAATCCACTGCAGAACATGGGCCTCCCCGATGATAGGGGCGATTTACCATAATCACCACGTTTGGAGGCAGCGCGGTGACCGCAGTAAATGTTGATACTTACAGAAAAATGCAGTTGCCCATTTCCTGAATTCCCTATGCACTCAGAACACCGACAGGGTTAGAATGAGTGCACCTATTATGAAGCTGCCCACATGGCAATTATTTTGTAAATTGTGACATAAATATGATTCTACATTTCTACAAAGTATCTACTATTAAAATAAAAAATCAAATGATGTTTTATTTCTTTATTGTAATTTCAAACAATCAATGCACAAAGAGATTGCAGATAGGTAAGTCACTGACTCTGGTCTTCCACATACAGGGACACATCATAGAGGCTAAAATCAACTCATATAGAACATGAGTCCTCAGATTACCTATAGATTCCCAACAACCCCTTCCAAAACAACCACTAATGGATGTGGTATACATTCTTTTTAATGTTATAAAGCATAACAATTTTATTTTTTGATGCCTTCTCTTCAAATAGAGCACTCCGGAACTGTCCTTGACAATATTGTATTGCATGGGCACTTTTGAAGCCCTTATACCTTTCTTCGGAATGACTTTATGGCACAGGAATTGGCACTTGTTACCAAGGCTTTATAATTATCCACTAACATCTGGAAAAAATATAAATGAATAGTTAAATAAATAAGTACATGCGTTAAACTAACAAAATAGGGTTACAGACATACAGGCTACCCCTATATTGTTGGTACCTACCTACTGATACCACTTAACCTAGTAAAAAATAAGATACCTACCTAGGTAAGTATTTATGGTAATCTACAGGTAGGAATCAAATGAGTGTTGGCTGCTAGTGCTAGCTCCTTTTTTTCTATAGAGAAGGGAAGCCGCTTGTCCTAATAGCACTGAAAAAAGCCTCACATCCTCGAAAGTCAAAAGCTTTGAGAGGCAATGTCTTAGCGGACATTAAGAATGCCTCTTCATGCATAGCATAACTTTAGTCCCAGTATCTTCATCTGACGAGTCATCTTTAGTATTGTTACTAGGCTTGCTGCTAGTATTATCTCATTCATTGGTCGTATTTTAAGAAAAACAACACACAAAAAGTAGGTGAATATAAGAAACTATGACCGAAATTTCAAAAATATCACCGGGTTATTTCAAAACGAGTGGGGGAGGCACTCGTAAACGAAATCATACGTATAATATTTTTTATCACCCAGTGAAATTCAAAAATATGACTTTTGGGAAATCGGTGACTTTTTATTATTTCGCTGATATTTAATCACTCGGTGATCACAGTCACACTCAAAAATCACACCCCTGGCCGAATTCGGAGCTCACTGTATAGGCTTACTGTAGTAAAACTTAATGGTCAAATAAATATAAATAATTATATAATAATAATAGTTTTTTTTAATTCTATACAAGTTTTTGTTGAGTTTCTTAAATAATATTCATTTATACTAGACCTTTCGTGCTGTAGATGCATTACATTTTATGGCCATTCTACTACTAATAATAACCATGCTAAAAGACGCATTTATATATCATTTTCATATAACTTTATTCTGAATTCCTGCCATCTATGCCAACCACAGGAAACTAAAATTTTCTCCACGGACTATCCCACATTCTGAAAATAAAACATTAATGCAAAGTCAGAGGAGGAAAACCTTCAGCAGCAAAAACACAGATGGCGTTGTCAACGAAACTTTACACGGAACATGGGCCTAATTCTCTAATTTTAAGACGCCAATTCCACGCCGCCTGCGTGGGCTTTGTTCGTGATTCCACGCAGGCAGCGTGGAATCGGCGTGGAATTCGCGTGGAATTGGCGTGAGTGGTCATACAGAATCCAGGCTCTGGAACGACTTTGCTTTAGATGTAAATCCTTGGGAACAGCTGAAAATGTCAATAAGATATTGCAGAGGGCGCAATTTGCTAAATCACGTAAGGTTTAAAACAGTGACATCTGTCGACATATATTAACATCAATAACGCCATAAGTAAAAAATATGTTTTCATTAATATTCTTCTATTATTATTTTGCAGAAAACCTGAAAGTAATAGAGCTTACAAAGTGCAACCATAGATGGCAATGGTTGCAATAGTTGCGGGTTCTAAAGAATTTTAACAACCTTGAATATTATCAAGACTCTTATATTGGTACCTACTGTGTTTTATTTATGTACTAACTTTCGTCCGTGACTTTATCTGCGTGGACTACAGTTTATCGCTAAAACAACATCCAATGTTCTTATAGGATATTAAAAACCAATGCAAAAGTATAGCAACAACGCTCTTGATGATTTTTACAGACTTGTTATTATTTCGTTTCCATGGCAACCGTTCCTAAGTAGCGAGTAATCAACTTTTCCAGTTTTCCTGTGTAAATTTACCATTTTCCGGGATAAAAAGGATCACATGTTTTGTTCCAGGGTATATTCTATCTCCATTCCAAATTCCATAAAAATACGTCCAGCCAAAATCGCGTGAAAGTTCCCCAAACAAACAAACAAACACACAACGTTTCACTTTTATATATTGGTGTGGATTTACCTATTGTTTTTATTCTTTTTTTATTATAAAGTTCCACTATGTTCGCATGAAAAGGTCCGAAAATATGGGATCACTCGTGTGTTTGTCTGTCTTTTTGTAACAGCCAATTTGCTTCGAATCTATTGGACCGATTAAGTTCAAAGGACGATGACCATTCCTGCCCCACCTGTGATTGACATGAACAGCAAAATCTTATTTTTAGTTATACTTCGTTTATTTAACTAGGATTTATCGTGATAGTTTTGAATGCATCAAAGATGCGGATTATAATTGTAATATAAAAAATCGTAAAACTGCATGTCCGGGTTTCAATGGCGTCTCCATGAAATATAGGTGACTTGCAAGAATAATATGTGTTTCTGGCAGATGACATCATTTTGGCTGTCAAAAATGAACGCTTTCGCTATTTGTGAATTGTGCGATCTTTGTTTTTATTGCAATTTATTTATTTTTGATATTTTCTTGACGACTCGAGCTTCTCTAACGGACTACGATAAGCATACGGTTTTTATCGGCTAATTAGTTCATTATGTTGCGGAGCATAAACTGTAGTTTATGTGTGCAACTTTGTTTAATAGGGTCGATGGTGCAACATATTCGGAGACATACTGTCGGGTAATTGTCGTTACAAGTAAATATATTTTACAAATACAAAATATCTTGATGGAATGGTTGGAATTAGAAATATCTCAAATAAGTAACCTACCCACTTATCAAAATATTATGCTTTACGTTATTTGTGTACCTAAACAGCTATATTTGTGTACCTACACAGCTATATTTGACGCAATATCTGCGGCATGCTGTTGGGTATTTTTGGTACTGTGTTAATCAAAATTGGAAAAGTCTGCTGAATAGTTATCTGATCAGTTACAATAAGTTTCATGCTATTTTCAGTTTCCGGTTGATGCTGTGATATGCCACGCCTGATTGACAGCACTAAATGATAGCATTAATGATACAAACCCAATGAGACGACTTGGCCATGCACGTGTTTGTATTGGATGTGGTTGCCCTATTTTGGAAATGCGGAATCACATTCTTGATGATAATAGCCCATTGCTGAACAAACAAACAACAACAACAAACAAGCTATCGGTCTCCTCTGGACTCAATATTAGGATATTATTATAATTGTTTGGTTGGAAACAGAACAGTTGGTTGTTGCTGCCACGTGATGACAATAGTTTGGTATTTGGGATCGGCCAGACATCAGGATCATGTGGCAGCACGAGCTGCATTTTTAGAAAATATATTAATTAAAATTGATGATTAAAATGTCAAATAAACTGCTTATTGTCTATTAGTTGTTTTAATTCAATAAATTGTCACTTCACTAGTCTCTATATAATTAAAGCATACTAAAGGATTTGCCAAACGTACATTAATATATTATGACTAGCTGGGCTCGTGGCTTTTCCCGCATGGTAATTTTATTTAAAAGTAGCTCATACGTGTTAATCCAGGACCAAAAGTACAATATAACATATCGTTTTTAAAATTCGTGTCTGTCTGTTTGACTGTTTGTTTGTAAGTTTGTATGTTTGTTCGCGCGTCACGATTGATTGGTTCAACGAATTTTGAAGAAATGTATACTTATAATAAAGCAAAAGGAATGAAAAAGTCTGTACAATGAAGATAATTTAAAAAAAAAGCCTAGTGTACTCAAAATAAGAATATAACATTTTTAAAATTCATGTCTGTCTGTTTGTCTTTTTGTTCGCACATCACTTAAAAACTACAAATCCGATTGCAATGCGGTTTTCATTGTTGGATAGCTTAGGATTTGTCTTAAAAACTGGTGTACTTAGTATCTCAATCCGATAAGTACTTCTATTATACCGAGCAGTCGATAACAATATTTTTGACGGCAGAAAGAATTTTGATCAAATGTTGGTATATTGGTATTTTAGGTTCTGGAATATCACATGGAGTACTCTTAACCTAGAGCAATGATCACGTATGCAAAGCCATGGGCATCAGCTAGAGTAGTATACTTATGATTCTGGAATAACACGTATGGGCTATACTTTTAAATTAAATGACCACGCGGGCAAAGCCGCGAGCACAGCTAGTACACTAATAAGATTGATTAAAACAGGCAAACACAATAAGTGCATAATTCTTGGATCCTGGAACAATCAATGACTAGATAAAATGATAAGTGCCTGACAAGAATAATTTAGCAAATAACCTCTGACAATATAAAAAATAGTAAATAATAAATAGTAGGATCATTCGCTGTAAAAAAATAGAGAAATATCGACTTTTCGCTTCTTTATTT
Source organism: Alsophila aescularia (assembly GCA_946251855.1). NCBI lineage: Eukaryota > Metazoa > Arthropoda > Insecta > Lepidoptera > Geometridae > Alsophila > Alsophila aescularia. The sequence goes on from OX276378.1 coordinate 29,862,422, forward strand.
AGAAAAAAATTGCCAAATCGAAATCTAGGCCTCCTAAGGCTAAAAATGGGCTATAGGACGCTTCTGGACATTTCGATTCCTTGGTGGGGCAAGCGACTGTACAAATAGGTCATCGTTCTTTGAATATTGGATCACTTATGAAGGGAAAATTATAAAAAATAAAATTAAAAGTTTTGCTAGCTTTACCTTGTGACATTTCAAATAAAAGGGCTTGTTGTTAAGTTAAATATTTTTATAGGCACTAGGAAAATTTATAAAAATTAAACATTCTCCTTTATCTCCGAAACTAATAAGCATAATTCTTTACTTATTGATTACAGAAAAACCTAAAAGAAGTATTTGATCTTAACATGGTAAATGTCTCAATATGACAGAAAATAAATGTTTTCATCATTAGGAACCAATTACGATATAACCACCGGCACCCTCTCCGGGCGAGTTCAATTCGCACTTGCCCGGTTTCTATGTACTTCTCACTTCACTTCACTTCTATTTATCGATGTATCTATGTATTTTGTCTTGGAATCTTGCAATTCAAATTACGAGCACTCTCCGATTACCTATCCGGCTGAAACTTTCAGGATAGCTCACAAATCGAAGTCAAAACAAAAAAAAAAAAGGTTTTAAACTTTACATATTATATTCAGTTATGGTCGTCCCACTGCATGGCAAAGGCCCCCCTTCCCTTCTTAAACTCCTCACGGTTGAAAAATATACACATAGGTCAAGAAGGTTTAAAACAAGACGGAGTCTACATAGCCAAACGAAGGAAGAATAGTAAATGGCAGCCGCACATGTTCGCGTTAGTGGGTTTATTGTGTTTTTTGTTTTTATCACTAAAAAAAGGAATATTTTTGTATTTTTCGTGAAAACTTGACAGAAATAACACGACTAACAAGGTCGAGATCTTGCTGCGATGTGGCGGCCGATCGGCATAACATGGTGTAAGTGTGTGCAGATCCGCATATCTTTGGTGTTTCACTTTTGATTTGGCGGTGTAGAATCTGTCTTTTATAAACATTCTTGCTCATAGTTAAGAAAGTTTAAAACAAGTTCAAATTATAAGCCGAATACGGTCTGGTGAAAAATAGCATATGACTCTGTTGCGATGAAGACGAGTCGATTGACACCTCGCTTGTCAAAATTGGACCTAGTTTTTAGTTTGAACACATAACCCTTTATATGCTTCGCCGTAGTCCGGTAAAATTTATCAGCCTAAGATACTATAAATGAAGACGAATCGATTGACACCTCGCCTGTCAAAATTGGACCAAGATTTTTGTTTTTTTACAAATAAACCTTCCTTTGCTTCGCCTAAGTCCGATAAAAAAATAGCCAATCACACTATGTACCTGAAGACGAATCGATTGAAACCTCGCTTGTCAAAATCGGACCAACAGGGGCGACGCTATGTCGGAACAGCCACTTAACCACATATATAGATACATACATACATACATACATACATAGACTGTTAAACTCATTACCCTTCTATTGCTTTGCTGTAGTCGGGTAAAACAACATAATCACAAAAAAAACGTGATTACTTGACACAATTAACATGACTAACAAGATCGAGATCGTGCTGCGATGTGGCAGCCGATCGGCATAACATGGTGCAGGTGTGTGTGCGTGACGCGTGTGCAAGAGATCTTGCGTTGGTGGTGCAGAATTCGACATTTTGTAAACATTATTGCTTATAGTGGTAAATATTACAGTAGGAGTCAAGCTCGTCCCGTCTTGGCTGGCGGCTTTCTAACCAACATCTCTTGAGTTAAGATCTATTAAATTTGGAAGCCTGAATACGCGAGTCACTAATAACATTTGGCCAGTTAGTGGCCAGAACAAAATTAGCGATCTATCTGTAGTATCAAAAAGCACTAATTGAACTCCATTTGAACATTTCAAAACAAACTTACATTTGAAAAGGGGAACAAAGGCAGTAAACAAAAATTCTGTTTTTCCATTTGAACCGGAAAGAGCTCCGCAGAAAGCGAATTCGCACCACGATTACAGAATACCAAAACGAGAAACAATCTGCAATCAGAGCTCCCTTCAGCGAATAAATTAAAAGTTGCCAGCACTAAATTAGAGGTTTTCGAATAATTGAGATTGTTACTCAGAAGGTGCTGTAAATCGTGCTCCGGAAGCGAAATTCTCCGTTTTTAGGGTTTCGTGGTCAAATGGCAAATAAATGTACCTCTATTATTCAGAATTACAAGTCCGTCCATTTGTCCGTCTGTATTAAAAAGCTTAAAAGTCATAATAATATAGTAGGATTAAAATTATTAGACTAGCTGAGCCTGCGACTTCGCATGCGTGATCATTTCTCTAGGTTATATGTACTCGATGTGCTATTCCAAGACCTAAAATAACAATATACCAACATGTGATCAAAATTCCTTCAGCCCTCAAAAAGTTTGTTAGCGATTGCTCGGCTTTTACTCATCGGATTGAGATACCAAAGTCTAACCCTAAGGTACACAACAGTGAAGACCGCATCGCAATCGGTCCAAGAGTTTTAACGTCATGCGGGAACAAACTTACAGACAAATAAACAGACAAATAGACAAACACGATTTAAAAAAAAAAATATTATAGTTCAGTAGCTTGCTTATTTTAGTTACCAAACCATTTGTTTTTAAATTATCTTCTTTGTACAGACTTTATCGTACTTATTGCTTTATTATATTACAAGTATATATAGATAGATAGAACATAATTATCATAAAGATAATGTTTGAGGTATATGGTACGATTGGGAGAAAATTTATAATTAGTATGGAACCCTACCTAATGACCTACTGGGCTCGACGGGCGCTTGGTACGTTTTGTGTTTTCCTGCAAATTTTTAATAAAGAGATTGACGGAACTTTTTTGGAGTATTGCAAGTTTCGAACCGTGGAGTGAGTTATAATTCGAGTTGGGTACAATTACTAGGTGCCTACAGAAAAGAGATTTGAATTAGTTATTTTAAAAGCTTAACTTGCAATATATGTTTATTGCGAGCTGAAGTAGAACCACTTTCTCTTATCTTAAGGAATTGTTTTTTACATGTTGGTTCAGTTCTGATGACAATACTTTTTTATCGTAAGCATGACCTGAATCGACATCCAGGATTAGCTCCAGATAAAGGAACTCTTCAACGGTTAACAGCACAGACACGAAATTTTGTATACGCATTTTATTGTGATAGCCTATTCTAAGTTTTAACACGACACTGCATAAAAGCTTTTTAACTGAGCGAGCGCAAAGCGCGAGCGAGGCGTCTCTGTTTCAGCTTGGGTAAAAATTATTTCTATGTCCGGATGTCTGTCGTCCGGATCTCTGTTCTCCTCTACATGTTGCATTTTTCAACCGATCTAGACTTAACTTGGTATACAGGTTTAGCAAATTTTTAGAATTTATAGTCTTCGGATATTTTTGATTGAGGGGGGTACTTCCTCCAAAAGAGGGTAAAAAGGGGGGTACTGAATATCTCCACCCTATTAAATCCAATTTCAATGATTCTTATTTTATTTGAAAGGTAATAACTTTAAATTACTCTCATAAAAAATGTTAAAGATCCGATAATGACCTTCGGCATGATAAGCAGAACAGCTCCACAAAATACAGTAAATTTCTCACATTTAGGTTTCTACCAGTGGAATCAGCACTTTACCTACTAGGTAGGTAAGCATTGATAGAGCACCTTAGTTATTAATGTTAGTTGTATAATAAGGTAACTAGATGGCGCTACTGAGCACCGCTAAATTATTTGCAAAAGTTTGTACGCGCGAGGTCTACAGCTCACAGAGCTACTAGTTTAAATGTTTTTAATTTACTTATTATGAATGCAGAATGATTCACGGTAACAATGACAACTATTAGGTACCTTGAATATAAGTTGGTATACTGTTTCGCACTACAGCGATCACTGCGTGATGGAAGTATAACGGTATAGGTATTATGCCAAGTCCAAGTGGCCGCTGTAGTCCAGCTGAACTATAATTTGCATTTTAAATGTACCCTCATACCTCATCTTGCTGAGAATTAATTGCAATCCATTAATACATATTTCATCGACATCCCGTAAAATTTAGAAATATAATACCATATAAAAAAAACAGACAAGTGCAAGTTGAAAGAGTCAAATATAAAGAGACGAAGAAGGTTCCGTACGATGAATATATTATCTCACATATTGAGAGATTTTTACCATTCCATGTGAAATAGTAAACTGACATATTTTTTTCTTAATTTAAACTATTTATTTTAAAATTATATTTGATAAAAAATGTGATCCTCCCTGAGTTTGCAAAACTTTTTTCTAATTTTCTAATTTGCCCGCAAAAGTGACACCCATATTCAAAATTCATTCATACACGTCCGTTTTTGGGCCACAGAAATTCATATGTGTACCAAATTAAATTTTAATCGGCGCAGTAGATTCGGAGCAAATTGTCTATGATAGACGGATAGACAGACAAACAGACACACAAGTGATCCTATAAGGGTTCCTATTTTTCATGCGGATGTACGGAACTGTAAAATTAGATTTGTGTGTTCTGAAAGGTTCTAAAAGCACGGTAAAAATACCTATAGCATTCTTCATAACAACAAAACTCCTCGGAGTTCTTTTCCTCACCGGTCGATATGAATTGATGATGTCCAATAAAAGGGCCTGGACATTTGGACAACGAGGTTGGAAAAGGTCTACAGATTGTTCCATAAATTTTGTTCGCGAGTACATTGCGGATAAGTGGAGTTTATTTCAGAAGATTTGGGTGAGGTCCTACCTAACTTCGCTCCGTACTGAAGTCGAAAGGTACGACAGAGGTGGGATAGTGTGGACTGGATCGATATCTTTAACGGATATCGACAGAATTTTAAAAAACGCTTTTGCAATTTACAATCAATTTGTTGAAGCTTTCAGTCTTACATTATGCTATATATATATATACAGTTAAATACTTATACTTCTATTTATCTATCTATCTATTCTTATAATAAAGCAATAGGAACAAAAAAGTCTGTTAAAAGAAGATAATTTAAAAAATACTTAAAACAAGCTACTGAACAAGAATATAAATTTTTTTTTAAACGTGTTTTTCTGTTTGTTTGTTTGTCTGTATGTATGTTGGTTCGCGCATTACTTAAAAACTACTGGACAGATTGCGATGTGGTTTTCATTGTTGGATAGCTTATAAAAACTGGTGCTGTAAGTATCTCAATCCAATGAGTTAAGTCGAGCAATCGATAAAAACTTTTTGACGGCTGTAGGAATGTTAATCAAATGTTGGTATATTGGTATTTTACGTCTTGGGATAGTAAATAGAGTACTTTAAACCTAGAGAAATGACCTAGCGTGAGAAGCCACGGGTACAGCTAGTATTTTTATATAATAAGTAATGTTGAAATTTTAAAACATCAATGTTTACATAAAAAACGTAGTTAGACATTCATTTAAGGAATAATTCTAAATCTATCTAAACAAGCAAAATTAAAAATTTATATAACTCCCAACTCCCCACCCCCATTATAGCTAAAAAACATCTCGATCGCATAAGTTTTCAAACGAAAAAACCGCATCAAAATCGGTTCATTTGTTTGGAAGATCTCACCCCTCTTTTCTCAACTCCTCCCCCTCCCCCCCTCCTCATATAGCTAAGAACCATCTTGATTACAACAGTTTTCAAAAATAAAAACCGCATCATAATCAGTACATTCATTTGGGAGCTACGACCCCCCCCCCTCTCCCCCCACATTGTAGCATAGAACCATTTCGTTTACCTCAGCTTTGAAACATAAAAAAACCGTAGTTAAATCAGTCCATAACTTTGCAAGATACGATTCTCACCCCTTTTTTTCAACCCCCCCTCCCCCCCCCTCCCTTCATATAGCTAAGAACCATCTCAATCACATCAGCTTTGAAACGTACAAAACCGCATCTGAATCGGTCCATTCGTTTGGAAGCTACGATACTCCCCCCACCCCTTCCTTCCTTCACCCCATTACAACTAAGAACCATCTCGTTTACCCTAGCTTTCAAACATAAAAACCATAGGTAAATTGGTCCATTCGTTTGGAAGCTACGTTTTCTCACCTCCCCCCTCCTCCTCCTACCCCATAAAGCTAAGAACCATCACGATCACATCAGCTTTCATACAGAAAAAAACTGCATCAAAATCGGTCCATTCGTTTCGGAGCTACGATGCCACAGCCAGACACACACGTACAGTGACACAGTGACACAGTGATATACACCCCAAACTTATATCACCCGTCTGATTCTTCGTGGGTTAAAAACGCCCGTGTCTACTAATTGATAATCAAAGTACAACCAAAACCAGAGGTGACAAATACTTGAAATTTTCAGAGTAGCTTCTTTTGGTAATGCACTAAGAAAGTAATTATGAAACTTCGCACTCTAAGGGGGTGCATGGGGATGGCAAAGTTCGTAAGCGAGCAAAGCCGCGAGGCAAAGATAGAAAATTAATAAATTTAGGAAAAGTGATGTTTTATAAGATTCAAATTATGTAATTCAGCAGAAACAAGACTTACTAACTTTCGATTTTAACTATGTAAGTATGTCATCGATATCAGACTATCGATAACTACACACCACTCAATGAACTTCAAGAGAAGTTCGACAAGTAACAGTCTCCCCACTAAAATATGTAGCGAAGCGATATTGAAAAGTTTTACTTTGTTGGAACAAACCCGCCTTTATCTAGAGTTAGAGCGTACTCAATCTTTTGTTCATTAACCGTTCAAACAGATATTTTTAACTGTTCTTTAATGGGGTTTGTTAGAAAAATTGTTCGTTTCCTTCTTCGTCTTAATGGTATGAGTAAATTTGTTGGAATGGGACCAGATTTTAACGATCTGAAGTGGAAATGTTGTTATCAGTTTTCTTGGATGATATTACAAACTTTATAAGAAAGTAGTAGTTTATTCGTACCAATGTTAACTGCTGCAAAACAAACAAAAGTGTATATATTAACTATAAAAGTATACACTTGGATGTTTCAGAACGTTTTAGGGGACATTTTGATGATTAAGAACAGACAGGACGGTGTCGATACTGTGTCAACATTTACATAATTTAAAGATTATTTTATATATTTAAGTTTAAGTAAGGTTTGGAGAATTACTATTCTAGAATGTCACCTTAGAAAGAGTGGCTCGGCAGATCTAACAGTCAAATAAATTAAATTTAAACAAAGGTGCCGTTACGATTAATATTGGTTGATGTAGAAACGCTACAAAATTTACAAAAAAATTGCCTTCGAAATTTTGTAAGTATGTATAAGTGTGTGTGTTTGTGTGTTGTGAGGGTGTGTGCGTGTGTGTGTGTGCGTGTGTGTGTGCGTGTGTGTGTGTGTGTGTGTGTATATTTGTTACTCCTTCACTTTCAAACGGCGGAACGGATTTGAATGAAATTTGGTATGGAGGTAGCTTATACCCTGGATTAACACATAGGCTACTTTTTATTCCAATAAATGCACAGTTCCTGAGGGACGCGGGTGAAACTACGGGGCGCAGCTTTGTGAAGATAAGACTAACATGAAATTTATTTTATGCCAATAATTATTAATTTGAATAATAATTTGACCTCATCTAAATCGTATGCACCCCGAAATATCTTATTTTTTTTCATAAGTGATGCTATTTTTTTCTCATTTTATCACATGGCAACGTCACCACATCGTCAATAGTCTGAGTCAAAAGCATTTTTTTAAGAGATCTCTTTCCTATAGGCGCACATGGTAAGATAACATGTTAGTCAACATAAAAAACAAAAAACTTTTACGCAGTAGCCATGTCATGGTGAAACTTAGAATTTTAAAATTTCGTATCTATGCTATTGACCGCTGAAGAGTCCCTTAATCTGGAGCTAATCCTGGATGTAAATTTAGGTCAAGCTTACCATAAAAATGCAATTCAACTCCGTAGGATAATAGGAAGTGGTTCTAATTCAGCTCGGAAGATTACACCTAACCAAACATCCATACATTGCAAGTTACATAAAAGCTTTAAGATAAAATAAGTTTTTTTTAGCTAAACTATTTTATGTGTAAAGAAAATATGAATGGTGTAGATAGTGTACTAAAAACTAAAAAATACAATAAAATCGTGGAGCGAGTCGAATTTGTTTTACTCAGGTTACGCTACGTACTAACCTTCGCCCCAAATGCTATTCTACATGTCAAATCCTTTCATTTGCTACCCATATTTAGGAGGTTGAAAACATAAGTAATCCACCATTTTGTGGTGGTAGCCATCTTGGATTTACAATGATACTGAATATTTATTATTATGTCATCAGAACTAAAGGTGTGTGCCAAATTTCAGATCAATCAGTCAACAGGATAGGGGTAAAATTTTAATTTCTAACTTTGACCCAAAAACCAACAACAAACAGGGCAAGCTAAATAAAACCATTTATCCTTGGTGTCGTGACTCCTTCACATGTACCACAGTACCACAGTACATATATAGTACAGACTATATATGTACTGTGACAGTACCAAGCACATACTACGTAGTGATATTACGGTACCAAGCAGTGTTACCAAGGAACATCCTACTCTTTACCGAGACCACTGATATCTAGAGTATAGAGTAATAATGCAGTTGTCTATGACCGAGACAGTAAGCTTAATAAAAACACTTTGTAAACGACTTTGTATCATATCAAACCCAAAATAAGTAATGTTAACTTCCGTACCTGTAAGCTCTTAGAATCCAGTTCTCCAGCTGTTATTGACAGAAGAAGAAATGGAACGGCAGCACTTTTCGCCTATTTTCGCTTATTGACGTAATTTGTATGTAGTAATTTTAATGAGGTGAAGGTATATAAATCTGGTTTTTCATCGCTGTGTGCTTTGGAGGTTATTAAGGCTCTTATTGATTTATAGCAGTCGTAAAGCCATGTCAGAGACCCTCAGGTGGCCTGTCAAACACTGACACCAGATTTTATCAATCAGAATTTTCTTTTAGATTATGTTTTCGAAAGCCGGAAGCTGGATTTTTCCGTTGCATTAGCAACGGAAAAATCCAGAAAATAAGGTAGAATTATTAATTTAAAAAAAAACTTCAGGCATATGAGATTAGTTTAATAATATGAAGTACTCGTAGGTATCTATGCACAATTATCTGTGCCACAATCGCAATTTTATCCAGATAATATATTTATATTGTAATTTCAACTTCAACTTTTTTTGTGTGTTTGTCTGTGTCCCAGTGGAAATGGTACTTTAGCTTTGAATTTTTATCTCACAGTTGTGTTTCTTCGAGTGTTATTGTGTAATATTGGTGGAATATTAACCATTAGGTGTTCGTTAACGTTCATGACTGTGGGAAAATGATTCAAACGCGGGAAATCGTGCCATTTTGTGTTCTCTCCGGAACTCCCTAGGAAGTTTAAGAAATACTCAACCACTTTACTGAATCATTACTCGACTAGACTTTTGACTACCTGACTGACTGGGACACTAAATTTTGAATACATTTTGTTGGAAAACATACATTATCACAATATCTCATTACTTGACACTGGCTAAATGCACTAATTGCGCGGAGAGAAAACAAAACATTTTTATAATGCCCTGGGCGGGTTGCCCAATTTCGCCAGTGTCGTGTGTATTACCTAAATTGTAGTAGGAACTCAGTTGCGATTCACAGAAAAAATACCTTGAGCGCCTAAGAACATTTTAAGGAGGACCTCGCGAGATGCATACATTAGTTTGACGTTGATGAAATTAGCCAAAAAGTGTCGGTAAGAAAGTCGTCTAGAATACAAAAATGTTCACTAAAACTAAATTGAGTAAATTAAGAGTTAGGTCGGTCGTATAAGACATCGTAGGTCGCAATAATTTGAAAAACCTGCTTTATTGAGATTTTGTTAGAATATTATACCAATGGTTTAAAACAGCTTCGAAAGACCTGTGCTAACTTCGTGGTACTCGAAAAACATCGAAATTTACGATCAATTTTTCAGATTTGTACTTATGACTTCTAATGTGCTTCTCATGGAAACGTTTTTTTTATACATTTATAAAGAAGACAACATTACCTATAATTTGAACACTGTAGTTCCAATAGAACCATAGATACAGAACTTCAAACATTGGCCATTTTCCGTAAAAAGTTCCAAATTGTAGTTTTAGCCGCTTTCTAAACAGAATATTGGCTATAACACTCAACTTACGAGGATAATCATGGGCAAGGAAGTCGTAAAACAGTAATTAGGCTTTAATTTAAGCATAAGCGAAGCTTTGTAGGTAAATAGTTGCCTTGAAATCTGGACAAAAAGAAAAAATAAGGAAATCTGATTCTTCAAGAAATGTAAACTATTATTATAATTGCACAGTTTTCTGGTAGGAGAAAACGAAAATGTTGGGTGTCCTTCCAAAACAGCCAGACCTTGATGCGGGTACCACGTTTTTCAAATTATACAAATTTTTGTTTTCCCTGTTGTTCCTGCTCACTCAGTTGGTGAGCTCTTTCTTTACCCCCAAACACTTCTGCATCTGGTTCTGTAGAAATGTTGGGCAGCAGCCTTTTTGGTTGGGGGCAAAAGAGTGATGTGTGATGTTAATCAAACCAATAACATGTAACATGGAGTTTTAATTAAAACAATGTGGACTTTGGCAGTGGCAGCAGATTTAATAAATAACTCGTAACGCATGGCATTGAAAGATTCATATTTTCCCCCACCCTACAGAGCCACGAGACATTTGTTGCCAGAAGAGGTTATCTCCTCATTAGTGGCGTGAGGGTTGAGAAACGTGGAACCCGCGTCAAGTAAGTCTGGTTGTTTTGAAGGGACGCCCAACATTTTCGTTTTCTCCTGCCAGAAAACTGTGCAATTATAATAACAGATTACATTTCTTGAAAAAACCGATTTCCTTTTTGTTTTTGTTTTGTCCAGATTACACGAGAACTAGTAGTCCGACAAAGTTCTGCTTATGCTTTAATTAAAGCTAAGTAACTGCTCTACAACTTTTTTGTATGATTTTCCTCTTAGAATAAGTATCATAGCCGATATTAGCCGATATTCTACTCGGAAGGTAACTATAACTACCATTTCGATCTTTTTGGGGAAAATGGCCAATGTTTGAAGTACTGTATCTCGGGTTCTATTCGGCTTATAGAGCTGAAATTGAGTTTACATCATAGCAAATGTTTCTTTTTTAAGTGCATTATATATATATTTTTGGGAAGCAGCTTTTTTTAGCAGGAGTCATGAGGCAAAAACTGAATAAAGACCGAAAAGAAAATGTCGACGTTTTTCGAACACCACGCAGTTAACACAGGTCTTTTAAAGCTGCAAAATTTAGTTCTACACTATTGGTGTCTATCCTTACAATATGCCAAAAAAGCAGGGAGGTCGCAATAATATAAAAATTCCTGCTTTTTTGGAATGTTGTGTTCCTTACAACATCCCACAAAAAGCAGGGAGGTCGCAATAATATTAAAATTCCTGCTTTATTTGGGATGTTGTAAGGAGAGACACCAATAGTGTAAAACTAAATACCTAACGCGATTTTGTATCTACGGTGCCCGGCCTCAGTTCCAAATTCAAAATAAACGTGTGCACTTTCAGAATAGGTTATCCAGTTTGACACGTATAAACATTAATATAGAATTCAAATTTAAGTGGTCACGTCAGAATTGTGTCAAAATTGACAGTTGACTATAAAAAATATATATTAATATATTCGTGACAATTCCACACCAATTACCTAGCCCCAAACTAGTATACCCTGTACTATGGGTACTAGATAACGGATAAACATACATAGATACGAATATTATAACATCCATGACTCGGAAACAAACATTTCTGCTCATCACACAAATGATTGCACCCTCGCAGGATTCGAACCCGCGACCGTTTGATTACGTACCTAGGATCACTAGCCACGAGACCAACTGGTCGTCATAACACATTGCATGACGTAACGCCAACGACAGTAAGAAATGTCTATACGACGTTACGCCTACTATAAAAATCCATGTCCCTGTCACAGTTTAAACAGATATGAGTCTGTCTCATTTCCATCAAATCTTCAGTGTCAGAGATAAAGAATTTCCTCACTTTAAAATGTTATATCCATTTATAACCGCAGACATGGAAAATAATAAAAGAACTCGACGAAGCAATACGAAGCTCGTTCTGTTTAATAAATGTTTCTTTCATCGTCAGCTTTAAGCCCCAAGATAGTTCAGGAAAAAGCGAAAAATTGCGGTCTGAACCCGGTTATTCCCGGTTCCATGCAGATATTACGGCCGCCAGCTTGTTTCAGCCAGACAAAACACGTATAAATCAAGTCTGTTTCGGTTTTATTAAAAGTAACTGCAACTGTGTGATGTGTAGTCCCAGATTTTTGTATTCTCCCTTGTATGGGAGTGTCCGCTTCTGTAATTTTAATGTTCACCTAAGTTTATTATTTTTGTTTTTTGCTGTGCCTCTTGCTCTGCTACACCGAAATGCAGATAATTGTTCGTGTTTGTTATAACTTAAAACGAAGTGAAACCAGAATTGATTGATTGATTTGAATTGATTGAATTTAATTTAATTAGTGTAGTTAACCTGACAGATTACTTGACTATGTACTTCAGGATTACAACCGAATATTTTTTAATTGTGTAAAACCAATTAACTATGATAACAATAGGTGAGGTCAATAAGGGTATTTTTTTGATCAGTTGTTTTTACAAAAAAAACCTGTTTCTCTTATTAACACACTGAAAAGTAAGTTACCCAACACGATCATTAAAAACTCACATCGATATTGTATCGTCAAGAACAATACAAGCTTTCAGATAGAGAAGGGGAGGTTCAGGGTTTGTACTTAACTATTACAACCTCAGTAGCCTTAATATAAATAGACAATCTCATTCAATCTTAGTTAAGCACAGACATTACCCCGTGTTAGTATTCCAACACCGATTGAAAGTTCATTTACCGCAGTTTAAGCAAGCTTCCAAAGGCTTTCGGTAACAAAAGCGGTGTACTGAAGGCTTCCTCACGAAAATGTAGATATGCATCAGCTATTAACACTCCACCGTCATTCCATCCTTTGATGGGTCCTTTACTTGGTATGGTGTGGTATTTTGATGAAAGAACACAGTTATTTTGGATATAGCCCTTGGGACCCCAGGCAATTTGGTTGTTTGGCCCGATACGGCGCAAAAATGCTTGGTATCTGAGCGTAGTCTTTTACGTTTTTTTTCGGCAGTGTGACCTGGATGGCTGTGAAGCATAGATTTTTATTTTCTTTGAAGGAATTGAAAAGGATATTGAATTTTACATTGAAAAGCTGAAGCCCAACTAGATTGGGAGTTTGCATTTTTGCAAAAGGCAATTTCCTGGAAATAGTTACGACATTGCGAGCTTTGAGAATTGAGGGATATTTCTCAATTTTATTTTGACCTAATTTTTTGTCATTTTTAGTTTTGTATAACGCTGACAGAAATATTTTCAAGTCTGCACAATACTTAAAAGCAATATTGATTGCTTTTAAGTATTGTGTTTTTTTTTAAATCAAAATAATCGATGTTTCAACCACACTTGAAATTACAATTTCAAAATTTCACCCTTACGTACGTTATTCTATGACAGTGAAATATACGTCGTTGTTTGTACGTTATTCTGTGTTTCTACAACAGAATTCAAAATTAGAAAATTATTAGATATTGCGAATTCCAGCTATATAATAATGGTGGTTAACGGCGCTCATTTATATCATATTTTGGATAATAATAAGATATAAATCAAACTCAAAGACGTTTTGTAGATACGATCTAAAAACTAAAATCTAGATATTAGATATCTAGGCCTTGACATGTTATTTTCTCTAAAAATTATTGTACAGTCCTAAAATGAAACATTTTAGTAATACTAAGCAAGTGTTTTACGATAGCTTATTAATTGTTTTCCAAGTCCTTTTTGATGGAATAAAATGTGAATGGGAATGAATTGTAGGTACTAATACCTACCTAAATACCTACCTACTTCAGATTACTTCAAAACAAATATAAAACCATGACTATATAAAAAACCAAATGTATAAAAATTATTATATTTATTTTATTACGAGGTTTAACAAATATCTTGAATTACGCTTACTGGCTTCAGTAAAAATGGTGCAAGCAAAAAGTGAGTTTATTACTTAAAAAACTAAGAAAGTCAAATCTTTTTCGTGCGGTCTGCTGACTGATAATGGAGTCAAAAATAAACAAGCATACTGTGAAAATTAAATATAAAATTAGAAATTATTTTATTGCCACTATCAAAAATAATGCATAATAATCTATTATAAGACAGGACAGTAGAAAAAAAAAGTTCCAGCTACATAAATCGAAGACAATGGAAAGTAGGGTATCTTCAGCTTGTGTTGCGTTCACATTTTCATGCGTCCGCAGCGCTGTTTTTATATATACCCCTGTTTTTGGACTGAGGTTTTTGCCGAAATATGAACAAGTCAAGAGTGAATATCTACTAGGCAAGTGTGCTACACCTTGGACAAACGATTGCCTAGTCAGCAATTAAAAATAAATAATAGTTTAAAAAAAACTAAAAAACACGCTTTATATAGAAAACGAAACTAAAAAATAGAAAATAAATTTTAATAATTTTGAATTATAGTGTAAATAAGAAAAAAATGTATTATTTCAAAAAAATCGTGGGGTGCATGGGTCAATAGTTATAAATATTTTATTGACAGTTGAGAAGAAGGATTATCATTTCGATAATATCTTAAAAAGCACCCCACGCTTTTTTTTAATTTTTTTTTCTTATTTACACTATAATTCAAAATTATTAAAATTTATTTTCTATTTTTTAGTTTGGTTTTCTATATAAAGCGTGTTTCTTAGTTTTTTTAAAACTATTTTTTTTTTTTTTTTTTTTCGAATTATTGCATTGTCATCGGTCTTTGACAGGTGTGCAAAATTTGAATGAAATCTGACCGTTTAAAGTGGGTCAAAATAGCGTCCAAATGAGTCGGTTACAACCATACAAACAAACAAACATACAAGTGAAGCTAATATAAAGCGTATAAAAAACTTGATTGTTATTTAGAATATTGGTAGACATTGATATAACATATTAAAATAATACTTAATTTGTCATTAGCAACATAAGGCTTACAAAATCGAATAATTTTCTTTGAAATAAATTTGTATGTATAGTTACTTTTTTGGGAAGAAGAGTCTAATGTCCCTATTAAAACTGGCGAAGCGTACATTGGCATATTTTCATATGCCAAAACTGAAGCTCAAAGGATATCTTTACACATGACTGAACCGAAATCGTGGTTTACAGGCCAATGGATGAACCGATTTTTGGATGGTGGCCAGTGGAGAAGTTCCTTTATTTTGTTATGCTTGTCCGGTCCTTGTTTTTGTGATATTTTATAGCAAACTACAAACTAGGCCAGTGTTTGTTTCCTGATTTTTATTTGGCACTCATGCATGCCCACTCCTAAACATACAGAATGAAGATTATTTACACAATCTTCGAGTACCTAAGTATATTATAATAGTAGTATTATTTCTGACTAGCAATTTCAAGGTTTAGCAAAGTGGTACTTAAGATAAGGTACTGAATAAGTTTTTTTTTCTTAAATGTTTCTTTGTCTGTATGCTTAATCGCGTATCACGTAAAAACTACTGCAGAGCGACCGTGGTTGAGCGATTGTAATGGAATTGTAATCGTTTGTGATGTCTATGCACTGTCCATCCATGTCATACTCGTATCGTAACACAATGACAATTACTATCTCAATCCAATGAGTAGAAGCCAAGAAATCGTTAAAAAGATTTTAACGGCTAAAGGAATTGTTGGTCAACTGTTGTTATATTGATGTTTTAGGTCTTGGAATAGCACATGGAATACTTTTATCCTTAGGAAATGACCATGCGTGCGAAGCCGCGGGCACAGCTAGTACAAATTATTTTTTTTTTTTTTACTTAAACAATAATAAAATTAAGTCAGGTTACGCTACGCCCCACGATTTTACAGCGCCACGATGCTGGCAGCGATGATGATGGCCGAGAGCATAGCTAAGCTAAGTTCGAGGCTATCACAGCGCGGTCAGCATTGCAGCCCTTGAAGGCCAAGCTGGGCGAGACCGAAGGTCGAGGCCTTTATAGCGCGGACAGCAAGGGCTGCAATGATGGCCAAGCTTGAAGGCCGATAACTTAACTAAGCAAAGCTCGAGGCCATCATAGCGTGGCCAGCAGGACAGTCATTGCAGACCAAGGCTTGTATAGTGCTTTACTCAAACAATGCGAGGAATTTAAATAAAACCAGCTTAGTATTATAATAATTTACTCAAACAATGCAACAACAACGAAAACAATAACGACAACGACAACGACAAAGACAACAACAACGACCACAGAAACAGTAACAGTAACAGTAACAGTAACAGTAACAGTAACAGTAACAGTAACAGTAACAGTAGCAGTAGCAGTAGCAGTAGCAGTAGCAGTAGCAGTAGCAGTAGCAGTAGCAGAAGCAGAAGCAGAAGCAGAAGCAGAAGCAGAAGCAGAAGCAGAAGCAGAAGCAGAAGCAGAAGCAGAAGCAGAAGCAGAAGCAGAAGCAGAAGCAGAAGCAGAAGCAGAAGCAGAAACAGAAGCAGAAGCAGATGCAGATGCAGAAGCAAATGCAGATGCAGAAGCAGAAGCAGAAGCAGAATCAGAAGCAGAAGAAACAGATGCAGAAGCAGATGCAGAAGCAGATGCAGAAGCAGATGCAAAAGCAGAAACAGAAACAACAACAACAACAATCACGATCACATCAGCTTTCAAACAGAAAAAAAACCCATTAAAATCGGTCCATTCGTCTGGGAGCTACAACGCCTCTCTTTTCGCGTTCGGGGTTAACGAACCCACGGAATAAATAATAGTGCTACGACAATAATGGATTTTCAAAGGAAATTGTTGGCCGCAAAATAATGAAATTCCATATAACAATGCTGGCGCCTATTCAAGCAGCGCGGCAAGGTCGACTTTGCCCAAAGAAGGTTGTCGAAATAATGACCACATTACTAGTATTGTTTGAGTAAAAATCATTTAAATTAAAAGAAAACTTTTTTTTTGGTTTGTATTTGGTTTACCATTAGATACTGCTTGCGCAATAAAGACTATGTCGCAAAATGACGGTTACTGATTGAAAACATATTTACCTCAGTATGTCACCATAGTGGTAGTTACAAATCTTCTAGTTACTTATTTTATTTTTAAGTTTATATGTTTTATTTTCTTATTTCTAAAGTGTACTGTGTTGTATTGTCAAGCCCTTTAATTTAATACCCATATTGAGGGGCTTGGAAAAAAATGTAATCCACCATTTTGTGGTGGCGGCCATATTGGATTTAGAATTTTCATGTTGTATTCTACTAGTTAAGCCCTATCATTTGATATCCCTATTGAGGGTGTTGAAACAAATATATGTAGTCCACTATTTTGTGGCGGCGACCATCTTGAATTTACAATAATACTGGATATACATAGTTTTATTATCATCAGAACTTGGTACACAACTTATAAAGGTGTGTACCATGTTCTGATGACTACAATCCAGTATTTCAGATCAATCGATAAATTTGAAAGGGGTACAATTTCAATTGCTAAATTTGACTCAAAACAAACAAAAATCAACAAACAGGTCAAGCTAAATAAAACCGTTTAAATATACCACTTAGGTAGAGTTTCATAGGGATTACCGACGTAGGGACGTATCTTTATAAGATACGCGTTGTAGAAGATGCACGAAGTGTATTATTGAATAAAAAGAGAGTCAAATTATCTATGTACCATTGAATAAACATAGATTTCTCTTTTATGTACAATATAACGTTAATTGATCAAACATAAAAGATGAAAACGATTAATAAGATAGTCAGTACAGAAATTTGCCTTGCCATAATAATATTTTGTTTGGGTAGAGTGTTTGTTGTAGAATCAACACTTTGAGAGTAACTTTGAGGAAAATGCCTATTATAGGAGGTTTTTTTGGTAAAACCTTTTCGACGCTGTAACAAATTAGTTATCGGACATACAAAAAAAAAGGTTATATAAAAATGTAAATAATTGACCGAGCGAGCGCAAAGCACGAGCGAAGCGTCTCCGTTTCAGCTTGGGCAAAAATGCTTTCGTATCTCCGGATGTCCGTCTGTCCTGATCTTTGTTCTCCTCCACAGGTCGCATTTCTCAACCGATCTAGACGAAACTTGGTATACAGGTTAAACGAATTTTTAGAATTTTTTAATCATTGGGGATTTTTGATTGGGGGGGTTACTTCCCCCAAAAAGGGGCAAAAAAGGGGCTACTGAATGCCTCTGCCTTTTTAGATTGGATTTCGATGGTTTGTTTTTTATTTGAAAGGTAGTAACTTTAAATTGGCCTCATAAAAATTACTATTCAACAGTAAAAGCTGCATTTTAATCGGCCCAGTAGTTTTTACGTGATTCACGAATGTATAGACAGACAGTCTTACAGACACATACTTTTTTAACCTTATGTATATTCTATTCAGTCTGTATGTTAAGTCCCCTAGGCCATTTCTCATATTTTATAATTATTCCTTTAGAAAATTATTAGATCATATCTTTACTTGCTAAGCAGGCGTTACACTGTCATTTTACTGTTTCTGGCACAGAGATTCAGTTTGAGCTGACAACTAGCAGAGCGACCGACGCCGATGGTGCGACAGGCCATTTCGTTAATTTACCTTTCGCAAACTAAACAAGGTTACACTAGGCTTCTGCTAGACTATCTCCTGGGCACTAGATGGCTAGTGGCCAGTTTGTGTTTCCGACAACTGAGCGAACCGACAACAACTCTCTGGAAGGCTTCCAACCACAGCTTGTGGAATTTATTCGCCTTCAGTCTGTGCATCTACGTGTGCGGTTTACAAAATTCACCGGTGATTTGTGCAGTAGACCACGTACCGTATTATGATCAATACTTAGTTCGTAGGTATCTACTTTTTTCATCTAGATATATAACAGCTAATTGTATGTACAAGTGAGCGATAGTGGCCAAACGGTAAACTGTGCCCTTCCAATCCAACGGCACCTGGTTTGAACCTTGGGCCTGCACCAATGACTTATTTATTAAGTTATTAGCTTTCCCACGGGACTTCGTTCGCTCGGACTTTAAAAAAATCCAGTTGTCATTTTTTCCCGCGAATTCATCCGTGTTGATTTAAGAAAAAACCTGGTGGTCGTTTTAGCCTGAAAATGTGCCCACGTTGATTTATAAAGGTCTAGTGATCGTATTTTACGAATAACGATCTTTTTTTGTAGTTGTTTTTTATTTAATTTAGTTCTGCTACTCTACAAACTTATCATTAAACAGCTGGCTATCAATACTATATAAAGCATAAAATAATACAAAACGTAGTAATGTGCATTGGTCAACATACATTTATTTACACATTTGAAAACAGTTGTTGCATAGATATAAAACATACATCAATATTAAGGTTTGAAACATTAGCTCTTAAACACTCCAAACTCCATCAAATCAGGTCAGAACTTTCGGAGTCTTTATGTATTAAACACACAACTTAAAAAGATTTTTATTCAACAACTTTAAATAGCCGTTGCCGGTTAGTTTTAAAAATAAACTTAAGTGGCTCAAGCCCGCGGCTTCACTCGTTTGAACTTATACTTGAAACCGCCTACTGGAATGTAATCCTTGAACCAAATCACCGCTATAGTATATTATGACATGTTATCCCAGGAGTAAACTCGTTATATTGCAATGTTTACCTCTATATATTCATTTCTAGCACGTTTCAATGCGTGCATGTTTTTACATATAGGTAGGTATGATATGATTCATACTATCTAACGTAGGACATAGTTCATACAAAAACCACAGACACATACGTCATTGGTACGTTGTCACGTAATGGAAGTAACATTGTCACAAGCTACATTTCCAACACAGAGTACCTACCCACATTTTATAGTTGCACCGTTGCGTTTTTTAATCTAGGCAATATTATTACTCGACTGCTGAGCGTTATTTGTTTGGGTTGTATTTATGTTTGTTTGTTTGTGCGTTTCTTTGGCGTGTGCCAAAAGCCTATACAGCTTTGATGGATTTTGATAAATAAGGTATCATTGGATTCGTCTTAATCACAAGTGTCGCCCAAAGTATTCATTAGCCTGGGTTCATAAAGGTTAGACAAATGGAGACAAGAACTTAATTTCACCACATACTTAGGTTTACCGGAAAATAAGACATTTCTTGGCTTATTCCGCCTACAAGAATATGTACTTCCACATTGTCCCGTTCCTTTCAGTTTTGGGACCTAGGGTCCCGAAGAAAGACCTCCACACTCCCCTTTATTTATCGATTATATACATGTACATTAAATTTATTATAAGATCTTAGAACTAGGATTAGTAGGTGCACTCTGTAAGGGTATTTGCAAGTGACCTACCCATGCCGCTACGAGCCTGGCACTTTAAGCTCGTTTCATTTGGATTATATTCTCATCATCATCATCATCATCATGACAGCCCTTAGAAGTCCACTGCTGAACATAGGCCTCCCCCAAAGAGCGCCATGACGAGCGATCTTGTGCCACCTCCATCCACCGACTTCCTGCGATGGCTACAATGTCGTCGGTCCATCGTGTGGGGGGTCTACCAACACTTCGCTTGCTTGTTCGTGGTCACCATTCAAGAACCTTTATACCCTTGTCAGTTCTGCGAACTATATGGCCTAGTCATTGCCACTTCAACTTGCAAACTTTGAGAGCTATGTCGGTTACCTTGGTTCTTTTACGGATTTCCTAGTTTTGGATTATATAAAGTAGTGAAACACCGAGCATAGCTCTCTCCATTGCACGCAGCGTGACTTTGAGCTTGTGTGTGAGACCATTAGTTAGCAACCAAGTCTCAGTGCCGTATGTCATCACTGGCAACACGCACTGATTATAAACTTTCGTCTTGAGGCTCTGCGATATCTGCTACGAAAAGATATGGTGTAATTTTCCGAACGCTGCCCATCCGAGTTGGATTCTTCGGTTGACCTCTTTGTCGAAGTTGAATCTACCCAGTTGGATCATCTGACCTAAGTAGACATAGTGATCAACAGCTCCGATACTATCGTTCCCAACATAAACCAGCATGACCACATGGTGCACATGGGCATTTGACATGATGTTTGTCTTACCTACGAGTATGTTCATTTTAAGACCCACCTGTTGGGAAACAATATTGAGGTCAATGATCATTGATCTTCCAGGGTTTCTGCCATGATGACTATATCATCAACAAATTGAAGTTGATTGATGTAGTGGCCATTGATGTTAACTCCAAATCCATTCCAGTTCAGAATCTTGAATATATCTTCCAGTGCAGAGGTGAACAGTTTCGGAGAAATAACGTCTCCTTGTCTCACCCCATTTTGCAACTGGATAGAATTTGTGCTCCGATCCTGAAGACCGATATTCAGCGTGGCCTTGCTGTACAAACACTTCAACTCTTCGATGTACCGGTAGTCAATCTGGCACCGCTGTTATGACTGTAGCACAGCCTAGGTCTCGACTGAATCAAAGGCTTTCTCGTAGTCCACAAACGCTAGACGTAGTAGACGATTATACTTTTCAGTCCATATATTATACTCTTTATACTTATTAAACTCTTTTCTCCACATCCATACGCTCCGGCAGATTAAACAGAAGACTGTATAATCTGCCGGAGCGTATGGATGTGGTCTACGGTGCTAAAACTTTTCCAAATCAAGCTTGTTCGGTAGGCTGAAAGTCCTCAAACCTACGAGCGACACGGTTTGTAACTACTCTCGAAAACATCTTATAGACGTGGCGCAGCAGCGAAATGGGTCTATATTTCTTCAAGAGGGTGTTATCACCTTTCTTAAAGAACAAAACCACTATGCTCCTGTGCCATGCCTCTGGCGCAGTACCCTCGAGGATGACGGAGTTAAACAGCTTCTGAAGGACTTTAAGTACCGGTGTTCCACCCGCTTTCAGTAGCTCTGTCGTTATTCCGTCCTCCCCTGGTGCCTTGTTACACTTAAGCTGTTTGAGAGTAGCTGTAGTATAGGCTAACTTTTGGGATATCTTCGGTATAATGTCGGGTCTAACGGGCTCTTGCATCGCTAGTTGTGCTAGGAGGACTCAAAATCTCTGGCTTTGACGAAACGATGCTGCCACTGCCGGTCTTCAGATTCATCAACAGGCTTTTTTCAATAGACAGATCTCCTGCGAACACTTTGGAGCCCTTGTTCCGCTCTATTGCGTTCTTAATACAAGTAGTAATATAGGATATAGGTGTCGCATCGACTTCGAGATCTGTTTATTAAGCAAGCTGTAACTCGACAAATCCACTAATGACTGCAGCCTCATCTCGCCTCGTACTACCATAAGTTTGAGTGTATGCTCAGAGAGTTTCTGTATTATATTTTTGGGTTGGGTCCTAAAGGCGAAAGGCGAAAGGCGTGGCAACAGCGAAAGGAGGCCTATACCCAGCAGTGGGTAGCGTAGTGGCTGTAAATGATGATGATGATGGGTCTTAAAGAACACCGACCCGATCGCGTGAACAATTTCCACCAGCCCGTTGTTAAGATCCACGTCCACTTTATCACATTTGGTAAGGATTTGGAAGCCATTTTGGAGTTCCAACTACCAGCCCGTTGTTTAGATCGTCCACTGTATCGCATTCGGTAAGGATTTGGAAGCGATTTTGGAGTTCCAACTGAAAGGTCTTGGGGTTTTTGATTTGGGCAGGACTTGTGCAAAGAGTAGATCTCATCAAACGAGACCTCTCAAGCTAGACGTTGATATTCAATTAGCCTCTTACCATGCAGTGATCACTGCCGGTCTTAACTCTTTTTATCACAGTGACATAATTGAATATATGCCTATTGGTTGCCAAAATGAAATCTATCTCTTGTTTTTGACCGCCGGGGTGCAGCCACTTCCATTTATTTCCTGGACGGGCGCTTCTTGAAAAAGGAGTTTATCATATAGAGTCCCTTATTCTCCATGAAGTCGGCCAATCGCTGACCCCTGTGGTTCCACTGTCCAAATCCAAACTGCTCCACTCTCAGTTCATCGCCATTCTTCATGCCTAGCCGTGCATTGAAGTCATTGCCTTAGGAGCCGAAAAATTGACACTTACGATCAAACTAGTCCACAAAATTTAAGCTAACTCAGTGAGCTATGGAGAAGGCTATGGTTGGAGTTTCTGTGAAGGACAGGATTCGTAATGAAGATATCCAACAGAGAATTAAAGTGACCGACATAGCTCTAAAGATAAGCAAGTTTATGTGGCAGTGGGCTGGTCACATTTCCCAAAGAACCGATAACCGTTGGGGTAGAAGATTTCTCGACTGGAGACCATGTCTAGGCAAACGTAGCGTAGGACTTGTCACCTGTGACCAGGTGTAAAGACGACTTGCGAAAAGCGGCTGGTAGAAAATGAATGCGGAGAGCTGAAGACCGAGCTCAGTGGCGTGCATTAGGAGTGGCCTACGTCCAGCAGTAGACACATAAAGGCTGATTATGAATAGTGTAATAGCTGCAGATTAACACAGTTTTTATGACAACTTGCCTCATTGACTGATTGAGCTGATTTGTCGTAACTTGACGTTCGTGAGATTTTTGAAATTGTCTCCTCGTAAGTAGATTTTTTCGTTTCATTGAAGAAAATGCCAAAGTAGACTTCTCATATTTTAATTTCCTTAAAAAATGAACTGAATATCTACCAACAACATTTTTGTTTTATTTTAATAGGAACTCTAACAGATATTAAAAAGTTTTCTCAGTCCCCTGTTATTTTTTCTGTATTTAACACGTTCATCGCCATGGTGGGTCAAAATGACCGGCACTTGATCTACCCATTGGGGCCATGGGGGGTCAAAATGACCGGCACGCCAGACCCTACTTTGCGAAGCCCGTTCGCGCCGCAGAATGCAATAGCTGCGTATTCAACCATACAATATGACCGGCGCGGCCCCAATGAACACCTGTAACCACTTGTTTTTTTGTTTTTTTGATGGCATACCTATTTTTAGGACTTCTAGGAAAAAAGTTTAAGAAAAACCACAGTATTTCGAATCTAATATTTTTATTTTCGTTAGAAGTTGCATTTATGCAAAAAAACGAACGAACTTATTTTAATCAAAACTACGTTACGTTCGTCGTTGTTACGTTCCTTTTTTTAAATCAAAATCAAAGAAATAACTAGGGGTTCGCCCCGAAATGATGACTAACTTCACGACGACTATGTTAGTGGCATTTGTCAAAACATTGACGACATAAATGGGGATTTCCGGGACAAACAGAGCAAAACCAAGAACCCTTCTTTGTTTTGTTCTTGGCCCCATTTCTTCCATGCAATTCAACATTTGCTTTGTAACAATCACGACAAAAATTTTCTTGTTGACACTGCTGTGCCTTCTTTTTTCTTAAGCTCATGTTTTTGTCTTCTGGGTCGTGGTGTGGCCAATTCCGTATTTTCTTGACTACCCTCAATCAACTGCTTTGCCAACAGTCGCCTAAAATCAACGACAGAGATCTTCTTCTTGGTTGTACTCTCATATAGGACTCTTGCATTTACTACTGCAGTATTGAGTAATAATTCGATACCGAGCTTTTTATACCACTTTAGTGTCTTTCGCAGAGGAGTCGAATAAGCACTCATTTGGTCAGACAAGTCAACTGCTGCCTTGGCTTTATTATAGTCGATCACGATTTTTGGTTTAATTGTTTCAACCCCTCTTTTGTTCTTTTTTTTTGTAAATGCAATAGATTGTTTGGTTGACAACAAACATACGTCCCTCTTGTCCTTCCACTTCATAACCGTGATACCGTTTTTGTTTTCTTTTGCCATAAATTCACCCGGTTTTAGATTTCCAGTCATGACGTCCTTTTAACATTATTATTATTAAATAAGTATGATTGTTATAAAGTTTGTTTAAGTTAATTTTATTATCATTATTAAAAAAAAAATATTTTAAAAAAATTAATTTGGTAAGTTCTTCCTGTTTTTTCGTATGGTTCCTACTAAATGAGTATCTTGTTGAACTAACTTTTCAGCTAGATCTAAGCTTGTATACCAATTATCGACGAACATGGTATGACCTTTTCCAAAGTAGTTACGTGCCAAGTTCAAGACAACGTTGGTTGGTGTATTATCTTGTGAATCTAATATCTTTCCTCCATATACCTCCACCTTTGTCGTATAGCCAGGAGTAGTACACAATTTAAATAGTTTGATACCATATTTATGTCTTTTCGACTTATTATATTGGCGGAAAATAATACGTCCACGAAATGGTATCATGCTTTCATCGACACATAAATATTCGTCAGGAGTATAATGGTCGGAAAATGTTTTGTTCAACACTCCCACTAATCTTCGTATTTTACCCGGGCGGTCATTTTGTGGAGCATCTTCGTTGTTCGAGAAGTGGAGCATTCTGAGCAAAATTTCGAAGCGGTTGCGACTCATAGTCTTTTTTGCAAAAGATTGACCCAACATCTCATCATTTGACCAGTAATCTACAATTTTTGGTAACTTCACTATACCCATCCAAATAATCACACCTAAAAATCGTTTGATTTCTTCTTTGTCGGTTGGCATCCACAGCCGTAGTCTCGACTTATCTTTGATGGCACCTTTATCGATATTTTGTTGGGCAAATATATTCATCTGATGTGCTATCTCTTCAAATAGCTGGTCAGTGACTAAGAGGGAATAGAAATCAGCAGGTGTAGCATTAGCTAGTTGATTCCGGAGTGAATAAGGTTTTAGTCCAGGTATTTCAGTAAAAGGAATTATACGAGGCTGCTTACCACTTGGCTGGTACCACTCAGTTTCAGGTGTATGACCCGATAAAGCTGGAGATAAATCACGGTCATCTTCATCGTCCGACCAAATAACTCGACGTTTTCTGGTACGTGGAATATTTAACGCTTCATCACCCTCACTTATGTCACAATCAATACTGCAATGCGACCTCACTAAATTGTCTATTTCATGTAATTGTTCTTGTATAAACTCAAAGTCAAAAAAAGAGTCAATTTTGACAATAAAACTACAGTTTTGCGATGAACGAAATCATAGCGTGCATTTGATGACCATAACAAGTGCAAACTAGCGTGGACAGTCCGCGATTGGCTTGATGGAGAGAGGTGAAAGGGGGTGAAGGGAGGCGGGAACAACAACCGCACGCGCCGTGTTCTCCTGCGCCAGCCACTAGGCACGCGGTACCCGTGCGTAATGGACGTATCTATAACGCACGATATCTCATCGATCAAACATTAAGCGTACGTAAGTACGTTGACCGGCATTGTGACCGGCACGGCCTGAATGTAATAATTATTCCGTTTAGGCCACGCCGGGTCGTAATGACCGGCACTTAAAAAAAACCTAAAATAAAGCCAAAACAACCAAATATCACTGTAAAACTTGTATATACGAACAAATAGAACTGAAAATAATCATAAAAACCAATGACATTTTTTAAGATTTTGTAAAATATTAGTCGGCGATGAACGTGTGAATTACAATTTTCCAACATAATATGACCATCCATATACATACACAGCAACTTGAGAACCTCGTTTTTTTAAGTCAGTTAAAATAGCATTCTATGTTCTTCGCCAGGGTTCAATCTATCTGTCACTTTGACATCGAGGTTGTAATTCCTCTATCAAATTAAAAATGTTGATTCTCTTTTATTATTATTTAGCCTTATTCGGGATGAAATGTACGTTATGTACTTTTCTACATCCCTGACAACGTGTGTGCAAAATCTCATGCTAATTGGTTGAGTAAAGGCATGAGACCGTAACAAACAAACAAACATAGTAAGATAGATAGCACTAATCGGTTTTTATAAGAGCGATGTTGGCCTAACGGTTCTATAGTGCAATTTAGAATCCAACGATACCGGGTTCAAAACCTAGGCTCCGCACCAATGACTTTTCTGAGTTATGTGCGGTTTTCCATCGCTCCGTGCTTCGGAGGGCACGTTAAGCTGTCGGTCCCGGCTGTTATTGATTAATAGCAGTCGATAAGCCATGACAGAGGCCCTCGGGTGGCTTGACAAACTCTGACATCAGAGACCAGCACTACCTCACACGACAAACAAACGAACAAACATCGGTTTTTATGAATTTTATGACGTTTTGTATGGACTGTCAGTTCTAATGTACAGAGTTCTGCAACGCGCAAACGAAGTTTTCCGCTCGATAAGAGAAAATTAATTTACTGATTAGCCTGTTTACGACAGTAAACGCATCTCTTATTTATAATATTAGTCTGATTACAACTACAATTTAGACAGACAAACAATCAAACAGCCCGATAGATAAATAGGCAGATAGACAAGATATTAGATCGGAACCCTACATTTTTCGTGCTCTGACACGCACTTGGCAATTTATTCAAATAAACAAAAGAACATGCGAGTGGACATGATATGAGATCGGAACCCTGAATTATTCCGTCTCGTCGTACAATGTCACGTTCGTGCGTGACACGCACTTGACGATTTATTCGGACAAACAGAAAGTCAGGCAAGTGGACATGATATTATGAGATCGGAACCCAAAATAATTCATACGAGATACGCTCTTGACGATTTAATCGGAGAGACAAACAGGCAACGTAGTTTCTAGATAATATCAAATTAAACAGTTATACTAGGTGTGCCCGCGGTTATTGTTATTAGTACAATTTTAATTTACTTGCATAGATGTATAAAAGATTAAATATTGAATATATCACTACCTACAGTATTTTATTTGTAACACAGATTTACCTGCACCTAATCTTGATTGGTAGATAATTAGTCGAAAAATTCATAAAGTCTCCATAGCATTTTATTTGCAACATAACCTAGGTAAGTACAACTATTTCATGTAGGTTGGTACAAGTATATGTCAATACATGCACTTATTAGTTAGTACTAATATTTCTTCTGTGATTTTAGTCTGGTGTGCTGAACTGGGTATAAACCGGCTAGGTTAAAACGAGTTGCCGCGTAACTCGAACACGCGCACTCGGTCGCATTGTAGTGCTGGTGCCGTGCTTAATAATATAGAGACGTGAGGGGGGAAGGAATACATGAAGTCCAACTCGAAGCGCTGTTATGGCGCGCTCTTAAGTTTTTTACATTATAATACTCGTAGTACTCATTGTTAATTATAGGCAATGATGCGTACAAATCAGCTTATCAGTCCGCCCGCAGGAGCAACATTTTCTCTGGCAATACAAATCCACTTTGATGGTGCAATGGTGATAAAAATATATATATATAATAATAAATTTATAATATTCAGTGAATATGTGATAACTAATAACGAATCGTTACTGAATAGGTATAAAAATCAGTGCTAATATTATAAAAGTGAAAGTAACTCGGCTTCTCTATTTGTTACCTTTTCACGAAGAAAATGCTGAATCAATTTGGATGAAATTGGTATGAATATGGATTGAACCCTGGTTATGCTAGGATGCACAGAACAGATAAAAACAAAAATATGAGAAGATGAAATATACAATTACTGGATTATGATGTGATGATAACGAATTTATCAACACTTTTGTTAATTTACGCTACATGTACTTTTTAATCGATTCTTAAAAGAAGGAAGCTCTCAAGTTTTTTAACCTTGTGGGATACCTACTTATTCAAGCTATTAGACACATTATCATTTGTTTTATTTTAGGGCACTGATATATAAGATATCTATTTATGGTATAATAATAATAATAATTCTTTATTGCAGACCCGTCCATATTGAAGTTTAAAATTACACACATATAGTAAAAATAATAATAAACAAACAGAAATCTTAAAACAACATTCTAATATAGAAAAAATACCTACTTATAATAATTACCAGGTGGCAATGTCGACCCAATGTCTATATGTTGCTGTCTGTATAAGTCTTTCTGCCAGACTTCTAATGATAACATTATCACACCTGTCAACTCTGGACATGAAAGATGCTATACGTTTCCTTTGAATTGCATTAAAAGTGTCAACTCGCGTTTCTGCGAACATTTTAGAAGTACTGCAATAACGTTTCAGGCCATCAGATGCCTGAAGATGGTATTATAGACCACTTTTATAACATCATGTGACTTTTTGGTATAGTTAATTCAGAGCTGACATGTGTAAAAAGTCTGGCAGAAAGACTTTAATAAAGTAATTCTAACGTCCGGTGAAGATTTGCAGATCTATCTAGTTCTAGCAATCATATTGCCTAAAAATGGCTCTGCATTGTCGTTCAACATCTGTGTCATCTTTAAAGCTAGAAGTTACGACGAAAACCAAACTGACCTCCGTCAACATTTGAAGAGGTTTGAAAAATTCGACCAAGCACCTTGGCCACTATCGTCGCTTATGAAATAAGCCTATAGTTGGCCATGCTCAAGATATCTCCCGTTTTATTCTTCGTAATAGGAACAACCAGCGTACGGATAAGTTCCTCAGGCAAATAGCAGTGCCTCACGCAGAGGGTGAAAAGCCGCGCTAACACCTCACAGATATGCTGGCCCGCAAACAACATGTGTTCTATGCTAATACCATCATGTCCCGGAGACTTGCCACACATTTTTTTCAGAATTATTTCAATCTGTTTCGGCTTTACAGTTACTTTACAAATCTCCGAGCCCTGACTCGCTTGCTCTTTACTATTGATTTGTGTCACGTTAAACTTCTCTCGGAATAAATTTGTAATAATTAGATATTTTTCTCGCCTTCTACAGTTACAGGTAAACGGGATTTATTATCTACTTTTTCGATTCCTTCCAAAATTCAGAAAAATTAACGTTACTATTATGTCGGGCCAGTACTTCCATTTTTATTCTGTCTTGATTATTTTGTACATACTTAAGTGCCGCTTTAAACTTCCTGCATAAAGCAGTCATGTTCTAATAGTGATATCCCGAGCATGGCCTACCATTTTGGACCCACAATAGAAACTTCTCTCTAGCCTTAACATGCAAATCCTGGACGTGAAAATTCCACCCGACTACTTTATGCCCCTTACTACAATTTTTGTACTTATAACTACGCCCTGCTGCTGAATGCTGCAGAGTACCAACAATATCGCAGTAGTATTCTTCAATGTATTTAAAATGATATCTATTTTTACACATTGATTCCGTATTCAAACAATCCACATCATCCTTATAATTTCACTTAGCCTTACATCACAAAATTTTGAATATATAACTCTTTGTTCTTGTTCCCTATTACCACATAAACGCTTCACATTCTTCTAATATGGTTAAAATTACAATTAATGACTAGAGGGAAGTGGTCCAACCAAAATGAGTCATACTTCACATGCAGGTCAGTCACCAGACCATGCCAACTGACGTGTCCACTGCTGACTTAGCAAAGCATGAGAACTCCTTATCAATTTCATTAATAAACCCTAAATTGTGCGGCATCAGCCAAGTCTCTTGAAGACAGACGACGGCGGCACTCTTGCACATGCCGAACGGATCTTTTAATTGATTTACAATCATAAGAAATAAATTTCATGTTATCCAAACATTGTACATCCATACTTATTTGTTGGGTGAAACGGTGTCGTTCCTAGTAGAACGCCGCATAAAAAAACATATTGAAATATCAATGTTATAAAATAAAAAAAAACTGAAACAATTGTTTTCTCAATTTGTTATGGACAGCTTATTCTGTAATTAGATTTCGAGGTTTTTCAATTTCAAAGGTAAGTAGTTGAGATGAATGTTATTATTTAATACAAGCTGTGCCCGCGGTTTTGCCCACGGATACATTTTAGCGGGGGAAAGGTACCTTATATGTTATTCCAGGGCCAAAATTACCTATAGAGTACCCACAGTATACAAAATTTAGTTCAGCCGTCAAATAGTTTTTTATCGATCGCTCGGCTTCAGATACCAAGTACACCAGTTTTCAATTCAAACCATAACTATCATTCAGTGAAAACTGAATTGCAATCGGTCTTGTAGTTTTTACGTGATGCGCGAACATACAGATAGACAGATACCATAAAAAAACCTGGTTCAGTATTTTATTTTAAGTCCTAATTTTTAATTATCTTCATTGTACACTTTTTATTACTTATGTTTGACGTACGAGGAGCGCCGGAACAACTTGTCTGAAGAGGAATTAAGCTATTGGAGTTTATTGAAAAAAAAAGATGAAGTTGTCAATAAGAAAAAGGTAGTCAAAAAGTGTCAAGCAGGAATGGATAGCATTTTTGGGTGTAAGATAAGGAAAACCTAGAAAATATTTGGAAATGGCTAAATATTCCTTTAAAATGTTACATTGGTGTTGGGGGTTCATTTATGTTGTGCTGTAGTTAATATTTCGGGGCTCACTAAGAGTTACAGTCTAAAAGCAAAAGGGTGCTATTGACTGTAATTGGTCCATTGCGGTCTTATGTTTGTAGAGGTGGTTGGTCGATAAGCTATAAGTGAAGAAATGATTCGTATTAATGTAATGGAAGTGGCTCATTCTTACTAAGGGGTTCTAACAACTTAATGAGCCACAAGTTATGACAAATGTAATAAATGGGGATGTCATGTTATTAAGGAGTTCTAACAATATGCTGTGCCACAAGTTATAATAAACATAATAAATGTGTTATCATATTGCTTAAACCAGCAGTTTTATTTATTATAACAGAATAGGTAGATAAACTGACTGAATAATAGGTATTTAATCTGAGTATTAATGGTAGTTTTAACACTTACTACTTTATTATGAGTATAGATAGAGTAAAGATGTATAGATAAACCAAAACAAAATCTATAAGTATTATGTTACTCTAAATACCGTTGAATGTTATGATCAAAACATAAGGAAAAAAATGAGAAACTCCTTTAAACCACCCTCAAATAGCTGGCGGCGATTGCTCACCGAGTGTACAATAATAATTACCCCTACACTTACATGGTGTTAAACTAACCGCTACTGTAAATAAGTCTTGTCTAAATATTTGACTTGTGTTATTAATTTGCAGCTAACATATTTTGCACTTACATGTTTTTTTTTACAGTACTATTAATTTGGTTTGCCTAATTTCAGTATTTTTTTGGACGTCATTATTTTTTTTTTATCGCGGGTTCTCAACTTGGTTTGAAAATAACTTGCTTAAAACCTAAAATAATGCTACTACCCTGCCAAAAAATAACTAATACTAATAAATTTTACTGTCGGAATGTGCTTATCAAGGCCTTCAATTTGATACAAATATTGCAAATTTTTTTATTTTTTATATTGAAAATGGAAACACCTGTGAAATGGAGCCACCCTGGGGAAACATTGAATTTTATCCAAAAAATGGTCTATGCTACTCGGGGGGATGTTATGATTCTAACGATACGATACGCCTAAATCTGTTCATGCATTTAAAAGTTATGGTGGAATAAAAATACTCACATACATACATACGTACATATAAACCAACAAACACACATGAATCCTAAAAACATTACACTCCTTTTTTGCGCAGTCGTGTAATAAAAGAAAAACGAATCCGAAAACTCAACGCCACACAATAAATATCAGACACAACGTTTAATCCCCTAAGAATTTTCCTAAAAATGCAAACAAAAATAAAAGGGGCGGAATCAATATTGTAACAGACACGGGCCAAGATCGCGTTCCATTTTATAAAGGGTGTCTGTTATGCGAAATTATTAGACAGTTCTTGTCGTTAAGCCCATTGAGCGTAGGCCCGAATGGCCACCATTATAGCAGTTTTACAACGACTTCCGCTTTGCCGATAAGCGAAATAGCAGCTATATTTTGTATATTTTGTATTGTCATAAACTTATTGTTTGAAAATGAAGTTAGTAATAGACGCGCAGTTTTGGCCGGATTGCCGGATGCAAACCAGTCAAGATAAATGAAAATTGATTATGTAGATTTGAAAAGCAAGACATATAAAAAAAGAATAAAAAAGTATAATTTGACCGGTTCTTTTAAACAACGTCACTTTTCGTATAGTTTTTGATACATTGTAACATTTTACGTTTTAATATATATCTTTTTTTTTCATTTTATTTTATTTTCCTATTCACTCTTAGCGTTTTTTTCTCTTTTTTTCCTTTTTATCGCTTTGTGAGTTACTCTGAAAGTTTCGGCCTGATAGTTAGTCGAGAAGTGCTCTAAATTTGAATTGCAAGATTTCAGGACAGACATAATACATACAAGTGAAGTTAATTAAAAGATTTAAAAAAAGAAGCATTTAAATACGAGAAAGTAAAAAGCAATAGGCAAAGTCATTAATTAACATTAGTAAAGCGAAAAAAATATGTAAGAACAAGAACATCCAAGCAAAGCAATAGGGACAGCAATAGCACGATGACAAAAATTATAATTATTATAAA
The DNA here is from genome assembly GCA_946251855.1 of Alsophila aescularia. Classification (NCBI taxonomy): domain Eukaryota; kingdom Metazoa; phylum Arthropoda; class Insecta; order Lepidoptera; family Geometridae; genus Alsophila; species Alsophila aescularia. The sequence continues at coordinate 29,895,817 of OX276378.1, forward strand.
AGCATTTGATCAGATATATTTATTAAACTGTAATAATTAACCCTATGACAAAAACTCTGAACTACTATTGTCACGAAGATTGTCTGTGGTAGTTATAACGCACGCAAGAAAGTTGTATACTAATGACTGCACTCGAAACAACCACAGACAATCTAACCATCGTTTGACAGCTGACAAATGTAAAAGTTGACAATCTTAAAATAATAGTGACAGGAAACGTTCATCGCTAGATGGAACTATTATATATACATACACTTGAGAGCAATGAATCCGGGTCACTTAAAGAAGCCTATAAATGAAATAAATTGTATTTAATAGACAATTAAATACGCCTTAAATTAATGTATTAAAACTTCTTAGTTATTGTAAAGTTATGTCATAACAAAAACAAATTTGAAAAAGGGAGTTTTCGGAGATGGAACTACGAAATTACTGCATTGGATTTTGCTTTTGTTTCTAATCTGTCATTTAAGTGGATATATAAACTATATTAATAGTGTTCGATATTTATTATTCAAGCTATAATCATGTCGCTTATACCTGAAGAATGCACCAGAATTCTCACAATGCTCGAAACCGGCCGGAGTCAGTGCGATACAGCCAGGACTGTCGGCGTGTCACTGTCAACAGTACCAAGAGTTCTCCGAAGTTACGAGGAAACTGGCTCTAACTTACGCAGACCAGGAACAGGCAAAACCAGGTGTACCACAGCACGAGAAGATCCATACTTGGTGAAAACCATGCTTCGTAATCGCTTTCTCACAGGAACTGAACTTACAAATCAGTTTCGACGCCTCGGAGGAAGTAACCCAAGCACATGGACGGTAAGACGACGACTTGCTATAGCTAACTTGAAACCACTTAGACCTGCAAATGGCTCTAAACTGGAGCGTGGACATCATTTTTCAAGACTAAGATATGCCCAGAACCACTTAAATTGGACTATTGAAGATTGGTCAAAAGTAATGTTCTCCGACGAATCAAAGTTTATGCTCTACAAGCACGATGGAAGACACAGAGTGTGTATAGAAGACCAGGAGAAAGATTCAAGCAATCATGCATTGAAGAAAAAGTAGCCTACGGTGGTAGGTCTGTATTTGTGTGGGCCGGAATTTCATCTGAGTGTCACACAGAACTGGTGTTTATAGAAAACGGCTCTTTAACTAGCGTAAAATATGTGGAAGAAATCCTTAGTGAACACGTTGGGCCAATTATGGTCAATTTGGGTAAGGATGCTATTTTTAAGCATGACAATGCCCGACCTCATACAGGTTAGATTGTAAATGACTACCTTCAAGAGATGAACATTACTCGTATGGAGTGGCCAGCACGCAGCCCGGATATCAACCCATGCTTGGGACGAGCTAACGAGATGCGTAATATAACGAAAGCCTCCCCCAATCACGTTTCGTGAGCTCAAATTTGCTCTCACAGAGGATTGGAAGAATATTCCCCAAAATCGTATAAGAAACTTGGTGTACAGCATGTCAAACCACGTAAACGCAGTAATGGAAGCACCAGGAGGCAATACAACGTATTAAAATTCAAGAAAATCGTAATGTTGTTCAAAAATGACGTTTCCTATTTTTGTTTTAAAGCGAGATCAGCAGTTTTTTTCTTTATGTAATTTATAGTAAATAAAATTTTGTGACTCATAAATTTTATTACTTTAATTTAAGGGGTATTATATTGTATATTAAAAACAATTTATTTCATTAAGCTAGAATTTTTAATTTCCGAGATTTATAGGTTTCTTTAAGTGACCCGGATTCATTGCTCTCGAGTAGAACTGGAGATACTTCACAATAATTATACTTAAAGTGGCCAGTTAGGATATTTAGTAATAAAAGATGTATGTAGATAGATGTTAGCCATACATACAAGTACATCTCTAAATCAAACGCAAAATTGCCTACTCAAGCAACAAAATAGAATCTGTTTTGTAACAAGGAAAGTGGGTCAGGTTGAACAAAATGTTAAACAGTAAAGTTTTCTTAAGAAAGTATGTACGGGATACCATGTTTTCCATGGTCAAACTTTCGAAATTCTCGTATATTGATATATCCCTCGATATTCAATAATAATATCTAACTAAAATTTGGTCTAGAAAGACTTGAGATATGTTATTCATCGATGAAGGAAGAACCTCTAACTTCTTGGTGGTAGTCGTTGGTATCTAACCTATTATATATAAGACCTAAAATACCAATATACCAACATTTGATCAAAATTCCTTCAGCCGTCATAAAGTTTTTATCGATTGCTCAGCTTCTAGTTATCGGATTGAGATACGAAGTACACCAGTTTTTAGGTCAGACCCTAAGCTATCCAACAGTTAAAACCATATCGCAATCGGTCCAGTAATTTTTACTGATGCGCGAAAAAAATTACAGACAAACAAAGAAACAAACAGACACGAATTTTAAAAGTGTTATGTTCATGTTCATTTGCTTACTTCAGGTACCGTAGACTACGATTAAATAATTCAGAACAAATGTCACAATAAAAGTGCCCCTACTTCAAACCAAAACGACGTAAGATTCAAAGTACGAATCACTTCCGAGGTTACAAATAGACATGCTTGGTGATTGGTTTAAATTCAGAACGAAAGCAGGGATTGGTTCACACGCGTAATGCAATGTCTGCTATGACAGCTGAGTCATAGCGGCGTGGACGATGTTATGCAATAAGTGGACCGGACCAAGTCAGTAATAAAACAATATTACTGTACAATGTTTTTTTTTTGGCTCACTTTTTACAATTCATTAAATTCTTTGTCCCACGAAATATTATTAATTTATTAAGTTTTTGTCCAGAAGACATTAAAAGAGAATCTTTCTTCGCAATGTAGTGAAGACGGATTCTTAGAAATTTAAAACGGAATGTCCTCCTGTCAGCCTGTGAATTTAGAGCTGAGGTTCAAGTTCAGTAAATTATTTTTATATATTTCCATAAACTGTCAGGCGTTTGGGTTATTGTTGCAACGGCCGTGGTTGCGAATCACTCCAAAAACAACTCAATATGATCTTGGTTTAATATGGTTAAATAAATTTATACATTTGTAACTCTACTAGCCGTGCAAAAAGTAATTTAAAACTTGAAATACATATGAGGAGTCCTAGAAGTCCAGTTTTGGACTGAGTTTTGGTCACTGGTTTCAAAGAGTTAGTATATACTGTTACTCTTTGTCCATTTACTGTTCGAGTTTTTTTTGACTGCACATTGATTTAGAGACCTTTAATATATTTTTCGCTTTGATCCAAAACGTCATGTAGTTTTTCTTTTTCTGCCACTGAAAAAGGGTGTTTAAACCCGTATCGGTCGGTCTTGAATTTAGTATGTCGAAAAGGTTGTTAAACTTTTCTAAAAAGCTAACAGTTGCATCTGTTTCTTGAAAATCAGGCATGTTTAACTGTTGCGAACCAAACTTAATCGCATCAGCTACACTTTGACTTAAGGTTTGAATCGCTAGTTTCACGTTCATGTTATTATTTCGGAAGTATAGACAATTATAAGTATTGACAATTTATTCCCAAAATGCAATCCAACGATATCTTGAACATTTTTCAGTTTCTGCAAATGTGCCCACTCAATTTTTTTTTCTTGTTTTTATCTACGAGTTTCTTTTTCCTCTAATGTGTTACGCACAAGTTTCACCATATGAAATGGTTCTAATATTACAACTACTGGGTCTCCGGTAGATGGGTGGTCAAAAAACGATTTTGAATTGTTTGTGTCTTCAAAATTGCAACCCAACATCTTAGCCGTAGCGATGTTAGATGCACATGGCTAAGTAAAGTAAAGTAACTTTTGACTTTTTCCTTTTAATTAAGGGCTGAAACTATATTGTCCGAAAAATCATTCAATGCAGTATTTTCTGTAGTATCGCCAAATCCATTTTTCTTCAATTGGGATAACATATTTTAAGTGAATATCATAGTTAATCTTTTATTTGGGCGTTGTAGATTTCTGATCTGTGATAGTCGTTATACTGCCAAAATAGTTTTTTTCTTAGTTTTTGCTTTAAAATGTGTGTTTTAGGAGTATTCAGAGCAGATTCAATATCTGACTATGGTATATTTATCGGCGTAACGCATGATCCTCTTTCTTCAAAACTAAAGACTTCGGTTGAAATAAGATTATTTTTTAATTTTGTTTTTCTTGGTTCTTTTTCTTGGTTGGTAAGGTTATTTTCAGGAGAATAATATCAACACTGAATGTAATGACGGTGTTGTCTTCAACACCGTTATCACATTCAACACCGTCATTAATTAAATGACGGCGTTGAAGACAACACCGTCATTACATTCAGTGTTGATATTATTCTCCTGAAAATAACCTTATTGAAGATCAGTTTCAAATCTGTGAAAGACTGTCTCTAATTGAAATAGATACACATATACAGCTAAAATAAAAATTCCTATCAAACCTAAATATTAAGTGCAAAAAATAATAGTGAAATCTTACAAGTTTTTGTGCCTTATTCCTTGAGGGTTTGCATTATTTGTTTTTTTGAGCAACTCAGGTAAATCAAACACTTCAAAATTTCCAGAAGGTGAATTTTCAGTAGCCTGAAAAATTAAACGTGCTTTAATTCGATCAAACTATGAACTGTTTTTTTAATGCTATTGTTATTCCCATGAGTCGAAAAAGCCGAACCTATATTACATACCAACTGTAATCGTTCATTATTGTTACTTTGCTCATTTTGTTTAGTATTCTCCTAAATATGTTGACGTTTCTTAGGTATGAATCATCTGCGTGAAAAAAATAACAGCTTAATTTCAAAATTTCATCGAGTAGAAATTAAACTTTAGTGCAAAAATTGACTGACTTCATTTTGCATTGACCATCGCGGTTTGATAATGTATTTGAACGTCTTTGAATATAATTATAATTTTGCAACTACTACTAGTGAAAAGTTATCCCTGGACATTTTAATCTTGTATGGCTCCTGCACCACTTCGCAACACATGCTGGCATGACGATTCACAGCTGTAGTTCACAATGATAAAATTAAAACGTACGCGAAGATATGACGTGTGCTCGCTTGCATGAAAAATGTACGACTGATGACGCGTTGGACACGACTTTTAAGCCCCACCTACTTGGGCACGACTTTTGTTGGGTCATTTTATTAACGCTGTTACGTTTTCTGACTTATTACTTATTCGTAGACCGTAGATAATTTTAAATCGACTTCAGAATAGGAGGCGGATATATTATGTTCGCCGGTATGTGTTTTAAAGGAAAAAAAAAAGTAGTTCGGTTGATATCTCCGTCAATTGCAGCATGATTTAAAAAAATCTTTTTTTTTTCTCCCGGTGGTTCCATATAAATTGTATCAAAATTGGTTCAGCAGTTTTACGAGAATAAATAGTTTTGTTGAGTAAATCCATTCGATTTTGTGTTTATATTGCCTTTATTTTGTGTTTATCTCTAAGATTTCTCAACCGATTTAGATGGTTATTCTTTTATTCAAAAGGGTAAACTTTTCGTATAGTCCCATAAAAATTTAATCAAAATTGGTTTAGTAGTTTTATTAGAAAATCAATATGTTTTATAGTTTATGTTCTCTAATATCTTGGGATTTCTGAACCGAATTAGATAATTGTTTTTACTGGAGTATGAAGACCTCTAGTGTGGTGCTGTATAAATTTCATTAAATTGGTTTAGTAGCTTTAAACAAGCTTTAATTTAATTCACTGCGTTATAAAGTTTAGGACTGGATTGCAAGTCAATTTTGAACAATTTAAGGACGTCCAAAAGATGCTGAAGTTTTGCACATGGGTGTAGTTCTAATAAAAATTAAAAACTACAGTAGTAGTAGTAGTAGTAGTAGTAGTAATAGTCAAAGGAACTACACTATCGGATGATGGAATCCCTTCAAGCTTGGGCTCAGCTTGGTTAGCTTCGAGCTTGGTTTGTCTTGATGAGATAATGTCTGGTTTTATGTGGTATCAAGGGTCTGATGATAGAGCCGGAAGGTAGTCACAGGAACTCAACAACATAGTGATGGAACCCCTTCGAGTTTGGACTCATTTGGTTTGTCTTGGTGAGTTCTCTGGTTTTATGTGGTATTAAGGGTCTGATGATGGAGCCGGAAGGTAGTCACAGGAACTCAACACCAAAATGATGGAATCCTTTCGAGTTTGGGCTCATTTGCTTTGTCTTGATGAGTTCTCTGGTGTTATGTGGTTTTCAGGATCTGATGATGGAGCCAGAAGGTAATCACAGAAACGAAACAACAAAATGATGGAAAATGGTGAAAACTAATTCATTTGTTATATATTTAACTTTTATTCATCTTTGGTTTTAATTTACCAACGCTTTGAGTCTTAAGTGAGTAACTACTATTTTCTTTGGCATATATTCATTCCGATGTTTGCTTAGGCCACTTAAAATCAAAAAACAAATATTTATCCAAAAAAAACAACGACTTCATAATAAAAATGTTATTTACTAAACAACCACCCACCGCCTTCAAAAAACACTTTCTTATCTTATGTTGTATTTATGCATTATTATTACGTTGGTAATTTCGAAAAAGTGATAATAATAGTAAAAATAATAAAATAATTACAATTTAGCCAGAACAGGGCTAAATTGTAATTATTTTATTATTTTTACTGGTTGTTTACAAAATAACATTTTTATTATGAACCCGTTTTTTTTTTTTGAAAAATATTTGATAAATTAACTTATTTGTACAGACTTTTTTGTTCTTAATGCTTTATCAGAAGTATAGATCGTTGAAACTGAAAGTGGTTCAGTCACTTTCAGTCTTAGGCCGTTTGTTCTTTGTGATTTTGCTGTATGTTTATGTTAATAAGCAATTTTACTCCCATGGGCTGTAGCTTAAGCATGACGGGTAGAAACACCCATGAACCGAGCAATCAAAAAATTCGTATCTGTGAAATTGTGCCGCTTGCAAGCAGCTCAGAGCTTCAGGATATAATTAGAATACTCAAGAAGAAAGCCCCATTGAATAGAAAAGAGGCCTTTTTTTCTCTCTAATTTAGTAGAAGAATTTAGTAGAAGAAAGTTTATTCTTCTGTTAAATTAGACTGAATTCCAAACATTATCCATACCAATATATAAAAGTGAGACGTTGTCTGTTTCTTTGTTTGTTTGTAAGGAGAGTTTAAATGCGATAACGGCTGGACGGATTAAGATGAAATTTGGAATGGATATACCTTATACCATGGAATAAAACAAAGGATACATTCATCATCATACTTCACTCTTAAACGGCTGAACGGATTTTGATAAATAAAATGGAATGGAGATAGCTTATACCCTGGAATAATAGGTAGGATACATTTCATCATCATCATCATCATCATCACGCTTCACTCTCAAACGGCGTAACGGATTTTGATGAAATTGGGGATGGAGATAGCTTATACCCTTAAATAACACATACAATACTTTTCATCATCATCATACTTCATTCTCAAACGGCTGAATGGTTTTTGATGAAATTTGGAATAGAGATAGCTTTTACCCTGGAATAACACATCATCATCATCATCATGTCAGCCTTTAGAAGTCCACTGCTGAGCATAGGCCTCCCTCAAAGAGCGCCATGACGAGCGATCTTGTGCCACCTCCATCCAACCTCCATCCACCGACTTCCTGCGATGGCTTCAATGTCGTCGGTCCATCTTGTGGGGGGTCTCCCCACACTTCACTTGCTTATTCGTGGTCGCCATTTGAGAACCTTTATTCCCCAGCGGTTGTCGGTTCTGCAAACTATATGGCCTGCCCATTGCCACTTTAACTTGCAAAACTCTGAAAGCTAAGTACCCTGTAACCTTCGTTCTTCTACGGATTTCCTCATTTTTGATTCTATCACGTAGTGAAACACCGAGCATTGCTCTCTCCTATGCAGTCTGCGCAACTCTGAGCTTGTGTATGAGACCAATAGTTAGCGACCACGTCTCAGTGCAGTATGTCATCACTGGAATCACGCACTGATTATAAACTTTTGTCTTGAGGCTCTGCGGTATCAGCAACGAGAATATATGGCGTAATTTCCCGAACGCTGCCCATCCGAGTTGGATTCGTTGGTTGACCTCTTTGTCAAAGATGGGTTTACCCAGTTGGATCGTCTGACCTAAGTAGACATAGTGATCAACAGGTTCGATAATATCGTTCCCAACATAAACCGGCACGGGTACGACATGTGCATTTGACATGATGTTCGTCTTGCCCATGTCCATTTTTAGACCCACCTATTGGGAAACAATATTGAAGTTACTGAGCATTGTGCTTAGGTCTTCCAGGGTTTCTGCCATGATAACTATATCATCAGCAAATCGAAGGTGAGTGATGTATTCGCCATTGATGTTAATACCATATCCGTTCCAGTTCAGAAGCTTGAATATATCTTCCAGTGCAGAGGTGAACAGTTTCGGAGAAATAACGTCTCCCTGTCTCACCCCTTTTTGCACCTGGATAGAATTCGTGCTCTGATCCTGAAGACGAACTGTCATGGTGGCCTTGCTGTACAAACACTTCAACACTTCGATGTACCGGTAATCAATCTGGCACCGCTGTAATGACTGTAGCACCGCCCAGGTCTCGACTGAATCAAAGGCTTTCTTGTAATCCACAAACGCTAGACATAGGTCTTCTGTATAATCTGCCAGAGCGTATGGATGTGGTGTACGGTGCTAAAGCCTTTCCGGAATCCAACTTGTTTGGGAGGTTGAAAGTCGAAAACAGCTTATACACGTGTCTTACCAGCGAAATGGGCCTATAATTCATCAAGAGGTTTTATCACCTTTCTTAAAGAACAAAACCACTACGATCCTGTGCCACGCCTCTGGCGTAGTACCCTCGAGGGTGACGGAGTTAAACAGCTTCTGAAGAACTTTAAGTATCGGTTTTCTACCCGTTTTCAGAAGCTCTGTCGTTATTCCGTCCTCTCCTAGTGCCTTGTTGCTCTTAAGCTGTTTGAGACCCATTCTGATCTCGTATATGCTGACGTCCGGGGTATCTTCGGTATAATTTCGGGTCAAACGGGCTCTTGTATCGCTAGTCGTGCTAGGAGGACTACGCGATGAGGTGTATTAATTTATGAGGTGTAATGGAGGTGAGGTAATTGTCCATAAAACTTCTCGAGCTCACTCAAAATCTCTGGCTTCGACGAAACGATGCTGCCATTGTCGGTTTTCAGCTTCGTCAACAGACTTTGCCCAATAGACAGATCTCTTGCGAACACTTTGGAGCCCTTGTTTCACTCAATTGCGTTCTTAATAAATAAATAAATAAAATAAAATGCATTTATTTCAGGTATTACACAAGACCCATAAACAAAAATAAATTAAAACTACTTAAACATAAATCGTAATCGCAGTGATATGTCTGTCGCTACAATGTCGAATATAAGGACAATCCAACCTCCCCGCTATCATAGCCAAAACGGTATTGGAGCTGGCCCACACCCTGCGCACCAATGACGCGGCTCGCTTGCGCACGCGTCGCAATCGCGTTGGTCGCGCGGAAGCAGCTGGTGCGCGCCTGCGCGAACATGCCAGAGGCGCTGCAGAAGCGGGGCAGCCCCAGAACCGCTCTGAATGCGTTATTGTATTGGACGCGGAGGACGCTGTAGGTCCTTTTCGTGTAGTTAGCCTACAGGCTGCACGTGTAAAGTGATGTGCAATAAGCTCTAAACAGCATTATTTTCACATCCCTTGTACACATTGCAAATCTGCGGGCCAACATATTTGCTCTTTTTGACAGCGCCCTCCGCTCCCTCTCAATATCATCATGATCCTTAAGGTCAAATGTGACGAAATGTCCCAAATACTTGAACCGATCCACCCAGTCCAAGGGAACACCATTGAGATGCACAGGCGGTATATCTCTAGTGCAAGTTAATACAAGTAGTATTATAGGACCGCAAATCGTGTCGCATTGAATTGGAGCAATGGCATTTTTTTTATTAAGCAAGCTCGTTGTTTAGTTCGTCCTTTGTATCGCATTCGGTAAGGATTTGGAAGCGATTTTGGAGCTCCAACTGAAAGCTTTCGGGGTTTTGGATTTGGCCAGGACTTGGGCGAACAGCAAATCTCATCAAGCGAGACCTCTCCAGCTTTACGTTGATATTCAATGAGCCTTTTACCATGCGGTGATCACTAGGGTGTCCCGAAATATTTTGTTTTGGTTTTCCTTAACGCAATACCTCTCAAAATTTGTGTAATCGATCGTAGATTTCAGAAATAATTTTAAAAATAAAATATTACTATATATTTAGGGTTCTACCTGTCTTTAAAGTTTTGAAAAGTTTACATTTTTTCTGGTAATATTTTCTTTATCTCTAATTTCGGCTCCTAAACTAAATATAAAAATACATTTACTTTTTGTTCTAATAATGTTTAATAAATACACGATGTTTCGATTTGCATGCAAAAACACGTTACCAGCAACTTTGAATTTGTTAATTTTTAACCTGCAAATACCCTCAAGTTTCAACTTGTTTCGAGGACTTTCTTGACTTGACGCGCGAGTGTTTTCCTAGTAGCCAAATAAATTTTTATGCGATAAAAGTAAAGTTGTGATTGTTATAGTATTAAAAGCAGATTTTGTGATTATTAAATAATGAGTTCGAGGCGTAGTGAGACTACATGTGCTATATTGGGACCATAAAAAGAACTTGACGATCGACAGCTACCAACTATAAAGGACGTCATTAAATATATTTTATTTGTCAAGAACGAACTGAAATTGAAGTATAATGGAAAAGATCCATCCAATTCAGATATTTATGCGATTGTTTATGAAAAGATCAACAATATTTGGACCAAAGCTTCGATTCCAATCATAACTTAGGAACGAGTTATTCAATTACTGAAATCTTATTTTGAAAAGTACCTCAATTTAAAAAGATACCCAAAGTCTAAACGAAATGATAGTTTTGAAAACAAACTGAAGTGTTTTTTGGAGTTATCTGATAAGCTTTTCGACATTTCTGCTTGTAAATGCCCTTCATTTGAATCTTGTTTGTGTTTAAAACCTAAGAAAGTTCCTATCAATGAGAGAAGTTTTTTGTTGGATCAAAGAAATTACAGGAAAATGATTATAAGCGGTGTTGATAAGAAAGAAACGGCTAGATTATTGAAATGACAGCAGAGACAAGTTAAAGAGTCAGTAAGGGCAGCAAATCCGTCGTGTTCTACTCAAGAAATTGTGATGCAGATTTGGTGCGCGAGTCTTCCCCAGAAACGTATCAGATAACAGAGGCATCCCCGACAAACACGCCCTCGATAGACACACCATCGACTTCAACGGCGAATCGGAATACATTACCATTGCCAACAGTTGCTAAAGTCTGCGATAGATACGGTTTATCGACGCGATCTGCTGCTGCTGTTGCTTCTGCGGTTTTGGCTGACATCGGCTTGGTATCTACAGAAGATTTAACTCTGGTTATTGATAAAAACAAGATCCATAGAGCTGTATCTAAAGCCCGGACAGAAGCTTCAAAAGATATTCGAGGTATTGTTATAAAAAGTATTTACTTTGAAAGACAAGACTCTGATAAATGAGAAAATAGGGGAGCGTTACCATCGCAAAGAAGTTTCAGAAGAGCACATCTCAATTTTAGGAGAACCTGGATCAATTTATTTGGGACACACAACGCCAAATCGTGGCACTGCAAAGGGAATTATTACATCAATTACAACTTTATTAGAGGGTCAAGGTTGGAATTTAGATGACGTGATTTGCGTTGGGTGTGACGGAACTGCAACAAACACAGGTTGGAAGGGTGGCATGATTCAATATTTAGAGGAGTATTTGGAGAGACAGTTACAATGGTGTGTTTGTATGCTTCATGCCAATGAGTTACCCCTTTGTCATTTATTCTTGACATTAGATGGTTGCACTTCGGGTCCTAGAGAATATTCTGGACCAATTGGAAAACAATTAGCTGGTTTCGAAAATAAAACTGCGATGTTTTTTTATGCGAGGGCTGGTAATTTGTCTGACTTGCCGAAAAATGTCGTCGATGAATTAAGTACGGATCAAAAATATCTTTATGAGATTTGTCAAGCTGTATCAACTGGTTCTGTACTCCTGAGCTGGCAAACCATCACCATGAAAAAATGGCACACTCGAGATGGCTTACTTCTGCTAATCGTATACTCAGACTTTACGTAAGTACTCTTGATCCTTAAGAAAATTTGCAATTGCTTGTCAACTACGTGGTTAAAGTATACGCCTCGATTTGGTTCTTAATCAAGCAAAAGTTGTCTTTTAAAGATGGAGCCAAACATATTTTTCAACTAATTATGTACTCCCGATTTTTACCCGAAAATCTGAGATCTGTTGTGGATTCTGTCATCGAAAGAAATGCTTTTTTCGCGCACCCAGAAAACTTACTTGTCAGTATGTTGTTTGATGATAAAGACCACATTCAGGAGCTGGCATTGCGAAGAATAATAAAAGCTAGAGAATCTGAAAGTAGCACCATACGCAGGATATTTAAGCAACCACAACTCAACTTCTCTGCTAGAGATTACACCGAAATAATTGTGTGGCACAAGTGTCAGGTTACAGCACCGCCGGTTCATCGACATATTTTAAATGAAGACCTTCAAATTATGGCAAAAGATAAGGGCTTGGAAATTGCTTACTTTCCCTGTCACACACAATCTGTAGAAAGATGTGTTAAACTGGTAACAGAGGCCTCACAATGTGTAACTGACGCTACTTCTAGAGATGGCTTTATAAGAACCAGGTTGCAATCTCGAGCAGAAATGCCAAATTTTGCACACAAAAATAAGTTTAAATTCTAAGTTTCTGTCATTATTTTGAGCTCTGTTTTGTTTTCTTGTACTTTTTTTTATAAATTTTAATAATAAAATACCTTTTAAACTTTATTTTTGTATTATTTTAGTCATACATACATAAAGGTATGTTAAAAACGAAAAAAATACAAAATTTCAAAGTGTGGTAGAGCCCTCAAGATGACACACTTAGTTTTTCTACCTTTTCCGTAATCTGTGTAAAATTACGCAACTTTTGATACCTCTTGCGATAGAATAGGTTTAAAAAAATATGTTCTCATACATCGACGGGACACCCTAGTGATCACTGCCAGTGTTAACCCTGTTGATCACAGAGACATCATTGAATATATGCATATTGGTCGTCAAAATGAAATCCATCTCGTGCTTATGACCATCGGGGTGGAGCCACGTCCAGTTCCTGGATGGGCGCTTCTTGACAAAGGAGTTCATCATAAAGAGTCCCTCCTTCTCCATGAAGTCGGCCAATCGCTGACCCCTTTGGTTCCGCTGTCCAAATCCAAACTGCTCCACTCTCAGTTCATCGCTATTCCTCGTGCCCAGCCGTGCGTTGCCGAACGGTATTCGTTGAAGGTCATACAAGTGTACGCTCCACACTCGAAACGCATGGACGATGAAGTGGAATAACACATAGGATACTTTTCTTATCATCATCATCATCATACTTCACTCTCAAACGGCTGAACGGATTTTGATGAAATTTGGAATAGAATATATATATATTCTATATATTATATATATATATTCGGGACACTTCCACACCAATTATCTAGCCCCAAGCTAGGATACCCTGTGCTATGGGCACTAGATAACGGATAAAAATACATAGATAAGAACATAAAATTAAGAAATAAGAATATTAAATTAAGAATAAAAGAAGAATTAAGAATATTACATCCTTGACTCGGAAACAAACTTTTCTGCTCATCACACAAATGATTGCACCTTGCAGGATTCGAACCCGCGACCGTTCGATTTCGTACCTAGGATCTCTAGCCACGAGACCAACCAGTCGTTAAAGATAGATAGAAGAGAGATAGCTTAGCCTTGGAATAACATATAGGATACTTTCAGCAGCATCAGCAAATTTACCATCATCATTCTTCATTCTCAAACAGCTGAACGGATTTTTATGTAATTTGGAATGAAGATAGCTTATACCCTGGACTAACTCACAGGATACTTTTCGTAATCATTATCATCATCATACTTCACTCTCAGACTGCTGAACGGATTTTGATGAAATTTGGAATAGAGATACTTACTTTATACTTTGAAATAACACACAATATACTTTTTATCATCATCATCATCCTTCACGCTCCAACGGCTGAACAGATTTTAATAATATTTAGATTAGATATAGCTTATACCCTAAAAACCTATTTTTAGGGTATAAGCTATATCTAATCTAAATATTATTAAACATACTTAGGAAATAGGATACTTTTCATCATTATCACCATCATCATACTTTACTCTCAAACAGCTGAACGGATTTTGATGAAATATGGAATGGAGAAAGCTTTTACCCTGGAATAACACAGGATACATTAAACATCATTACGCGGGTTAAACCGCGTGGCGCAGCTAGTATATAATAAAAATAAATATCTGATTTTGATCAACGTATTATTATAATTGTATTTGTATTATTATTTTGTTACTAGCTTTCGCCCGCAACTTTGTTCGTGCAGACTTCAGTTTATCGCGGAAAAAACATTATATGTTCTACTATGACATTAAAAACTAATGCACGAATGGTCTTGATGCTTTTTGACAGGCTTGGTATTAGTTCGTTTTCATGGCAACCGTTCCATACAGCGAGTAATCGACATTTTCCAGTGTTCCCATGGAAACTTATCATTTTCTGTGATAAAAAGTATCATATGTGGAGAGTATATAAAAGGTATCTCCGCGGGAGGGATTGTTATTTCATTTTTAAGTTTATTATAAACTAATTTTCCCACCCACGACTTCGTACGCGCAAACTATTGTATATCGCGAAAAAAACATCCTTTTTTTCTTCTAGGTTATAAAAAAATAATGCAAAAGTAGGTAGGTATTGCACCAATGCTCTTGATGTTTTTTGACAGACTTGTTATTTCGTTTCCATGGCAACCACATACCATTCTGTAATGGCAACTGTTCCTCACAGTAAGTAATAAACATTTTCCAGTTGTCCCGTGGATAACAAGTATAGTAGTAAGTTAGTATAAATATCCGTCCAGCCCTTATTGCGTGA
The DNA here is from genome assembly GCA_946251855.1 of Alsophila aescularia. Lineage (NCBI taxonomy): Eukaryota > Metazoa > Arthropoda > Insecta > Lepidoptera > Geometridae > Alsophila > Alsophila aescularia. Next base: position 29,910,880 of record OX276378.1, read on the forward strand.
AAGCTCCCCCAAACAAACAAATAAACAAACAAACAGACAACGTTTCACTTTTATATATTGGTATGAATCGGCTGTTTGGTATCCGTAAATAAAATTATTTACTAGCTAGTAGAATGAGTTTTTTCCGCTGCTTTCGCCAGAAAGTAAATTGAAGATGTTAAGTATGGTCCCGATGACTAGAGTAGGTTAGGTTATAATACGACTACACATCGTAACAATCGATAACAGGACACTTTTATATACTTTAGATCTTAGGATACGAGAAATTCCTAGTAGGTAAATGTCGAGAAAATGTTAAAGTGGTAGGTAGGCTTCAGCTTAGAATGTTATTAGGTTAGTCTAGTTTCTTACAAGGGCTGCTTAAAAGGAGAGGGAAAGGAAAAACTATCACAGCGAGTCGTAAATATTCTATGGGGACAAAATAAGTTAGGTTATATAATCAGTGGCTGGTTAAGATGTATCCAGACTCTACGGTAAGTATTTAATATATATATATCCATGTCCCTTAGACACTCGCATCCTGACTATGTACTATATTTAAAGCTTTGAGCCGATATTATAGTAGCTCATAGAATAATTATTATATCTTGTATAAAAAAACTTCAAAAAAACAACTACAAAAATTTCATCAAATTGGTTAATTTGATGAAATTTTAGTAGAAACCCTTTAAAAAAACATTTATATCTACACAAAAATCACGGAGATTATTATAAAGAAACTCAACAATCAAAAAACAATGATTTAGTACAAATGGATTAAAACGACTAAGAAAATTTTGATGCAATGAATTTGGTACTGCTCTGGATTTTATAAAGGACATTAAGAATAATGGTAAAAAATATATATTAGGTACTTCACACAGAGAGACAACAGAAGGATAACGTATAATATTCCAGAAATGGTTGGCTCCTTGCGTTATTAGTTACTACCTGAAAATGAGATAACGTAACCATAACATATTATAATGTAACGTAAATATATTCGAGCTAAAAATGCTATTAGCGGTCCCAAAATGATACATGATCTTCTTTATTGTGAAACCATTTTGTAGTAAATACAAAAATAAGGAAAATGAAAGACGTATAATGTTCTTGTTAAGCCTCAGACAAAACGATTCGATTGTAGCAACTAAATGTGTCTGCAAATATATTTTTTTAATCAGTTTCATCATCATCGTCGTCTTCAGCCCAAAGGAGTACACTGTGGAACACAGGCCTCCCCTATAATAAGGAGCTTTTGCCGTGATCGATGATCGACACGCTTGGAAGGCGGCGCGGTGATCGCAGTAGTTTTTGGTGACAACTTGGCGATAGCAGTAGATATTGGTGATAACTTGGTGATAGCAGTAGGTGTTAGCTTGGTGATAGCAGTAGTTGTTGGTGATAAATTGGTGAAAGCAGTAGGTGTTGGTGATAACTTGTTAATAGCAGTAGGAGTTGGTGATAACTTGATGATAGCAGTAGGTGTTGGTTATAACTTGGTAATTTTTTATTTTTTATTTTTAGTGGCTTAAGCAAACATCGGAAAGAAAATATGCCAAAGAAAATAATAGACACTCACTCACTTTAGACTCAAAGCGTTGGTAAATTAAAACCAAGGATTAATAAAACCTACAACAACAACTGAATTAGTTTTGAGCATTTTCCATCATTTTGTTGTTGCGTTCCTGTGACTACCTTCCGGAAAAATATTGTATTCAACTTATTTTGCGGTACTGGGATAATATTTCTAATTGGTGCCGAACAATAGTGAAAAATCGTGCAGCATTTATTTTGTACAAATCGAATAAATTAAAATAAAACGAGTTGTGTTAACGCGATAAAGACTACCTAAATACAAGATTACGACATAAAAACGCGAGTGTTACTTATACCTAAAATTCTAGAATTTATGATATTTTACTACTAAAATATTACTACCTACATAGCAGAATAACCGAAGAAACTCCTCAAGGCTAAAACTTTCGGTAACTCAATATTACAACGTGTGTTAGATTTGCCGAAAATGGTTTATTGAGATATGTCGGTTATTAAATTCTGGTTATATATACGTGCTTTTAGACCAGAGTCATGTTGGTGTGGCAAAATGGTTGGTGTTGTTAAGGGCGAGATAACCCTTTCTTGAAAATCTCATTCTAGTGGTCCGGAAGCGCAGAGCTAATGCTCTGCAAATATTAATCACGTGATAATCAGGGCGAAAAATCATCAGCTTTGTGGATAACATCGCCCTATCCGTCGTAAAGAGCCACTATTGCAAAACCACAGGTTTTCAGGGGGAGGTTTTTTCTAATTTTCTCTTAAATTTCTTAGAGAATGTATGTTTTATGGTATCCTTAACGATTAGGTGATATAACGAGCATACAGTGATATATTTTTTTATTTAATATATCAGTTTTTATATATATTTTGTCCCTTAAGACTGTATTCCGCGGAAGTTTAGCGTATTTACATGAACTCAATCGCCATAAGGGCTTTATTCTACGGAAAATGACTAGCACGCGTAAATTTATAAGCCGTTAGGACTTTTTTCGACGGAAATAGCAACGTGGTGGCTTTTTACGAGCAAAGTGTTAAGTTAAATGGCATATTTCCGTACACAAAATTAAAGAAAAAAACTTTTTTTTTTCTATGAACGGACTCATTTATATAATATTGATTTAGTTTCAGTAAGTATACTGATAAACAAATAATTATCATTGTATTTTATTTTAATAGGGATATTAAAGTTAAAATTAGGATTGTACATATTGTTTATAATATACAACAAATAGCTGAAGGTTTAACCCCAATTTTATAGGTAGAAAAATGTTAGGGTAACATGCAATGGAAAAAACCAATCGACTCAACATATTACTTTACTGTATTGGTAATGACAAATAAAAAAATGACAAGTTACTCTTGCATGTTACCATTGTACATAGGATATGTCTATATGACCATGTTACACAAAATAGATCACAATGAGATAGTTGTTATCAGGAAACAACAAGAACAATTTTATTTTATTAAGTAACTACTACTAACAGACACACAGATATTTTATAAATTTTAGGTTTAGAAATGATTATTAAGAATTGGTTATTAGGTTTAAAACTTATGACTTATTTTAGCCGTATGATTTATGTCCGTATGATTTATTATTAAAGCAAAAAGTCACCATTCTTTTTCAGCAAAGAAAGTAAAACATTATTTATTAAAAGGTAACTTTTAATTAAAACTCCATACGTATAGCAAACGCGGTTATGCAGGAGCAATGATGTAATTAATATTGAATCATTATACCTTATAAATTGATATTAAAATGCAATATGATTAAAATATATAAGTTAAACTATACAATATTTAAAATCAACAAAATAATTACTAAAGATTGAAAAAAAAAACTTATTAAGTATTTCGGAGGTTTTTTTACTATATGGCACAAGTGAACATTCATAAAAATATGAATGAGCCGGAAGTATATTAGATAAGGACCCCTCCCAATCCTCCCGTGGAAGTCGTAAGAGGCGACTAAGGGAACACACACCGGAAGATGGGCAGCAGCGTCCTCAGAGTACATTATTGTAACACTGAGGTCACCAATCCACCTGCCAAGTGTGATGACTATGGCAACCCCCCCAAATATATGATAAACACACCGCAAAGACGGCCCCCAGTCCCCGGCGGCTCCGTTATTCCTGGCACCGGTAGCAGCCACGGTAACGGCGGAGCAGGGGGTGCTAAGAATCCTCGGCAGAGATCCAGCTACCAACCCCCGCGATCTCTGGACCGGGCAACCTATAACGCACGCACCTTGAGGACCGATGAGATGTTGATAGAGCTGAAAAAAGTAGTGAGTTGCGCGGGATATTATAGGGTTATCAGAAGTCCGAGGAGAGGTAGAGGATACGATAACCCTTGAAGGTTATCGTATCAGGGTTATCGTATGAGTGGGGCAGTTTGGATTTGGACAGCGGAACCAAAGGGGTCAGAGATTGGCTGACTTTATGGAGAAGGAGGGACTCTTTATGATGAATCAAAAAGTTTCCGTCCAGGAAATGGACATGGCTGCACCCCAGCGGTCATAAACACGAGTTAGATTTCATTTTGACGACCAATATGCATTTATTCAATGATGTCTCTGTGATCAACAGGGTTGAGACTGGCAGTGATCACCGCATGGTAAGAGACTCATTGAATATCAACGTAAAGCTGGAAAGGTCTCGTTTGATGAGATCTAGTCTTCGCCAAGTCCTGCCCAAATCCAAAACCCCAAGAGCTTGCAGTTGGAGCTCCAAAATCGCTTCCAAATCATTACCGAATACGATACAGTGGACGAACTAAACAACGGGCTGGTGGAAATTGTTCACGCGATGGGGTCGGAGTTTTTTAAGACCCATCGCAAAAATAGAACACAGAAACTCTCTGAGCATACACTAAAACATATGGCAAAATGAGGCGCGATGAGCTGCAGTCGTCATTGGATATTTCGAGTTACAGTTAGCTTAATACACAGATATCCAAGTCGATGCGACATGATTTGTTTTTCTATAATACTAATTGTATTAGGGACGCAATAGAACGGAACAAGGGCTCCAAAATTTTTGCAAGAGATCTGTCTAGTGGGCAAAGCCTGTTTGCTAAGCTGAAGACGGACAGTGGCAGCATCGTTTCGTCGAAGCCAGAGATTTTGAGTGAGCTCGAGAAGTTCTATGGGAAATTTTATACACCTTATTGCGTAGTCCTCTTAGCACGAGTAGCGATGCAAAAGCCCGTTTGACCCGACATTATACCGAAGATATCCCGGTCTAGCCTATTCAGAATGGCTCTCAAACAGCTTAAAAGCAACCAGGCACCAGGGGAGGACGGAATAGCGACAGAGCTACTGAAAGCGGGTGGAACACCGGTACTTAAAGTCCTTCAAAGGCTGTTTAATTCCGTCATCCTCGAGGGTACTACGCGAGAGGCGTGGCACAGAAGCGTAGTGGTGTTGTTTTTTAAGAAAGGTGTAACACCCTCTTGAATTGTAGGTCTATTTCGCTGCACGTCTATAAGCTATTTTCGGGAGTAGTTACAGTCTCACTCGTATGTTTGACGACTAACAGCTTCCCAAAGAAGCTGGATTGCGGAAAGACTTTAGCACCGTAGACCACATCCTACGCTACGGCTGATTATACAGAAGACCGAAAAGTAGAATCGGCTAAAAGGTCTATAAAGTCCCTAGACTAGGTAGGTACCTAGGTGTTTTATTAACAAGCAGGTTAGATACCTACGCAGATTAAAGTCCCTGGATTAGGTTGGTATCTAGGAGTTTTATTTGATTGTACATTATTAAGTCTGATGTCATTCGGTGTGTGCCCATATGTAGGTCAGAATATACCTAAGCAGGTACCTAATGCTGACGTCAGACCTGAATTTCTAAAATAAGTACTACTTAACTAGTGTGGTTCAAAAATGATCTGTTTACTCACGTTCAAATTCAAATTCAAATTGTTTTTTTTTTTTTTTTTTTGGGAAATATACATATAATTTTACATTTCAAATATAAAAAAGTAAAAACCTAAACCAACACAACCAACATAAATAATTAAACCTACACCTAAACCATAAAACTAAACTAATAATCTAAAAATAATTGGTGTTCATGTGGCATGGTTCCAAGAACGCTAGCTGCATTTCCGCGTTGAATAGCAATAGCTATTCTCTGTGCGAGAAATGAGCCAGCTCTCTTGTCACCAGCGACGTCGATAACGCGGGGAGAAATTTGCTTAAAAAATTGTTTCGTACTGGGACCCCATGGACCAAATGTTTCAAAGCCAAGCGGCACAAATATATAGTCGCTTGAGAGCGATACATACTTGCGTCGTTTGGCTTGTTCTGCGGCCTCCGCCGCGGCTCCGGCCCTCAAGACTGACCCGCTGAGACGAGAAGGGGCTAACGTATCAACACAAGTCGCGTCCCATACGAGAGCCCTTCCCCGCTCCCAGGGGATCAGCGTTAGGCCGTCCGGGCGCTTGCCATCATCACGTAATATCCCTACTGGTTCTAGTACAGAAGGTACGTTGATAGTGGCAAGCGCCCGTTTAATGATCTCATTGATTGAGCCGTGGCGGTAAAACCTACCAGCACTTCGTTGGCAAGAAAGTCCATGGAGTCCGTACCTGTCGACGTCGCTGCCACATGAACACCGATGACGTTCGACAATAGCAGCACCTAGACGAAGACCGGCGGCGATCCGGAAACTGCCATTGTCAAGCAGCGTTCCGAGGTTCGCAGATGGAAGGGCGTGCAGCCACTGTCCCGATTCTTGTTCCGAGACTGCAAGAAGCCTTGCGCGGTCATTATAACTGGATAAATTTTGAGCCAAATCTTTGGAAACTCTCTGCACCAATGAAAAGTCCCAGAGTTTTTGACTGTTTGGTTCCACTGGGATATTTTCATTGGGGCATTTGTTTATTGTTTATTGCACAATTGTTTATTGCATTCCATAATGTACAAATAAGGTGGTAAACATAACTAATAAAGTAACAGATCATTATGGACCCTGTTGGGCACAGCAACCAGAAGAGAGCAGGAGTTACTAACCTACATTAGTTTCTTTACCTATAACAGTTCAATTTACTACCTACTTTAATTAAGTATATGTTTAATATTGTTTGTTATCTTTGAAGAAATCGTGCAAAGAATAATAACATTTTTTAATTAGAAAAAGTTTTAATTTAGCGACAAATACATTTTCTTTTTCAATTTCTTGTATGCTTTTAGGGATTTGGTTATAAATTTTAATCGACATTACATATGTGTTTGAGCTGTGCATTTTTAGTTTGGAGTTAGGAAGTGCTAATCTTTCCTTGTGCCTCAGATTAAATGGGCAAGTAGATATGTCTTTAAGTTTTGTAAAAAAGTGTGGGTACTTTTTTACAAATTTACAAAGTTCTAAGATGTATATTGAAGTAAATGTCAAAATTTTGTGCTCAATAAAGTATGGTCTGCAGCTATCAGTCGTAACAATATTCACCAAAATCCTAACGCATTTTTTTTGCAGCATAAAAAGATCGTCTATGTCTGTGCTATTTCCCCACAGTATAATGCCATACTGTAGCCAGGCATGAGCATAGGCATAGTATGCAGAAAGAGCTGTCGCAAGGTCTGTAGTTTTTTTCAATTCTCTTAAAGCATATGTAAAGCTTTGATTTAACTCTTTGTATATGTGCTTTCCAATTAACGTATGTATCTATGTCCAGTCCAAGTAATGTAAAAGAACTTACGCATTCTAAGTTATTGTTTTGGAAGTCGAAATTTATATATAATTGTTTTCTTTGGTATGGTCGAAATTGCATAATTTTTGTTTTTGAAAAAAATATTTTTAAGTTATGGTCGTCAAGCCAGTTCAAAACTTTAATCAAAATACTATTTAACTCATTATTTAATTTAGTTCAATTGTCAGGACATGGTAGCAAAATTGAGATGTCATCAGCGAATAAGACACATAATTCATTTAACGTTTTTGGTAAGTCATTTATATATATAATAAATAATAAACATTCCAGGACACTTCCTTGAGGAATTGAGCTATTCATTTTTTTTTATCAGATCGATATTTTTTTATAATGCCGCTTTGATAATCGTAATTTTCAATTTCAACATATTGTTCACAATCTTTTAGGTATGAAGAAAACCATTTATGAGCACGGCCCCTCACACCTATACCGTACAATTTGTTCAACAATATCTGATATGAAACTTTGTCATAGGCTTTGCTCATATCGGGTAATATACCGATCGCGTAGTTTTTTGTATTGAGAATATTAAGAACTTCTTGCATGTACTTATACACTGCAAGTGTTGTAGATCGCTTCTTACGAAACCCGTTTTGGCTCTCATCAAAAATTGAATATTTTTCACAAAAATAATATACCCGTTTACACATCGCAGTTTCAAATATTTTGGAAGATGTTGGAAGTAGCGCAATCGGTCTATACTGACCTGGGTCAGTCTTATCGCCTTTTTTGAAAATCGGGTTTATTATAGTTCACGAAGTCTCTTCATTGTTTTAATTATTTCACCTTTAAAAGTGCCCGTGGTCCACCCAGGTGACCACGTAGACCACTGAACAGGTAGACCATGACCAATGCCCGACGCCTAGCAATTCCGCCGAGTAATGGCAGCGATGCGCTTATGACCTATTCCGCCGACTCCCCGCACAGATATTTGCATGGAACATAGTCGCTGAAGCGACAGTGGCCGTTTTCAACGGAAAAAAATTGGTTGCACTGGCGTTAGTGGCGGTATTCGCCGGAGAATATTGTTACGTGGCTGTTTGCGTAAAACAATTTTTTTTTTATTTTTAAATCAAAATAAGGTCAATAATTTTTTTTGCCTTTGTCAATAGATGCATATGCATTATAAGATCCCAAAAATGCAATAAAAACATAAAGACCTAACGGCCACTGTGGCCCTATTCCTCGGATAGGGCGACATATCAGCGACAATGTACCTAAAAAGTTTCAAACATGCAAAAATAAAACTGCCACTATCAAACATAATAATTATATTACAGGACAGAAGAAAAAAAAAACGGTCCAGCTACATACATCAAAGACAATAGACAGTAGGGTATCTTCAGCTTGTGCTGCGTTCACATTTAAGCGTGGGTCAAACCTCATGCAGCGCAGCGCAGCTTATGACGTTGTAATGTAGGGAATATTATGAAATATCACACACCAAACGCATCCTGCTTTACAGCGCTACGCAGCTACGCGCGTTACCGCATATCAAGCGACGCAGAGACAAACCGAATGCGTGAACGTAGCAGACGGTCTTGCACGGTCTGGCAACGTCACGCGCGTTTCGAGCCGTGATGATGTTGTATTATAATGACTTCCTGTAGTTAATGTCACACCGCGGACGACTACGTGCGTCGACGTGCAGCGCTGTGCGAAACCGGTGATTTGTATTCAAAATACAGATCTGGATGCGGAATTTAAAGAAAAAATAATTATTTTTTTCATCAGATGTGATACTGCACAACCATCCTCCATCAGAAAACTCAGAAAAGCTAACGTTGTGTTCACTGTATTCGTTTGAAATGAAAACGGCAGATGTCCAGAACGTAGTAGCGCAGAGCGTTGCAGCACCGCACATCACGACAAACTGGCAGGTGTGACAGTCTACGCAACGCGCTGCGCTGTAACGCCCTGCTCTGCAACGCACACTCATCCGGTTTGACCCACGCTTTACCTACATTTGTCCACAGAGCTGTTTGTAAATATTTCCCTTTTTCAGACTGAGGTCTTTGCTGAAATATGAGCAATGCGTGTCACAAAACAACTAGATTAACGTAATATAAAACAATGAAAGAAAAATATACTAACAATGGAAACAAACAAAATACAAAATACCACCGACTCCAAACAAAATCAAAACTGCATGATGTGTAAGTACCTATGTAGAGGTGTGTGTATGGGAGGGTGTGTCTGTGTTTGCGAGGGTTTGTATGTGTGTAAGAATGTGCATGGTTGCATGAAAGTGTACGATTGCGTGAATTTTCCGGCATGAGTTTTAAAAGTTGTCTCAAAATTATATTTTTGTCGCACTAAAATAAAGGCTTGGCGCGTTTACCAACAGTATTTTTTTAGGGAGGTACGATGCGTTTACCATATTCGATCGTTTCGTCACTGCACGTGAAATTTTAGTCAAACCTATAATAAATAAAAAACAATTTAACAGACTAAATTTACTCCAGGTGTCATCACTTTATATATCACAAACATGTAAGTATTCTCCTTTTTAGTCCGTATCATCGCTTTGCTTAACAAATAAACTTTTTTCCTATATATGAAAGTTTTTTTCCTAAGTAGTCAACACGACACTTTATATATTTTGGACCGCTGGGCGGTTACCAAATATTATCACATTATTTTATAGTTATATTCCAACCGCAGAATAGATCAGCCGATCCAATTTATCGAAAACGTCCACCTAAAGCTGAACTTAAACGCCTAATATCATAATAGTATAATAGTTCAACAAAGTTCTAGCTCGTTCAGTACTTACACAGTGTCTGACAGAAGATAATCTTTAGACAAAGGACTGATTTTATTTACACATACACATAGCTCAACTTATTTAATAAAGACACGCCAAATATTACAACCTTTCCATTCTGCCATAACCGAAGCACGCGCTCTATCCTTGAAATCAGATTGATACTAAAACAGAAAAAGCAACCTCATAGCTAGAATCGAATTAACTGTCAATCTCCGTAAATTTCACTAGCTAATCATATACAATACAGACAGTATGAACTATGCGGTGAAGCTAACTGAAAGTGCGCGCACAATTGCAAACACGTCCTATGGAAAGTAGTGAATTTAAATACATACTAATCATTTCCATTAGTACCGGGTAAATTTAGCTCACTACCCTGGCAGTTATTCAATTAGCATGAAAACAGGCAGCTGGTTTGATCACCGTCAAATCAAAAGGCATCCGTTTGTTTTAAGATCGGAAACTGAATGATCGTAGATCCAGTCCTCGCCTAGATTAACGAACTTTGAACAGATCTTTATGGATACCGCGTCTTGGCAAAAGTAGTTTAGCGTAGGATGCCCACCCGGCCAGGTGGAGTGATGACCTTCGGAAGGCGGCGGCAGCCACTGGAAGAGCCGAAGGTCAGGCTCTGTAAAATAAATACGTTCATTGGGGCCTATGTCCAGTAGTGGATGAATACAGGTATTCTTCATGAGTCATGCAGACCTTTGGAACTTCACGCTAGCAACATGCGCAAGCAGCGCAGGACGGATACAGTTTTTTCAGAGGCTAAGACACACTTGCGGAGAGCCACAGAAGTGTAGGCAGATAAGTTAGTTCGCTACTGTTTGTATTTGACCACCGTACTGCGATACTTAGGTATGGCGACCTTTGAGAAATTTAACTTTGTATTCAGCACAATGGCTGAAGTCCAGTAAATTAATTTTAGTAAGTTAGTTTCAGAGGGAATTTCTATAAGGGGCAATTTTCCTCCGAGGTCGGGCGTTTGAACGACTTGAAACGACTTGGCGATTTGGTGTAAAGATGGCGGGCCATATGATAAGCAAAGGGTGGAAGAGGCAAAATAAATAAGGAGTCAAATTCTGTGAAATTGGTGAAACTTGATTTTGCTTATGCTCCAGAGGTCTTGATTAAATGGCCTGCTCTTCGTAACATTTGTACTTGTTTATAAGGAAGCTTATTCAATTTAAAATCTGTGTACTTTATAAATTTGGAAGGAAGGACAAATTAAAAGTCACAAATAGTCCATTCAAATATTATATGAGTAGTATAAGAGCCAGGACAAATGAAAATTATTTGCTGTAGTCACGGACCTGCCAAAAATGCAGGTAACCTATAGGGAATGTGGTAAATAACAACAAGTAACATTAGGCAGTAGCTGTGCCCGCAACTTTCCCAAGGTGGTAATTTGTCTGGGTTAAAAATAACCTACTTGTTATTCCAGGACCAAAATTATCTAGAAAGTACAAAATACCAAATTTCGTTCAGCTGTCAAATAGTTTTCTATCAGTTGCTTGGCTTCTACTTATTTTATTGAAATTTTTACCAGTTTTTAAGTCGAAACCTTAGCCATCCCACTGTGAACTGCATTGCAATCGGTTGTTAGACTAATTACTATTATTTCCTTAAATTTTGGTACTTTTGAATATTTATCAAGTTGCTACACAGAACGAAAGCTTATCAGCAATTAAAAGTGTCAACTGTCACACGCACGATGGAGATGTGTTAGTTTTGCGTTATCGCATCAATGTTGTAAGATTATCTGTGGAGTCGATGGTAAAATGGTGGACAGTAAGGATTGTCGCGGCTAAACTCCTATGACGCGAACGAGACCGTGTTCCGGATGAAAAGGAGCATGATGCCTCCTGGAATTTTGAGGGGCCCCACTTCGGTGTGGCTACGAGTTTTGGTGCTTTGGTTTAGACGGACTGCGATGAGACACTGGACCAGGTGGATATCGAGGAAGATAAAGGATCTTAACAAGGAATCGAAAAAGACCTATCCATTGTTAAATGGCAGGGTGCAATATACCCCCATCACATAAATGTAAATTTTTGAGTAGTTTACTACCACTACGCGGTGATATATTATAATTTTGAGAAGCCCTTAAGATTAATAATCCATTAACTGTACCATTATCAAATTTAGCGCCAAAACTAATGGAAGCCATAAAATAATCATTTGTTATTACCTCGAAAACCCTATCAATATCGCCTCAATTTCCATATAATTGAACTTTACACCTAACAAACCGTCTTCAGGGTATATCACATTGTTGTTAATCACCGGATCTTACCCCAGAGGTTTCATATAACCATGGATATAATCGCTATTGAACTAGGAGTCCATATAATGAATTCCTTACCAGTTTAGTTTGACCCCCAACCCATCCCGCGCAAAACTGAAATATAAACTAGCCAAGGGCGGGTAATGTATTGATGAGGGTCAACACAAATTGGCTGGTCGTGGTAAACTTCATAATTCAATTTAAATTAATGATAGAATGGTTATTGCGAGATATCAGTGTGACCTGTCGTAATGGGATCATAAATAATTGTAAAGGTTGATGGCGCTTTTAGTACCCATTGTGTGTTTGGGCACCGTTATCTAGGTAAATGTCACTGCGATACAAATACTCGTCTAAACTAAGTACGATAATTCAGGGTGCGTAATGCCATTTGCATCATATAGAAGTAAACCTATTAGAGATATGAACAATCGTTTGTTACATTGGGGTAATGCCGACAGCATTGTACGTACGCTGCCAATTTCATAGCGAGAACGTAGTATTTGTATTATGTTGCCTGCAAACTGGTAGGGGCTAAAGTGAAAAGGTAGTTTATAATCTGCATTGTAACTTGATTAGTTAGTAGTAACATCTAACTGGATTTATCTTTTTTTTATATTGAGTCCCATGCTCCATCCTTAAAAGCTGTTTAGACAAACATACAAACAGCAAGTTATATAATAATAATAATCAAAAATTCAACTAATTCAGCTTGCCAAATTTGACCTACATAAGTCAATAAATTTTTGCATGTTGGATCAGTTCCGATGATAATGCCTTTTTATGGTATATATGACCTGAATCGACATCAAGAATCAGCTCCAGATAAAGGAACTATTCAATGGTCAACAGCACAGTCACGAAATTTTCTGTACGCATTTTATTATGATAGCCGGTTTGAAGTTTAACCATGACATGGCTGCTACACTCCGGGTTGGCTCTTGACTAGGGAACTTGTCAACGATTAAAACAGCACAGACACGAAATTTTGTGTACGCATTACATTATGCTAGCCGGTTTGAAGTTTTACCATGACATGGTTGCTGCACTCCTGGCTGGCTCCTAATTAGTGAACTCCTCAACAGTTAACAGCATAGACACGATTGGTAAATGTTGTATACGCATTTAATTGTGATAACCCGTTCTAAGTTTCATCATAACACGCCTACTGCATAAAAGCTTTATTTTTAATGTTGTTAAATTAACTTATTCTTATTAATTTCTTCTAGTTTGCATGGTTGCTTACTAAGTTTGTCAACATTTGAAACATAGAACCATAATTTTAGGATTTTACTTATTGATAGATACTAATTATTTCTTTCAATTTCAGATTAACTGTAGTTTAACCATAAACAAAATTTCAGCACTTGTGATGCGCATATTTTATGACTGCATGTACTCATAATTATTATTATAAATCTTCGAATATAGAATAATATAAGCGCTTTATTTGTATTCACCACTAAAATAACAAGTTATGTTAATATAAAAATACCAACTAACCCAACTGCGAACAAAAAGAAAGAAGCTTGAATAAGAGCAGACCGCCCGCAAAAATAATCACACTTACTCGTATATTATATAGGCAAAAGTTTGTATGAATATGAGGGTGTGTGTGCTTTATGTGCGTGTGCATGTGCGTGTGCGTGTGCGTGTGCGTGTGCGTGCGCGTGCGCGTGTGCGTGTGCGTGCGCGTGCGCGTGTGCGTGTGCGTGCGCGTGCGCGTGTGCGTGCGCGTGTGCGTGCGCGTGTGCGTGTGTGTGTGTGTTGGTGTGTGTGTGTGTGTGTGTTGTGTGTTGGTGTGTGTGTGTGTGTGTGAGCGCGTGTGTGTGTGTGCGCGCGCGCGCGTGTGTGTGTGTGTGTTTGTGTGTGTGTGTGTGTGTGTGTGTGTGTGTGACTTCTACACGCTTAAACAGCTGAACGGATTTGGATGAAATTTGATATGGATGTAGCGTATACCCTGGATTAACACATAGGCTTATTATACATTTTACTTTTTATTCCGGAAACAAGCATGGTTCCTGAGAGACGTGGGTGAAACCACGGGGCACAGCTAGTATTTATATAAAATTTAATGATTCTTATTTACTTACATATTTAACTTAACTTTAGTAATTCAATTTTGTATTTCAAATAGAAAATTTTGTATAATGCTTAAACAAAAATTATTACTGTTAAGTTATAAGAATTAGGTACATATATTTGAAACTAGTTTGCCCGCCCCCAACTTCGTACGTGCGGACACTACTGTTAATCGCTAAAAAAAACTTCCTATTTTATTCTAGGATGTTAAAAACCAATTGAAAAGTAGGTATAGCACCAATACTCTTGATGTTTTTTGACAGACTTGTTATTTCGTTTCCGTGACAACAACAGACCATTCTGTAATGGCAAGCGTTCCTTACAGTGAATAATCAACATTTTCCAGTTTTCCCGTGGAAACTTAAAATTTTCCAGCATAAAAAGTATCCTAAGTTTTATTCCAGGGTATAAGGAAATTAAGCTTAAGGCTTATACTCATAAGCTATCTCCATTCTAAATTTCATCAAAATCCGTCCAGCCGTTATCTCGTGAAAGCTTCCCAAACAAACAAACAAACAACGTTTCACTTCTATGTATAGGTAAGGATGGTAATACAAAATGGCAGCTTTATGCAGCCATATTAGTTTTCTTGACACTTCATATACCCTATAGCATTCTCGTGATCAAGACGAATCCAATGATACCAATTAGCAAAATCCGTCAAGTTGTTTAGGCTGTAGGACGCGCCTAAGGAACGTACAACAAACAAACATACACACAACCCAAACCGAAATTTTTCCCGACTGCACTGAACGTTATGTACCCTCAGTGCAGTCGGGTAAAAACTAAGTTACAATAGTAGAAGCAGTGGTACAATGGACGGCCTTATTGCTAAAAGTGATCTCTTCAATAGCTCTTCAAGCAACTTTTGGTTAGTGAGGATTTATTAAAATTGTAAAGGACGGCATGCACTCATATTTAAATACAGTAACGAATTCATATCTGATTTTAAAATACTATGTTTAGCCTGAAAAATATACAAAAGTAGAATTACCGTGAGCGATTTAATCGAGTAGGTACTTAAAACTTCACTAGCGTAAGTAGACAGAAAGTAAAAAAATTGTTAAGAAAACTAATTTATTTTGCAAGATACGAATTGTCAATTGTGAGTCAAATAACAATTGTCAATTCGTAATTATAAAATAAGATTAGTAGCTTGTAGAATTAACAAGTTTAGTCTAGAAGCCCTTGAAACTTTTCAATTTAATTTAAGTCACATTTACGCTGTTGACTAGAGCAGACTTTCATTTTACAGCTTTAATCACTAAGTTGGTGAAACTTTAGTCGCAGGTGAAACATAAATACTTTTACTACAGCAACTTACATAATACTGTACTAGTAAACGGATTTTAATTCAATTAAGCTATTTACATAATTAAGTTCTTCTAAAGTTTGAATGAAGTTTCTGTTCAACAATGAGTATCTTCACCTGTTAATATTGAATTATCTCTCAGACCCTGAAATATAATGAAGGTTATTAAAAAAGACTATAAAATATCTTAAGTTTCAGTTAAAGCGCTGCTTCCATATCAAGTCACAATCTCTTAAAAAACTATGGTGTACGAATGATTCAGCCACGCTTACTAATAGAGGCAATAATTACATTGACTACATTGATAATTTTGACATTAATGACCAGGTTCCTGTGGTCTGTGACAAATGTATCCAAGTATTTCCTGTAATCGCTTCAACATCGTCAACTCATCGGTCAATCTGATCTAATCTCCACTATGTCACAGCTTTACTCTACCTGCCAAAACCAAGCCTAGCAGTATGTCCCGACCAGCACCACTTGAGTATTATTATCCGTCAATGACCTCTAGAGAAGTAAGCTTCCCTTAAGGGTACGTAAACTGAACAAGTTGAGTAACAAGGCCCAGAGTTTGTATATGTTTGTTAATTCTAAGTTAGTGCTACCTGGAATCAGATGGTTGATTGCTTTGATTTACGCGCCAACAATGTTTACGTCGGTAATTTGATCTTGATTGGTAGTTAAAAGTTTGTCGTTGTAATTTTTTTTCAACGCATTTAAAGAAAAAATAAAGGGGTACAAAAAGAAATGGGTGGGCAACACACTGAAATGTTGGCGATACAGCGTGTTTTTCAGCATCTAATATAATTGAATCAAAGTATCTGCAAAATTATTCAATACTTACTGTACCCATGGCTACGCACGCGTGGTCATTTCTCTGGGTTAAAAGAACTCTATGTACTATTCCAAGACCTAAAATATCAATATACCAACATTTACTCAAAATTCCTTCAGCCGTCAAAAAGATTTTATCGATTGCTCTGATTGAGATATTAAGTTCACCAGTTTTTAAGTCGTTTGACATAAGCTATCCAACAATAAAAACCAAAAACACGGTCGATCCAGTAGATTTTACGTAATGTGCGAACGTACAGACATACAAACAGACAAAAAACAGAAAAGATTTTAAAAACATGCTTTATTCTTGTTCAGTAGCTTATTTTAAGTACCCTAGACCATTTATTTTAATTATCTTTGTACCGGCTTTTTCGTACTTATTGCTTTACTCGTATTATAAGTATAGATATTTATTACTTCAAAATTAACATTAATGATTTGGACCCCTATCCCGCAGGAACCCTTTGTTTTTTCGGGATAAAATGTATCCTCAATATCAAGCCACCCTATAAACTATTCAGTAGTTTCAGCGGCATACGTATTTTAAATAACTTTCAGCCCTTAGCCTGTAGAACCCTTTAATTTTTCAGGATGATAAATATCATATGTCCTACCTCGTAGTATGATCTCAAATCATGCCAAGTTTCATTTGATCTCATTCAGTCGTTTCGGCTAAGATACAGACAGACAGAAAGAAAGCCATAAATAAAAAAAAACAGTTTTGGCTTCAGTATTAGAACAAAGAGAACAATACAAAAAAAAACCTTCTAAGTACAGATTTGGACCGGTTACAGTAACTTCGTTAATAAACTCCAAATAACATTATATTGTAAGCAATTTGTATCTGAAATGAAACGATTGCGATACGAATTGAAGGTTTATCTGCCAACGATATTCAAATTTCAGAATAAAATGAACGAATTTATCAGTTTGTTTAATTTATTTTAATTAATAGATAGCCATCGCTTGTGTTTGCACACATTAATTATTGCTTTAGTATACATTTATTTTGTTTGCCACAATTAAAATGGCTATCGTTTACTGCAATGCAGAAGTTTTTCGGCCGACGGTTGGTTATGGATTAGAGAGTGCTTTTTTAACGTTTATTCAATTAACTTCGAAAACAGAATTGATTAAATAATGTTGATCTCTATTAATCAATCGTCATAATGTTTAAAGATTTACCCTTGTCATACACATTGCCAATTATGTTCTCTAGACGTAGCCTAAATGCTTCCTCGAAAACTGACCCTACTTTTACCAGACTGCGCAACGCAAAGACCCGGTAATTTGTTTATCAGCTTAATTATGTATGTATGTATGTATGTATGTATGTATGTATGTATTTATTTATTTCTGTTCCTTCATGGCACTATACGAGTATAGACCAAATGCGACTCTTACGTCAATTTATCTTAATCTTGCGAGTGCTTTTAAAGACATGACATTAATCAAAATTCAATATGGCGACAACTAGACGCCATATTGTGAAAAAGAAAAAAAATTAAGTCAACGAACTTTGTCAAATGGAGCATCATTTTGAATTGGTATTATAGAATCATTTTTAGGTTTCTCTGATTATTTTTCATTTCAAATTACCATTTAGGATCTACAAAGATTTAAAGTTGGTTAGCAACCATTCTCACTTATTCTCATAAATATAAACTAAAAAGTTATTTATTATAAAAACATAAAGCCTGACTGCGAACAAAACTAAAACAAGGCAAATAAGCTTTAGATTTTTGATTTTGAAATATAAGATGCAGTCGGAGACTTGAAGAGTTAGCTCTCCAGGCTTAAACTGATCCCGTCAAACGAGAAATGATTATGCATGATGCCTCCGACTGCATCTTATATTTAAAAATCAAAAATCTAAGGCGAAATTGTTTTAAGTTTTGTTCGTACTCGGGTTTTTGTTTCTTATAATAATTTATTTTTATTAAAGGACTATTAGACCCAATTAACTAGGAGTATATTATTATTGTTATTGGTCATATTGTGGCGTTAAGCCACCTTTAGATTATACCTACCTAAAGTGGTAGTAAGAAAATGGTTTATATTTTCAAACCAGTTTTCCCGCCCGCGACTTCGTCCGCGCCGACTACTATTTATCGCGAAAAAAAGCATCCATGTTCTCTTAGAATATTAAAAACCAATGCAAAAGTAAGTATAGCACCAATGCTCTTGTTCTCTTGTTTTTTGACATACTTGTTATTTTGTTTCCATATAAACCGTTTTTACAGCGAGTAATCAACATTTGTCCACATTTTCCCGTGGAAACTTACAATTTTCCGGGATAAAAGTTTTCTATATTTTAATCCAGGGTACAGGCTATCTCCATTCCAAGTTTCATCAAAATCCCAAACAAACCAAACAAACAAACAAATAAACAGACAACGTTTCACTTTTATATATTGGTATGGGGATTACAGGTAAGATTTTAATAAATTTTAGCTAAGCTACATTACGACATAATTTAAATCTACATTATAAAATCTCAGAAGGACATACAAGGGAGTTCCTCCTGCGCTACGAAAGTGGGAACAACCAAAACCCTATATAAATAATTTATATAGGGTCGAACCTGAAGGTTTTGTCTGTTCCCCGCTTTCGTAGCGCAGGAGGTACTCCCCTTAGAACGCGAATCCAGCCGAAGATGGTAGGTAGGCTTCAAAACTACGGAATAGTGCGGAGCAGAGCAGTAGGTGGCCAGGTTCAGCTCGGGAGATGATCGACCTCGGTGCCAAATCACACAGCGAGGAAGGTACATGGGATGCCCGTGTCCAATCCGTTTACCGAATCCGAGTGTTGAACCTGTAATGGACAAACCAAATGATTACAATTGGGCTCATCTAAGCTTCCGTTCTGAGGGCAAGGCATCATGTAGAAAAGTGGGTAGGTACTCGTAATTACGTAGTAGCTTTGCCGTGGTGGTACTAACTACCATAACGGAGTTCACATTTTAGAAGCAAGAATAGTAGAAAGTCTAGTCATAACTAAAGGAAACAACGAAATGTAGTATTTTGTAACATAATAAGGTAGTTGTGAAAAAATAATGTGATGATATATTCAAGGAAATTTCTAAGTGGTAACAAAACTAGATTTGTGCAATTACTAAAGGTTTGTGTAAATCTGAAAATGAAAGATTAATTACACAAATTGTAAAATCAAACAGTATAGAACAATTAAGTCATGATTATGTGTATTTTGTGTGCTATCCAAAACCAACCCTATTTCAGGAAATCACTTTCACTAAGTTTTATTACGTTTATCGATATTTGTCGAAACCAACTAAATTGCTAATTAAAATGATTTGAAAATAAAAATCGAGCTTGTCAGCTAGGACGCCAGACAACGGTGAACCTCCACAACAGTTAACTGCGCTACGAGAGGCCGCGATGCATGGACGACTGCCTTGCTGCGGTCGCTTCCCCTTACTTTGAGTATCGCCCCGCAAGCTGTGTGACTGTGTGCGTGCCAATCACATAGGGACGTTCGGGCATAAAGGCAAAACAATGAAGAAGTTTAGCAAACTTAACATTTTATAAAGTACCTATTTTGAATTATACAGTAGCAGCGCCCTGCAGCTTCGCCCGCGTGTAAAATTTGCCTCCCCTGTCACTAAATTAGGGATGAAATTTAAAAAAATTACTACCTAGTGCCGACATCTGTCACTTTAACATTTGTCACATTGACACCATATTTTTCTATTCCTCGGGAACAGTACTTTTTGTCGGGGTGCCTTGCTTTGTCCTTTTCTGTTATGTACCCCTGACAACGTGTGTGCAAAATTTCATGACGATCGGTTAAGTAGTTAAAACGTGAAAGCGTAATAAACAAACAAACAGACATTCGCATTTATAATATTAGTAGGATTTTAGTATGTAGTAGGTTCTTTCATTATAACTAATACTACTCTAATTTTTTTAAATATTTAAATCGTAAAATTTCGTTGTATTAGGTACCTACTTGTAATAAATTATGCATCGGTGATATAATTATACGTTTAAGCTAGATAGTTGTTTTTTTTTTTTTTTTCAAATATTTAAGAAATTCTACTGCCATTATATCCATTTGACCCATGTTCCAACTTTGTATACAGCCACTCCATTACAGCTCGATGTAAAAATGAAATAACATAATGTTAAGTATTAATCATTTAACCACATACTATAACACAACTTAACTAAGAATCTAATTTACTATTAAAAGTAATTATATACAAAACTTTACATGATAAATATTTACAAATAAAAAACAGAATTTAGATCGTTGTCTGCAGGTAAGGTGCCCAAAAAGCTGGCGACGTTACCTCGTTGAATAGCTAAACAAATTCTTTGACCGAGGTAAGTGCCAGCTCTTTGGTCACCTGTAGTTTCCAGATGAAATTCTTATTTTGAACTTTATGTCTTAAACTTCTTATCGTTTCACACAAAAAAAAACGCATTTCAAATACTGAAAACTGAAAAATATTGAATTGGCGGCGCAACCAACTTCGCAAAATGGAAGCGCTAATACCGCCAAGTGACGTCATAACTCCCTCTCGAGATTTTTAATATCACCTCAATCTCCGGCGCGATTACTCGCGAATAGAATTATTCTTTCTGGGAGCTTGGATGAAAAGTTGAAGAAATGATGTCAGGATTGAAGAGTGAAGCTATACTCGGGATTTCTAATATAAAGCAAAGAATCCGAAACGAGGGGGAAAGCTACCAACGCTCAGTGAATTGGCAACTAAAGTGAAAATGGGCTTGCCACCACATCTTAAGTCGAAAACTCGATAACCGAAGGGATAGGCGAGTTTTGAGCATGAACCACGTGAAGACATCTGTAACCATAGTGTAGGCTCTATTTTTGTCTTCACGTAGCCTCTCCAACGTGTACGTCAAAATATGGAACGTCTTCTTGCGCAGAGAAGTTGGCACCAATTACAAGAGAAATGCTGAAGTTAGGGCTTTGTTGCGGGCATAAGTTGAAAACTAATGTCCAGCACTGGACTAATACAGGATGTTGATGATGATGACACTGGAGAAGTTACAAGCACTGTATTGTTTTGTATACTGTACAATATAATAGAATAATTTTTGAGTGGGGCAGTAAGTGCAGGTAACTTAACCGTCGTAGCTACAGGACTTACAACGTTCTATGGAGACTGTCTTTAACTTTTGGAATTATTTTAACCAGCAAATTGTGGAAAAAAAATAAAGCCAGCAAGAAAGTGGGCAATTGACACAATCTTTTATGATACCAGTCGATTATGTATCGTATATGGACCAAAATTTTCGACCCGACCGGACCAACTGAGGTTAGAGTACTAGAAAAGTCTGAAATTGCAAAAAAAAACATACAGTTTGTACGAAATTACCTTAACCTTTGTATCTACAGGAAACCATTCAGGAGACTACATTCACAGATTTTATGAAAAACGTACAGTCATAAAAAAGGGCAATTTACACATAAACTTTTTTGATGTCAAGCCATCCGGTTTCTCATATGGATCAAAAGTAACTAATGGACCAACTGGGCTTAGAATATCCTGCAGACTTTGCCGTATGCATAGTATTTTTTTCTCCACACGGAAGAAATTAATAAAGGGTCTTTCAATAGGTACGCTCGAACTTTGACAGGGTATAGCGGCCAACGTGGTTAAGGTACAGCCTAGGTACAGCTTTGAAATATGACGGGAATACTTATTTCGTTTTGATATTTAACCATGCAACGGTTCACGATTCAACAACGCGTTGAAATTGTTAAAATAAGTTTGGCGGGATTTTGGTCCGGCGGGATCATCACCGACTATTCTGCGGGGCTACGTGAAATCTCTGGTGTATGCAGTCAATTCACAGACGACTGCCATCCGGAAGGCCAACATAACTCGCGTGCTTCATGAAATTGGGCCTCATTTCTGCAAAAGACAAGCAGAGGCGCGGTAGCCGTTTGCCTGAAATTATATTCCACACATAATAATGTCATCGAATGCATAATTTAAAATAAAAGTTAATCAATTTTATCAATATTACTTCAAGTTTTTAAACAGACTGTTTAATTAATTTTAAAGTATGAGCGCTCTGTTTTGATGTAATGTGTATGAAGTGTGATAGCTTTTACCGTAAACGCAAACTATATGTATGTATGTATGCGCAGCGCTATGCTCCTAGTCTCATAATACATATAATTATGCTGTAGCACCGATAAACTCACATCTGCCAAAAGTGTAACACTTTTCAGTATGCCTTGTTGTATCCTCCAATTTTAATCTCAGCATCTGGAACAAAAACTCTCCCTTCATTTCCATGGAAAGCGATCCGGGAGCGAGTTGATCGCGTTTATTGAATTCAAATCACATTGGCCGGGGACAAAGAACTTGGTAACATCCGATGACTGCCAGCTTATTATAAAAGTAGTTTTTTAAGCCAATCGCATTAAGTTACTTCTTCCTTATGGCAGGGCTTGGGAGTAGATGTTTAGAATAGTTATTTTTAGGTTGAGTTTATTTGAGACCGTTATTTTTTTGTTTATTATCATTTTGTTTATTGTGGCTTTTTTATGCACAAGTATAAAGGCTAACCTTTGTCAAATAATAACTTTATGCTTTTTTGTTTTGTGTAACATAACTATTTGTGTAAACCATATCGGTTTACTGGTATGACCGTAAGAAAAACAAATAAAGTATATAACCAATAAACATGCAACTATAAACTATGTACATCAATGTTTCGATGAATTCGAATA
The DNA here is from genome assembly GCA_946251855.1 of Alsophila aescularia. Lineage (NCBI taxonomy): Eukaryota > Metazoa > Arthropoda > Insecta > Lepidoptera > Geometridae > Alsophila > Alsophila aescularia. The sequence continues at coordinate 29,934,162 of OX276378.1, forward strand.
TTTTGGAAACTTTAGCAAAATTATATGTTTTACTACATTTAAAAATAGTAATTGACAGGTTCAGCGTAAAATAAAATAAATAAATTACTACTAATGTAGTATCAACGAAAAGTCAAACAAAATTTAAATTATTGGCACCGATTTATATAATATAACGAGTATGTTCTAATTTCAATATTAACGCCAATTCACTTATCGTTCTAAATTGTTTATTTTTTCTTTTATTTTGGCCATTAATCGCAAAGTTTTTTTTTTAAATTTGACCAATATATTGTGAATTATTGGGTATGTGTGTTAAAAAAAGAGGTACGGGTAATGTATAAATCGAAGACATTACTTTAAAATAAGAATCAGTTAAATAAAATGCAACACTATTGAATGGTTTTACAATAATTACGGTGTTTCTTTTCTGAAAAATCAACGGGTCCCTGGCTAAGATACTGTTTTTTTTAAAATTCAATATTGCAGTTTTGGTTTTCATCAAAATCGGGCATTTGACTCCTATGAGTACTTTTCGCTTTTTCTCATATTTTTGGATTTGGCCATCTACTCCCACTTGAAAAAAACTTTGTATAGGTCTATTAAAAATAATACAAATCGCGACTGCCATTCCATAAATGAACTAAAAAGTCACGACCACTTTTAATCTAAGAGGTCCCCCAACTGAAATGACAATATTATTTTTCTCTTGATTTTAACTTTTTTTTTGGCAGGGCAGTCGTGTTTTTTAAGTTTTTCTTTAAATTAAATACTTTTTAATGACAAGTTATGTCATTAAATTATACATTGTTGGAATGTGCTCATCAAGGCCTTCAATTTGATACCCATATTGTAAAATTCGAAGTTTTATTTTCGCATTAATAAATGCCATATTGATTTTAAAAAAGTATGTGGTTTATGTTACTCAGGATGATGTAAGGATTCTAACGGTACCATATACGTCTAAATCTGTTCAGGCAATTCAAAGTTATGGTGAAATAAAGAAACTCACATAACATACAAACATACATATTACATACATACATGAACCCTGAAAACATTACATTCCTTTTCTGGGCAGTAGTGTTAAAAGAGGTTGACACACTCATACCCCACTAACTATACATTACGTACTTCACATACACCCTCACACACACATACACACACACTACACTATTATCACAGAATAAATAATAATACCAATAATACTAGTAATAATAATAATAATACTATCTAAAATAAATAGGCAGCCAGTGTTAACCATTAAAGTAGGTCAATTTAACATATAAAATAAGAAAAGCATACACATACTATCTGTCAAGTAAACAGTAAACACGACGTGACATTTTGAAATTAGCACAATAGCTTCATATCCTCAACAATATGTAAAACAATTGTTCTCTTGGTTAAAGTTTAAGCGGAACACTGCAGTTGCAAAGCCTCTGGAGCTCATTTACTTTATTTAACACCAACGCTCTTGGTGACATATCTTTTGTCACGTGTTTTTGGTCTCGTTTTTACTTTTAATTTTTTGTTGTTGAAAGAGCGTTCCATCTACTTTCTAGTAGAGCGTAATAATTTAACCAATTATTTAACTTCATGTTTATGAGTTGACTTGCGATCTACTAATATTTTTTTGTACCTTCCCCGCAAGGCGGACATCTTCTAAACGGGGTCATTAACTTGAATTATTACCAACCAACTTCACACTGCTAATTAACAAAAAACGCAAGAAAATTTCTATTTGGCGCGCTGATTGATACGTTGCACCTAAAAAAAGTGGGTAGGTCTGTGTCAGGGCGCACGGCCGTTTGTTTGTTTTGAAACGTCTACGCCACGTACAAATCACAACTCATACCAAATTAAAGATAACAAAAATGTGACATAATATAATAGCTGTGCCCAAAGCTTTGCCCGCGTGGACATTTCTCTGGATTGAAAGTAGCGTGTGTTATTCCTCGACCTAAACTACCTATGAATTACAAAATAACAAATTTTGTTCAGCTGTCAGATAACTTGATACCCATGGCTCGGCCTCTTAACATCGGAGTACAAGCATACCAAGCACACCAGTTTTAAGTCCAACTCTTAACTATCCAACAGTGAAAACTGCATCGCAATCTGTCTAGTAGATTTTACGTTATGCGCGAACAGCAGACAGACAGACAGACAGACACAACAAAAAAATATGTTTTATTCATGTTCAGTAGCTTATTTGAAGTCCCCTTGACCATTTTTTATTATCTTGTTTGTACAGACTTTATGGTACTTCTTCCCTTATTATAAGTTTACATGATATACTTTTCTTTTATATATCTAGGTATACTTATTACCTTCTTATAACGAACGCCCAATTTTACTGTCCATGAAATAAATGTAGAACCAGAAGCTACAAAACCATATTATGACATTATTTAAAGGCTTATTGAGCGTCTAAGCCAGGTTATTACCATTTCATCCACGTTACAACATTGTCAGCGAAAGTTATTTCTTGCGAGATCACTGAATTATGTTTGCGGTAAACGTTTGTTCTGAGCAAACAAAGACCCTTATCATAGGGAGCAAGTAGCAAAATGTGCTAATATAATGTTGCGCAGTTTATGTGCTAACATTGTAAGAAGCTGTTAAAGCTATTAGCTTCTTGTGTACTGTCTAATGAAGAGCTTTATGAAAGCGCTGGATTGCAACCAGGATTCAGTTTGATTTTCCACTATTTCTACTACACATCATCATCACCATCATCAGCCTTTACTTGTCCACTGTTTGACATATGCTTCTCCTAATCCACGTCACTGAGCATCTTCAGCTCTGCTCATCCATTTTATGCCAGACGCTTTACGCAGGTCGTAACTCCACCTCGCCACAAGGCGCCCTACGCTAGGTTTGCCTAGAAATGGTCTCCACTCAAGAGCTCGTCTAATGGTTGTCGGTTCTTCGAGAAATGTGACTACTTCACACCATATCAGATTTTGTCATATCCGTATTCAAATTATTGGACTGACTTCAAAACTGTACTAGGTATATGTTGACTATTTTTTTTCTAAAGATTTCTCAACCGATTTCAAGAAGCCATTTCCAATTGATTAAAAATGGTTTGGAAAGGTCGCCAAGTTGGTACCATAGCATTAAAATTAGCATACCAAGTAGCATTAGTACAATACCATTACACATGAAGAAGCCAATAAAGTATAAAAAATGCGTAGTCTAATCGGCCAAATCGAAAGTGAAGCACTCAAGATATGCCGATCGTTGGCACAAGCCTCACGTACACACTTACACTATGTTATGCCGATAGGCCGACACATTGCAGCAAGATCTCGACCTTGTTGGTCGTGTTAATTTTGTCAAACTCTCACGGAAAATATAAAGCAATGCAGTCTTTTGTGATGTAATTGTGTATAAACCACATATCATCTATTCACGCACACATAAGCAGCCATTTTCTATGCTCACTTGTTTGTTTGGCGGTCTAGACTCCAGTTTTTTTTAAAACCTTGGTAGCACAATTTCATGTAAATGGGCCAGTCGTTTTATTAGTAAAAATATTATGAAGTCCGTTTTTTGCTTCAAAGAATTGTTATCGGTTGTACATCGGGCTAGTTTTCACTCGGTTGGATGCTATCGTTCACATTTTAATTTACCTTTGATGAACTAATTGGGCACGAGAGAGCAGAAGGCAGTACATTTGCAACCAATGTTTTGGGTGGCACTACAATTTTAATGGGAATGAGTGACCCTTACCGCTAGGTGAAAGACCTGTACTGATTAAGCTGTTCGTAATTCGTGACTTTTGATGCTTTTGTTAAGTTCATTTACATCGTTAATGTCAAGCAAATCGAATAGCTTAACTAAGAAACATAACATATTAGGATTACAGGTACTATTTGGTGCCTATCAGGGTTATGAAATCAAAAATATCTCAATGAGAGGTTTTCTGACAGCTGGAGGAACCTAGTTCTGAAACCATCGATAGGTGGCGCTGACGGGACATGGTTCTCATATTTTCGCATTTAATCAATGAAATTGCTAAGCTTATTTATACCTACAAATTTGTGCTGTGTTGTGGAAAAACCAAAGTACTTTGTTTGATATCAAACAATAGCCAAAAAAAACTCCGGCGAATATAAAACGTAATAAAATAACAAAAACAAACATGACAGACAGATATAGGTACACATTTCTATGTTAGTAAAAAAGATTTTTTATCGGCCTTGCTTCATGTGGTTTTACAAAATCTCCAGATCCACGTCTCGTCAGCGTCATCTATCACATTTATATGACCTATTTTATTGTTTTAATTGACTTATCAATTTCAAGTTCACAAAACAAAAAAAAAATAATTACACGCCTGCCTTGCCAAGAGAGAACTTATGCCAATAAATTATATATTGTTGGAATGTGCTCATTAAGGCCTTCAATTAGATACTGTAACTTCACAACCTCACTCAACTTAAAAATCTTCGTCCAATTTATCTTTTAAGACCAATTACTCATTTTTTTTTTTTAATTTAATAAGGGAAGCATCAATGGATAAGGCCCCGCCACCGCCTTTATCAGCGATTCTCGTCTCCGTACGGGCCAATCTCCTATGGTTTCTTATTGAGATTTTGTAAGATCAATTTACATTAATTAATCGTCCATTGTCACTAGTATGTCTTAGATTTGTCGCAAAAGCAAAGAGGGAAAAGAGGGCATAATTTTTTATCAAAATGTAATGTACGTAAGTCTTTCAACACATTCAAGGAAACTTTACTTTAAAATATAATTATAAAATCCAAATCCTCGCTGTTCAAAACAGATGCGACTCAATAAAACGCATTTTACCTGTTTGAACCACATACTTCATCGCCTATGTGTTTTCATTTCGGAATTTTCCCAAACCTCCCAGATTTAGGAAAATTTCTATTCCCCAAAACTATTGTAACCTAAACCTATTTATTATACTAGATTATATAATATGAACTAAATTCCTTATAGCCGGACTGTGATCGTCAAGGATGCTCCATACGTTATCCATATAACCCTTTGGTCCTTTTAGAGGTACGTATCGAGATATAATAGTTCTTATATATAAATTTCATAGTCAATTTTAAATTAGGTTAAGCTGAAATCAGTACAATTTCAAGATAGGTACTTTAACTGCCAGATAATTTAATCATGTAACAAATCTAACACAGAGATGTATTGAGATCTGTACCCAAGGTACTTGCAACATAAAACAATGTACAAGGGTACAAAATATTTGAATCGAAAATTTAATAAAATAATAATAAATAACTTTGACATAGCATGTACTTGCTAGTACATAACTAGATCAGTGAATAAAATGAACCTACCAAAGTAGGCATAAATGTTGTACAGTGTACCAACAATGTTTATAGTAAGGTACTCCTGACATGAAGTATACTGTAAATTGTACTAGGTACAAATAATATAAATAATAGATTTTATTCAAAATCTATCTAATAGCTTTGAGTTAGTGCGTACTTGATAGTACGTTAACTAAATCGGTGGATAAAGTGAATCTACCAAAGTAGGCATAAATGTTGTACAGTGTACAAACAATGTATATAGTAAGGTACTGCTGACATGAAGTATACTGTAAATTGTACTAGGTACAAATAATATAAATAATAGATTTTATTCAAAATCTATCGAATAGCTTTGAGTTAGTGCGTACTTGATAGTACGTTAACTAAATCGGTGGATAAAGTGAATCTACCAAAGTAGGCATAAATATTGTACAGTGTACAAACAATGTGTATGTAAGGTACTCCTGACATGAAGTATACTGTAAATTGTACTAGGTACAAATAATATAAATAATATTTTTTTTCAAAATCTATCGAATAGCTTTGAGTTAGTCCGTACTTGATAGGACTTTAACTAAATCAGTGAATAAAGTGAATATACCAGAGTGGCATAAATGTTGTATAGTGTACAAACAATGTATATAGTAAGGTACTCCTGACATGAAGTATACTGTAAATTGTACTGGGTACAAGTAATATAAATAATAGATTTTATTCAAAATCTATCGAATATTGAATCTACCAAAGTAGGCATAAATGTTGTACAGTGTACAAACAATGTATATGGTAAGGTACTCCTGACATGAAGTATACTGTAAATTGTACTAGGTACAAATAATATATATAATAGATTTTATTCAAAATCTATCGAATAGCTTTGAGTTAGTGCGTACTTGATAGGACGTTAACGAAATCAGTGAATAAAGTGAATCTACCAAAGTAGGCATAAATGTTGTATACTGTACAAACAATGTATATAGTAAGGTACACCTGACATGAAGTATACTGTAAATTGTACTGGGTACAAGTAATATAAATAATAGATTTTACTAAAAACCGAGCAATCAACAAAAATCTTTGTGACGGCTGAAGAAATTTTGATCAAATGTTGGTATATTGGTATTTTTGGTCTTGGAATAGCACATAGGGTACTTTTAACCTAGAGAAATGACCACGCATGCGAAGCCGCGGGCACAACTTGCTATTTATTATATTACTATTGGCTATGACTCACGTGTTTACTGTCAAAAACATCAACCTGCGCTTCGAGCGTATCCGACGCTCTTCCTCAGGAGTTCACGCCGCGAGATCTCGACGTGTATCTCGGGGCTAGCCGGTAGTTATATTATAAACCATTTTGGTCCTTTCAAAATCAACCTCCAAATGGTCGGTCATAACCAAAGAGATAGAATTACTCTTACAAACAAGACAGCGTTATAACTCCACGTCAAATGTAAATCTGAACCATCCCCTCGTAGCCGACACAAACCATGTCACATCTATTTGTCCGAAACATTTCATACCGACGTCATAACACCGGAACTTTTTACTGCTGTTCGCTAGCGTCGCAACAAAATGTTCTCCACATAACCTTAAAACCTTTCCATCGTCAAACTATGTGGGTTTATTAGCGCCTATCAAGATAAACCGACGAGGCGGGGTCAGACGTTTAATTAAGAAACCTTGAATCTGGCCTACCCTGGGCTTGGACAGATTTATCGTGGTCTGTCGAAATAGTAGGCTTAAATTTGGGTAGGAGTAACTAAATGTATGATTGCAGTTTGTGAGCTAGTTTGTAACAGTTTCATATAATATGTAATATTAATATTCGTTGCATTGTGGGTATTACGGCAAAGTTATGTTGTTTTGTTATTAGAGAAAATAAATGATCTCACGAGCAATTAACCAAGTCCGTTTTAAAAAGTACTAGTTGGTGAATTGTTGGAAGTACTCATGCTATTCGCAGGTCACGACACTTATTTTATAATTTCAAAAGTTTTAATGCAAAAAAACTTTAGTGATTCTGCCACAGAGCAGAACAGACTGCTTTATAAGTACTGCTGCTGCGCTTTACTCTCGAACAATGAATTCAATGTTTCTTTCAAATCACGAATTTTTGTACTTAATAATAACTTCATTATTATAATAATTTATATTTTCACATAGTCATGAAATTATTATAATTTTAATAACATTATAAAAAACAGATGTAAAGTGTCAAAACACACCAAAAGATAGTTTGTAAAAAAAAAAACATGCCCATTCATGCCTAAGGAACAAATTCTAAACAATTTCTATTTCAAAGCACTAAGGAAAAGCAAACTAAAGTGGCAGTGGGTTGGTCACATTTCCCGAAGAACTGGTGACAGTTGGGGGTAGACGAGTTCTCGAGTGGAGACGACGTTTAGGCAAACGTAGGAAGCCCTGTTGCCAGGTGGAGTGACGACCAGGGGAGAGAGGCTTTTTTTTCTTTTTTTTTTGTTACTTTGTATGACGAGGCGGGCAGGTCGCTCGCTTAATGGTAAGCATCACGCCTGTCCATAACAGTTGCAGTGCCACCCAGAACTTTGGTTGCGAAGTATCATTGCCCAGTAATTTCACTGGAAACCCTTCAAACCGAAACACGGAAATGTTCACACACTACTGCTTGGCGGTTGAATATCTGACAAAGGTGTGGTACTTCCCCAGACGGACTCTTGCGTAAGACGCCTACCACTACAAAGGCTGGATGAAAATGGACGAGGAAAGCTAAAGACTGAGCTCAGGGCTTGCATTAAGAGAGGCCAAAGTCCAGCAGTGGACAAGCATAGGCTGATGATGACGATGACCAACGAATTCTAACTTCCTTATATAACATTATTTTATTTCAAAATATTTATAGGGAATACAAGTGAAAGTTGTTTCTGTAGGCACATTCTGATTTTTACGGAAACTTCTAAACTTATAGTAAAGCATTATGATCGAAAAAGTCTGTACAAGGAAGATAAACATTTAAAAAAAGGCTAGAGTACTTATAATAAGCTACTAAACAAGAACTTCTTTCTTTTTAAATCGTTTCTGTCTGTATGTTTGTTCGCTCATCACATAAAAACTACTGGGCCGATGCTGTTTTCACTGTTGGATAGCTTAGGGTTTGACTTAAAAAATGGGCTCCTGGGTATTTTAATCCAATGACTACATACCGAGCAATCGATAAAAACTATTTGACGGCTGAACAAATTTTGTTTTTTTTTGTGTATTGTACTTTACACTACATTTCTGTTGTTCCAGGACCAAAAGTACCTATTACTTTTGGTCCTGGAACAACACGAGTGGGCTACTTTTACACTAATGTACTAGAATGTACACGTACTACTATAAAATGTTATGTTAGCATGTTAGAACATTTGAATAGCTTTTACTTTATTTCCATAATTAAAATAAGAGCTTTTAGCTGTACCCGCGGCTTTACACGCGTTGTCATTTCTCTAGGTTAAAAGTACTATATGAGCTATTCCAGGATCTAAAATACCAATATACCATCATTTTATCAAAATTTCTTTAGCCGTCATAAATATTTTTATCAATTGCTCAGCTTCTACTCATCGGATTGAGATATGAATTGCACTAGTTTTTAAGACAAACAGTGGAAAATGCGTCGCAATTAATTCAGTAGTTTTTACGTGATGGGCGAACACACAAACATATAGACAAACAGACACGTATTTATAAATGTTATATTCTTTTTCAGTAGCTTATTTTAAGTAATTTAGACTTTTTTTTAAATTATCATCCTTATACAGACTTTTTTCCTACCTATTGCTTTATTGAAGTACTAAATTTCCCGCCCGCGACTTCGTACGCGGATTACTGTTTATCACGAAAAAAAGCATCCTGTGTTCTTCTAGGATATTAAAAACCAATGCAAAAGTAGGTATAGCACCAATAATACTCTTGATGTTTTTTGACAGACTTGTTATTTTGTTTCCATGGCAACCACAGACAATTTTGTGATGGCAACCGTTCCTTACAGTGAGTAATTAACATTATTTCCAGTATTCCCGTGGAATTCTAAATTTCATCAAAATCTGTCGAGCCGTTATCGTTTGAAAGCTTCCCAAACAAACAAACAAACAGACAGGCAACTTTTAGATATGATATGCAGCGTGGTTTTCTGTACGCTATGGATTTAATTTATTTTATCACACTACAATGGTTACTTTTCATTGATAATTATGGTTTAATAGTATTTACATATGGATAACAGTGACTCAATCGAACAAATAGTCTACACTATCTGGCGCCGCGTATGTGTAATTCCAATTCCATAAGTTTAGTACCATAATACCAAATATCATAAAACTTCGTTCAGACGTTAGTTTTTTATCAATTTCTCGGTTTATACTCATCGAGTTGAGATAACAAGCACACCAGTTTTTAAATGAAAACTTAAACTATGCAACAGTTAAAACCGCACCGCAATTGGTCTAGTAGATTTTAAGTGATGCGCGAACAGAAAAACAGACAGACACCATTTAAAACAAAAGTTACGAGTATATTTTTGTTTAGTATAGCTTATTTTAAGTTCCCGAGACCTTTTTTTTATTATCTTCCTTGTACATATTTTTCTCGTTACAATTAGAATTCCACCTTATCCATCAAAAATGAAACGTGAAAATTACGTCTACTTCCACCAACAAGATATAAATGGAAACATTTTTTTATACGTAGGTACCACGTTTTTGGAACGGATACATTACCCGACTACGGCTAAGCAAGGGAAGGGTAAGGAGTTTAACAGTATATGTATGTATGTATGTATGTATGTATGTATGTATGTATGTATGTATGTATGTATGTATGTATGTATGTATGTATGTATGTATGTATGTGTGTGTGTGTGTGTGTATGTATGTATGTATGTATGTATGTATGTATGAAACGGGACAGTAAGGGCAGGTACCTTAACCGTTATAGTTACAGGGTTTTTTTTTCTTCTGTATTCCGGTTGACCGGACCACGGAAGATCTAGTTTAAACTTTTTGTAGGTTTGACCTTTTTGTTCAACTTTTGACAGTTAACTGACTATCATCACTAAGTTTTAGTTTTAGTTCATTTGCGTTCTTATTTTTTTGGTGTACAATAAAGAATTATCTATCTATCAGCCAGAAAACCTCGTTTATATTTAAACATGTGCCAAATTTCCACCTTGTAGTGCAATAAAATAGTTTTAATAGGAAGAATAAAATAGCTGTGACATACGGACGATGGCTGGACAGACGGACATGACGAAATTAAAAGGGTTCCTTGTACTGAAGCCTAAAAACGTGGTAAAATATAAGGCCTCGTAACTAATTCATCAAAGCATTTATCCAGTAGCGCTGTTTTGTGCCCGACAGCTAATTCCCATGCGGGTGTTAAAGTCAGTTTCAGTAAAACTATTACCGAGGACGTTGTCTCGGCTAGTTATACGTTGATTAAACCGAGACCAGAACTCTCACTTCGTAAGTTTGCTACTGACAGTGTGGACGCACCATTAAATGTTTTAAATGTGAAATGAACGCAGTTGTTTATGTAAAATTTTAGTGTAAATAAACATTTTTAATTAGGTAAATTTTGATTCCCATTGATGCTTATATTTTGTTGTTGTCTATACCTAAATATTTAACGAGAAAAGAGACAGATATCATATTATAAGTGTGTGTATGTGTGTACGTCTATCTGTGGCATCATAGCTCCCAAACGAATAGACCGTTAATGATGTGTTTTTTTTTTTCTGTTTAAAAACTGATGTGATAGAGATGGTTCTTAGCTATATTAGGAGCTCGGGACCAAAGCTCCCAAACTTGGAACGAATTTGATGCGGTTTTTTTTTCAGTTTGAATGCTGATGTGATCGAGGTGGTTCTTAGCTATGATGGGTCAGGGGGCCAGGGTTTTTTTTATATGTTCCTATTTTTGATATCACACATGGTACATTGTAATACACACTGGCTGGACTTAAATTAAACTTTTATCCGTGTATAAGCAATTTACTTAGGTAAAAAGTGTTTTTGATTCTTATTGGTGCTATTTTGTTGTTGTCTATACCTAAATATTATAATTATATCTTTATTGATCAAAGTAAATCAAACAACATTGTGGAACAATTTTAGTGTAAATTACAATCCCAGAAGCTTCAAAATAATTAAATGGTGTTCGTTTTGCAATCTATAACGCTTTTATAAAACTTTTTACATGTACTTAGATTATTGTTTCAAATGTATAAATAAATCATGAAGTTAATTATAATGATACTAATATGGCTTTATATAAACTTTAGAAATAGTATTATATTTATAATGTAAGACTTAATTAATAAGTAATCAGCCAAGGGCGGTAGTTGATAAATAAAATACACGCGCAATACGCTAGCTGTAGGCAGTTAGTAGCAAAAACAAGTCTAGCAAACATGTCAATCTCCCGCACAAGCGCGCGCGCACCGCCGCAGTCTCGCACGCCATACCGTTCCTCATATGACTAGATAATACGGACTGGAATGGCGCGCGCGACAGCGGCAAGCGTGCGCGCACACTGTATGCGCCCCGAACCCCCGAAACCCCCGAACTAGATAAGAGAAGGATGCTAGAATATAAGTATGTGTGTAAATCTGCCTGTGGCATTATAGCTCCCAAACGAATGGACCGATTATCATGCGATTTTTTTCTGTTTAAAAGCTGATGTGACTCGATCACATGGTTCTCATCAGCTATGTCAGGAGCTTGGGACCGTAGCTCCCAAACGAATGGAACGATTTTGATGCGTTTTTTTCTGTTTGAAAGCTGATTTGATCGAGATAGCCTACAAAGGGGTTGGAATCATATCTCCCAAACGAATGGAACGATTTTGATGCGTTTTTTTCTGTTTGAAAGCTGATATGATCGAGATGGTTCTTAGTTATAATGGGTCAGGGGCTCAGGGTTACATTTTTTTTAATTTGTTCTTGTTTTAGGTATACATACATACATGGTACCATACCATGTATGTATGTATACCACACATACATTATAATATACAATGGCTGGATTTAAATTAAACTTATATCCGTATGAAAGAGTCAATAAATTGGCATGTAAACCCGGTTTTTGGCAACAGTTGTGGCCAGCTGTGCGCAAGCGCAGCGTAGAGTAATCCTATGAGCCGTGTTCACATTTAAAATATATAGTAAAGTTTAATTTATTTATTAGTTTGTTTAATTTTTTTATAGTTTCACAGAATTTAAACATACATAATATGCATTAAAATGGTCAAACCAGTTAATATTCTATTGTATCATAACTTAAATTAATAAACAAATAAGTAAAAATAAGTAATGAAAAATAATATAAACCGTGTTTGTAACATGTATCAGTCTGTCTGTCTGTATGTTTATTCGCGTATCAGTAAAAACTAATAAAACTACCTATTTATTACGAGTATTTACTTTAGTCGGTTTGGGAGTACACAGACCTCAAAGTTTTGAATATTTTCATTCTATTAAGTTTTATTCGATTTGAAGCCAGTTTTTTTTTTAAATTAGTTTTTAACTATTGGTAAAATGCCTTCACTGTTAATTAATCAAGCAATAATAACGAAAAAGTCTGTACAATGAAGATAATTTTAAAAAAATGGTCAAGTGTACTAAAAGTAAGCTACTGAACAATTTTTTCTTTATTAATTACCAAATTGGAACTCTTTTTTTCTTCTTTCACACACAGCTATTGTACTTTTCCACGTTTTAAAAATAGATTGTTAACCTCACATTCACATTGTTAAAATCACAGTAATGAGCACAGTTTGAGTGCATCCTTGTAATGTTAAAATTAGTCTTTGCATTTTTTAATTCATTTATTTCTTTACTTTTTATATTTATTATTGTTTTGCCGAGTGTGTCTGTGCCGTGATGTCACCGTAAGGCCCCAGCGGAAGACCAGCGCTGGTTATTTTACAACCAGCATTATGCTGAGTTGGGACCTTTTTGCTGCAATTATCAATATAAGCTTGATTATATTATTTCTTCTTATAATTATTTCTTTTTGTAATTGTAGCAAATAAACTTATTTCTTCTTCTTGAATAGAACATTTTTTAAATTCATGTCTGGCTGTCTGTTTGTTTGTTTGTTTCTTAGTTTGTTTGTCTATATGTTTATTTGCGGATCACGTAAAAACTACTGTACCGATTCCGATGCGATTTTACTGTTGGATAGTTTAGGGTTTGACTTAAAAACTGGAGTACTTGGTATCTCAATCCTATGAGAAGAAGCACACCAATCGATAAAAAAAATTACGGCTGGAGGAATTTTTATCAAATGTTTGTTTGTAGATTGGTATTTTAGATTCTGGAATAGCACATAAAGTACTTTCAACCCAGAGAAATGACCACGCATGCGAAGCCGCAGGCACAGCTAGTAATAAAATAATAGTATTCGTATAATATTATAGCATAGATCTAATTAAAAGTAACTAAATCTATGTACCTACTTCCTTCCCTCTAAAATTGAGGGGGTAAAATTGAGGTTGAGAAGGTGATGGCTGATACACAAGTCATACTCGTGAGCAAGTGCTGTTTGTGGGGACTGGTCCAGCCTGGTTTCTTATTAGTCATTTATATTTTTATTATTTTTATCCCAATTTGATGATTGTAGGAAATCTTCTTGGCACTTTTATGTTTTGTACTTGACATTTAGTATCATATGTATTTTTCCTGACATTTAAAAAAATGTATTATTATTATGTCAAAATTACATATTATTAATAATATGTAATTTTGACATAATAATAATTAAAAAAAAAAGACTAATAAGAAACCAGGCTGGGCCAGTCCCCACAATCAGCACTTGTTCACGAGTATGACTTGTGTATCAGCCATCACCATTATAGGAAAAAATTACATACCCGTAGAGTAAATTGGTGCTCTCTTCTCTAACGGGCGTATTGTCGAAGCACCAGTAGAATCAGATGTATACGAGTATTACGAGTATTTCCTTTTCCTTCGTGAGATTTAACTTTGTCGGCAGGTGGAAAGGAAATTTTCGTTTTTAAATTCAAAGCATACTTAGTTTACCTAATGTTATTGATCGTATGATAATATTTTATGATTTTCTCCTTGATTTTGAAATGTAAAAGTGCTATTATTTTGCCTATCTATCTATACATATAACAAAGCAGTCAGTAAGAAAAAACTGTACTATGAAGATTAATTTAAAAAATATGAACTGAAGAGGAACATTTTGTCGTGTACTTGTCTGTATGTTTGTTCACACATCACGTAAAAACTCCTGGACCGATTGCGATGCGGTTTTCTATGTTAGATAGCTTAAGGTTTGACCTAAAAACTAAGATACTTGGTATCTTAATGCAATAATTGGATACCGAGTAATCGTTAAAAAACTATTAGACGGCTGAACGAATTTTGTCGAAATGTAGTTTATTGTTCTTTATAGGTACTTTTGGTCTTGGAATAACACGTGTGGGCTACTACTTTTAAATTAAATGACCAAGCAGGCAAAGCCGCGGGCACAGCTACTCCTTAATACAATCACCAAGAAGAAATGAAAAGGTTTAATTTATTCCTATACGCGTAACTAGCTGTGCCCGCGGCTTCGCACGTGTGGTCATTTCTGTAGGTTACTTTATTTGCTATTCCAAGATTTAAATTACCAATATTCCTACATTTGAACAAAATTATTTCAGCCGTCAAATAGTTTTTTATCGATTGCGGGAGTTTTTAAACGAAAAAAATGGTCTTGCGGACTCAACATAAGATACTGAATAAAAATATAACATATTTTAAAATCGTGTCAGTCTCTTTGTTTCTTCGCACCTGACATAAAAACTAGTAGACCAATTGCAATGCAATTTTAATTTTTGACTAGACTAGCGTTCGACTTAGAAACTGGTATAATCGGTGTATCAATCTGATGAGTAGAAGCCGAGCAATATATAAAAATCAATTTGACGGCTGTCAGTTAGTTATTCAATCTTTTATTTAACTTGCATTGCAATGCATGTATGTTTGTTTAAGAGTTTAATTTTTACATGCTGGTTCAGTTCTGATGACAATGCATTTTTATGGTAAGCATGACCTGAATCGACATCCAGAATTAGCTCCATAAAGGAACTATTCAACGGTCAACAGCACAGACACGAAATTTTGTGTTCGCATTTCATTATGATAGCCAGTATTAAGTTTTACCATGACATGGTTGCTGCACTCAAGGTTGGCTCCTGACAAGGGAACTTCTCAACGTTTAACTGCACATACACGAAATGTTGAATACGCTTTTAATTGTCATAGCCCATTCTTAGTTTTTAATGACATGGCTACTGCTAAGCTTATTTTTCACGTTTTTTAATTAACTTTTCTAAATGTTTATTTTTTTATTAAGTTGGATGGTCCACGACATGAGTTTCAGTCGATGGTGCTAAAAGACAATAATATGTGACATAAATATTATATTAACAAGATTAAATATAATCATTACACAGTAATATAGCCGCCAATAAAGTTTTTTGAATTGGATCTGATTGCAATTAAAAGCCAAAAAATAATAATAATGCATATTTTGTAATTTAGCACCATCTAGTGAAACTCATGTCACGGACCATTTTATAGGTACTTTTGGTCCTGGAGTAACACAAAGGAAACTTTTTATCCAGCGAAATGACAACGCGGACACAGCTAGTCATTTAACCCCCTATTCCTATAAAAAAGAAACGGGACGTTTTTCCAACGTCTCGTTACTTTTTGACGTTTTTTGTATGGCGTTTATGTCAAAAACTGACGGACAGTAAGCGAAAACGATTTGTTTTAAGATATAAGATCCGACCGTTTGTAAATAACAAATTATTAACACGCAAATTGTCTTCTTGATAAAGTCAACCTAATATGGACATTTTCGGATACCTTTGAAAATCATTTCCGCCATGTTCGAGAAAAAGGTTACACACCATTTACCACCTCTTAGTTTATTTTTTTGTAAAAATTCCATTCTGTTGAGGTTAAATAGTTAAAATGGCTAAAGTTCTGTTTATAAATTGCACACACCTAAAAAAAACATTGAAAAGGCTGGCCAAGAAAACTACAGACTTGTTACAAAAGCGCAAAGCTCGAAACCGAAGTTTCCGTCAAAGATTACCAGAAAATGTAGACGCCGGAGCGCTGTTTAGTTTCCCTTACTCCGACGAGCTCTTTGCTAAAGTTTCCCTTGAATCCCACAGTTGGCAATTTTACACGTTTCAAAAGTGCAGCTGTGGCGTATTTGTGTAGATTTATTGACATTGTCACTTCTAAAACAAAAAAAAACTGTTCGTTAAAATAGGAAAACTAGCAATATTTACATTAATCTATCTATCTATATATACTTATAATAAAACTGTAACGGGTCCAATTCTGTACATTGAAGATATTTTGATATTTTTTTTGGACCTTACTATAAATTCGATACTGAAGCCAAAACTGTTTTTTTTTCATTTTTGTCTGTCTGTCTGTCTGTCTGTCTGTATCTTGGCTAGGCATCACGCCGAAACTACTGAATGGATTTAAATTAAACTTGGTATGATTTGAGTTCATACTACCAGGTAGGACATAGGCTACTTTTCATCCCGAAAAATAAAAGGGTTCCCGCAGGATTGGGGTTGAAAGTTATTTAAAAAAACACTTACCACTCTGAAACTACTAGACGGATTTTGATGCAACTTGGCACAGTTATAGTATATATGATGGATTAAAATTGAGGATACTTTTATCCCGAAAAATAAATAGTTCCTGCGGGATAATGTCCCAAATTCTGTAAATTAATGATATTTTGTAATTTAATTTGGGGGCCGTTCTATATTCAATACTAAAGCCAAAACTGTATTTTTTATTTTTTGTCTGTCTGTCTGTCTGTCCGTCTGTCTGTCTGTCTGTATCTTGGCAGCGCAAATAAAAATACTTAATGAATTCAAATGAAATTTGGTATGATTTGAGTTCACAATTCGAGGTAGGACATTGGATACTTTTCATCCCGAAAAAAATAAGTGTTCCTGCAGGATAGGGGTGGAAAATTATTAAAAGAACACTTATCACGCTGAAACTATTGGACGGATGTTAATGCAACTTGGCACAGATAGAGTTTATAATATAGGTGAAATTTATGAATACATTTTGTCCCGAAAAAATAAAGGGTTCCTGTAGCATATGAGTCCAAATTCTGTACATTAAAGATATACTGTTTTTTTTGGATATTAATCTTGTATGTACTTTATTCTATTATGAAGCCTAAACTGTATGTTTTTTCATTTTTGTCTGTATGTCTGTCAGTCTGTATATTAGCCGCGCATAACGCTGCCGGAACTACTACATGAATTCAAAAGAAACTTGGTATGATTTGAGTTCGTACTACGAGGTATGACATATGATACTTTACATATCGAAAAATGTATGGGTTATTATTTAGGGGTTGAAACTTATTTAAAAGAACACGTACCACGCTGAAAGTAATGGACGGGTTTTGATGCGACTTGGCACTGTCTTAAGTTATAAGATAGGTTAAAATTGAGGACACGTTTTATCCCGAATAAGTAAAGGGTTTCTGCGGAATATGGGTCCAAAGTTATGTTAAAATTTAAGTAATAAAAAATATTTTTTGGATGGTTCTATATATTCGATACTGAAGCCAAACTTTTAATTTTTTAATTTTGTTGTCTGTTTGTCCGTATCTTGACCGCGCATCGCACCCAAACTACTAAATGAACTCAAATGAAAAAAATGCTCTTAGGTGCTTAAAAAAGGTATTGAACTATTTTTTTTTGTTAAATTGTGTCCTTCTTTCTGTTTGTCGGTATGTTTGTTTGTTCACGCATCACGTAAAAACTGCGCGACCGATTGCAATGCGGTTTTCATTGTTAGATAGCTTAGGGTTTGATTTAAATCTGGTGTAATTGGTATCTCAATCCGGTGAGTTAGAAGCCGACCAATTGATAAAGTATTTTTGACGGCTGAAGAAATTTTGTTCTAATGTTGGTATATTGGTCCTGGAATAGCACATTATAGTACTTTGAACCTAAAGAAAAGAACACGCATGTGAAGTCGCGGGTACAGGTAGTTAATTAATAAATACATAGTACACAGAATATTATACTGCGGTTTTGAAAATGACGCAAACCAAAAGTTATTGAAAATCAAACATCTAGATGAATAGCCCGCTTAAAGTAATCTTCAACTAGTAGTATCTATGACACGTATCAAAAACAAGCCAATTAAAACAAAATGCTTGAGTAAATCATTATATCTTCGCTAATAATTAATTGTTTACTATTTGGCTTGTTTTAATACGTTTGAAAGATACTATTAATTGATGATTACTAGATTAGATTACAGGAAGTATACTTCCTGGCGAGGACTATGAACATATAATTATTTAATTATTTCTTATGTGTACAATATTTCCTTTTAGTCGTAAAAAGGTAACTAGCTTAAAAGCTTTAAAACACGCCTGCCCTGCCAAAAATTATATACTGTTGGAATGTGCTTATCAAGATGTTCAATTTAATACCCATAATGTAAATAAAGAAGTTTTGTTTTGTTTGAAAATGGTGTCATACTGCCGCCATATTGAATATATAAAAAAAGTAGCCTATGTTACTTGGGGGGATGTAAGGATTCTAACGATACCCCATACGTCTAAATCAGTTCAGGCATTTAAAAGTTATGGTGGATTAAAAAACTCACATACATACAAACATGCAAACATACATGAAAGCTAAAAACATAACACTCCTTTTTTGGGCAGTCATGTAAAAATACAAAGGAGATTAGTTTGGGATTGGTCGCTAGGATGCATGACCCTTATTTGAACTCAAAACAGTTTTTTTTATTAGTTTACCAATATAACTACTTAACCAATTTTCATATAGTTAAATGGACCACTCTGGAGGTGTACCTTTTCAAACTTGAAAATCATCACTCAAACTGGTTCAGACATCCCAGAGATGAGTTGACAACAGCCAAAAAACAGCCAAATTGAGAACCCTTTACATTTTGAAGCGAGTTACAAACCGACAAATAATATTTAGTACAACTTTATCCCTACCGACGCGTCATATGATTGCGTCTTTACCACGAAAACCTCCGTACCCCACATGTGGGATGCTATCGTGACGGCGCCGCGGCGCTCAACTTTGCACTAAAGGTAACACATGCACCCTGATAGCACTAGCTCTTGATTGTGACTCCATTCCGTGATTACCGCTACTATTATTTGGTTGTTATATAATTTATAACTATGTCACTTTACTATTAATAATCATGGTAATAGTAAGTTAGTAAGTAAAGACCGTATTTTACATTGTCACGCAAATGATTATTGAATAATTTAGACTGATAAATGCATGATCATATCGCAGATATAATTATCGTTAACTAATCAGACTCAATTGTTTTACACAACTTAGCGATGTATTGACAAACCAAATATTGCTAAACCGGCTATAACTGGTTTCTAGACTAGAGGACTAGACTTTGCGCCTATGTATTACCCTGTTTTTATGAAATCACTCCAACTTTTCAATAGTATAAAAAAGGAAGCACCGACAAACCAAATAAAGACACATGCTCATGACTACAATCAAATTAAGACGTAGCCCACTCCAAAAATGGAAAATTTACTGTTTTGTTCAACTTGTAAACAACAAGTGAAGCACACACAACTTGGACAAAAGCAGGTTATTTATAGCTCGCATTAATATCTTCGCGCTTGCAGACAGACTAATTATTTTGTTTAAGCATTTAAGACTTGAGGTCGTGCTGTATTTTAGCTAAATATTCTGCTAAAATTATAAGGAAAGACAAATTGGGGAGGTGGTTTCCTTGGATTAATAATTTAGGTTTTGTGTAAGAAATAGCTATTATCATTGTAGGGAAATTATTTCAATTCTTATAAGTAGGTAGGTTTCAATAAATGATGCCTTACGCACTGGGCCAGGCTGTCAATTTGGCGTTTTATTAAGGTCAACCGTGTATTTTAACTGGGTTATTGTTTTTCAGAATGGTTAGCATAAGTTTAGGATTGAGTTTTTGGAGTAACTGTTAGCCTATAAACACAAATGCTATCCAAAATGTATGTTATTTTTTCATATATGATTCTATTGTGTATAACGAGATGGTACGTGAATATCTCAGAAACTTTACCTCTTGTTACATGGTACGGTATCCAATGCAAGCGAACCAAAACCATATATTTCCGTACCGTTTCATACAGATCAGCCGTTCGCTATTTAATGCTACATTATACATTTACTTTGGACAACGGAGAAAGTAAAACTGGTGTTATACTGGTGTTGGTTGGTGGTGTGTGTTGGTGTGTGTTATTCGTATTTATGTATGTTTATCCGTTATCTAGTGGCCATATTACAGGGTATCCTAGTTTGGGGCTAGATAATTGGTGTGGAATTGTCCTAAATATATTTATTTATTATTTTATTATTTATTTATAAGTTTACACATGGTAAATAATTGCATCAAAAAAATATGCGAAAATATACAAAAAATTCTGTCATAAATATTGCACTTGTTCAGTGCAATATTTATGACAGAATTTTTTGTATATTGTTCCTTCAATTGGTCCTTCAATAAGCAAGAAATAGAGGCTGCCATCGCATCGATCAAATCGCTTCCCTAAAGCACGGTTGACGCAAAATCCCTGTCAGATACTGACGCCAATTTCCTATAACTGTAATAGTGAGGACCTCGCTCTTGCCACTCCCATACACAGTTTTCATTCGCAAAAAAGGATCCTATGAGGAACAACCGAACTCCAATCAGCCCTCTTTTAAAGAGGACAGAACAAATCGGTAACCCGCATACGATATCGACTGAAATATTGATGACGGATCTGCCCAAGGGAACGATTATTTGAATCGGATCTCACTGTATCGGGAACGATACGCAACTCACAATTGTAGAAGTTTTTATTACCCACTGTAACTGTACGGCTCTTATTTTCTCGACATTTATTCCTTTTGCGTAGAGTTGGAATTCGAAAGGCTTAAAATATACACGGGAAGGCGTATGGCACGACTTTCGACTATGTAAATCGAATACTCAACGCCTTTTTATGAGCCGCGACAGATGAGAATACCTATGAAGCGAGCTGTTTTTTTATGTGCTTCCAAATTTTTATAACGGGGAAAACCTTCGCGAATTGAATCCACCTGAGACGAGTAAATTTTGAAAGTAATATCGCCGAATAAAACGTTGTGAAGACAGTAAATTGCAATTTGACTTTGATCGTGACTCGTTAAGTTATAAAACAATTCACCTTTCGGGGGTTCTTCAGTCAAGCTGGAAGGATATAATTTGCAAATCCGGTCCTAAATCTTCAAAGTTAAATTTCGTTTCGTGGATTTTTCTACCTTCGAAATCTCGACGATACTTCATAAAATTGGACACGGGACTAGCGACCACTTCGGTCTAATTGGCAGCGTCCCAAATCCGTGTGCCTCTCAAATTATTTATGGCGAATTTCTACCCTCGGAACAGCAGCCCTAGTGCCTAACTTTTGACGACTTTGACTACTGCCTAGCCAGACGCGCTTTGCTTTACAGTTTTGATATTTTGTCGGGGCTCAACCAAATAAAGATGTATGTTCCGTGAATGCTGAAGTCTGTAACACTTAATTTAATGCTGACTTCACTTGACAACTGCTAAAGATTGGAACACTGATGTGACAGTCTTATATTGTTTATTGACGGAGCTAACCTATATATAAATCTGTCTACACCGTATTATCAAACTAAATACTATTGTGTTATAAAGTGCTGACTTGACTACTGCCTAGACTTAGTTAAGCTTAGTTGTCCCAATAGTTTAATGAGGCTCAAAATTATATGTTTTAATGAATGTTGGCGCTCAAATGGAGAAGCTTCAAATAAATACATGGTGTAGCATCATATTAAAATTGTTCTACTAACTGCCCTGATATCAAGTTTAGTTCATCTAGAATGGAATATATTTATGTTTAAATCCTATTGGCTTGCTAGTATCTGACACCTTTTTTTCTGTTTCAGTTTATTATTACGGTGGTCATAATATTGTATTTGAACTGAAGCTTGGTGCCTTTGGAAACATAGTACTCGTATTGCTTAAGGAATCCTAGTTTGGGCTCAGAACTAGTAGCTATGATCGTGACGCGTGTGTTTATGTGATTGTACAAATATGTGTAGTGACACAAGTAGCAAGGACTCATGATCGTATCTTTTTACAAGTTTCCCCGACCCACACTGATCCAGCGCAATTCGCAATTGAAGTTGACGGACTACAAATCTAGTTCAGTTCTCTTAAGGTCATTACCGTCAACTTTTTCTCCTCTACACAGCTTTATCTTCAGAGTCGACTTCATTCCGACAATTACTCTTCATTTACCACAATACCCGGTAAAACCGCGAAGGTGAGATATCCCTTTGTCAGCCTCGTGATAAATACACACGTAAGCCTGCGAGATTAATGCTGTTACGGCTATATTCTCCGGACGTGCATGGTCCCTTTATAGCGCTAAGTAACTTAATATTAATCCATGGCTTGCTGAAATGGCCTGAGGAGAATGTGAGTGAGATGGCGTACCTACCTAAAAAATTGCGTTCATCGCAGCGGTTTATGTTTTGTGAGGTTGCGTATATAATATTTTAGTACTGGTAAGTAAATTGTGTATATAAAAATTACTCGTACATTTATGCATTAATTGCATGATTGCTTTTATTACATAATATTTCAGTAATATGAAGAGTAATATACATATTATTCGAGCATTTGTGTCTATGAGTAGCAACGGCATCACTGTTTAGCTGGCAAATTATTTCAATATGAATATAATTAGTTATATACTATTGAATTATGTTATTCATTCATATTAATTCTATCTGTACTTATAATAAAACTGTAACTGGTCTAATTCTATACATTGAAGATATTTAGTTTTATTTTTGGAGGTTACTCTATATTCGATACCATAGACAAAACTGTTTGTTTTTTGTTTTTTTTTTCTGTCTTTATGTCTGTCCGTATCTTTGCCGCGCATCACGCTGATACTACTGAATGAATTTAAATGAAACTTGGTATGATTTGAGTTCATACTACGAGGTAGTTCATAGGATACTTTTAATCCCGAAAAATTTAAGGGTACGCGTAGGATAGGGTTTCAAAGTTATTTAAAAGAACACGTACCACGCTGAAACTTACTGGACGGATTTTGATGCAAATTAGCAGAGTCATAGTTTATATGATGGGTAGCATAGTTATTCAGAATACTTTTTATCCCGAAAAAATAAAGGGTTCCTGCGGGATAGGGGTCCAAAGTAATGTTAATTTTGAAGTAATAAATTATATTTTTTGGAGAGTACTTTAGATTCTATACTGAAGGCATAACTATTTTTTTATATTTGTCTGTCTGATTGTCTGTTTGTATTTAACCGCGCATCGTGCTGAAACTTCTGAATGAATTCAACTGAAACTTGGTATGATCTGAGTTCATACTACGAAATAGGACATTGGATTCTTTTCATCCCGGAAAATCAAAGTTTTCCCGTACGATATTGGTTGAAATTCATTTAAAAGAATACGTTTCACGCTGAAACTACTATACGAATTTTGATGCAACTTGGCGCAGTCATAGTTTATATGATAAGTTTACCTGTATTAAGTATACTTTAATATCCCGAAAAAATAATAGATTCGTGCAGAATAGGGGTCCAAAGTTATATTAATTTTGAAGTAATAAATATGTATACTTATAATAAAGCAATAGGTACGATAAAGTCTGTACAAAGAAGATAAAAAAATTGTCTAGGGTTAACTTTTAAAAACCATTTCTGCTTGTTTGTCTGTATGTTTGTTTGTTAGCACATCACGTAAAAAGTACTGGACATATATTGTACTTTGTAGGTATTATTGGTCCTGGAATAACACGTATGAGTTACTTTTAAATGAAATGACCACGCAAAGCCGTGGGTACTGCTAGTACCTAATTTCGGTGTTTTCACATGTACAATTTGGTAAATGTATACATAGTAACATATAACATAGAACCGTGGTGGGCAAAATAGAATATTTATGTACATGCCAACCTCATCTTTTTCGTTTATATTTATTGAGATTTATGTTAAAGATCCTTGGTTTATTTCGAGTTGTCAACAATTAGTTTGTGTAAACTACCTCTTAAACCGAAAGGATCGTTAACACTAAGGAACCCAATATCCAACCGGCCACTGCGTAACCTGAGCTTCTGTTAAATTCATCAATGCCCAGATTGAATAATCGTGCCGGTCACCTGCCAATTATCCGCTACGGTTCGGACGAAATTTATTGTGAAAGCCCCGCGGCGCATCTATTATACGCCTCTTTTTCCAATATGAGGCATTTCACGGTCCGATGAGGGTCGAAGTTTAATTTCGCTGATGAAAAAGGCGGTCAGGATGACGGGCGTAAAGATTGCTGGTGAACGCCTGGTTGATAAGTTTAGGCGTATGTATCGCTATTAGGGAGAGTTTACTACGTAGCACTATTAAACTCTCTAATAGCGTTACATAAAAAGGGTTCCGGAAAATAACGTCACCGTTATCTGTGATTTTGCGAAACCACTTTTATCTTATCTGAGCTTAAATCTGATCCTATTGACCGAGTAATGCGTGATCCTCAAATGAAATGATTAGTCAATTTTTTTTATTAACCCCCGACCTAAAGTTTGAGGGTATGTATTTGTGTGTGTGTGTGTGTGTGTGTGTGTGTGTGTTTGTGGCGTTGTAGCTTCTAAACGCATGGACCGATTTTTAAGCGGTTTTTTGTGTGAAAGCTGATGTGATCGAGATGATTCTTAGCTTTAGGGGGGAGGGGGGGGATTGGGGGGTGGGGATCACATCACATCATCAGCATATATCTGTCCACTGCTGGACGTAGATCTCCTCTTAATGCCCGTCACTGGGCTCGGTCTATATAAATGTATATCCATACCAATATATAAAAGTGAAACGTTGACTGTTTGTTTATTTGTTTGGGGAGCTTTCACGCGATAACGGCTGGACGGATTTTTATGAAATTTAGAATGCAGATAGCTGATACCCTGGAATAAAACATAGGATATTTTGATCTCGGAAAATTATAAGTTTCCACGGGAAAACTGGAAAATGTAGATTACTCGCTGTAAGGAACGGTTGCCATGGCAACGAAATAACAATTCTTTCAAAAAACATGAAGCGTGTTGATGCTATACCTATTTTTGCATTGGTTTTTAATATCCACAAAGAACGTAGGATGCTTTTTTTCGTTATAAACTGTAGTACGTGCGGGCGAAGTCGCGTTTGGATAAGCTAGTTTATAATAAAGCAATATGAACGAAAATGTCTGTACAAAGAAGATAATGAAGAAATATTCAAGTGTAGATAAAATAAGCTACTAAACCAGAATATAACAATATTTTTAATAAAATTCAGACAAACATGTTTGTTCGTGCATCACGTAAAAACTACTGGACCGATTGCGATGCGGTTTTCAGTATTGAATAGCACAGGGCTTAACTTAAATACTGAGTCGCTTGGTATCTTTCCAATGATAAGATGCCGAGCAATCGAGAAAATAAAATTTGACGGCTGATTGAATTTTTAAGAAATGTAGTATACTGTACTTTATAGCTACTTTAGGTCTTGGAATAACACGTATCGAGCTTTTAAATGAATTGACCACGCGGGCAAAGCCGCGGGTACAACTAGTAGTAACAAATATAAAAAATATAAAAATGTAATCATGACAATTCACACCAATTTACTTAGCCCCAGACTAGGATACCCTGTTCGGGTACTAGACAACGGATATGCATTCATATATAGATACGAAAATATATTAGGCATCCATGACTAGGAATCAATTATTTCTGCTCATCACACTAATGATTGCACCTTGCGTGATTTGAACCCGGGACCGTTGGTTGACTTCGCAGTCAGGTTCACTAACCACTTGGCCCATCGGTCGTCATATATTTTTAAATTTGTTCATTTTTAAGTATTTTGAACACCCAAACTCGAATAGGGACAGGTGCTATGAGTTTAAGGTGTGTATTTATGTCGTGTATCCGTGTTTCTGTCTGTGGCATCGTAGCTCCCAAACGAAAGGACTGATTTTGATGCGTTTTTTTATGTTTGAATGGTGATGTGATTGAAATGCTTCTTAGTAACGAGTATAATGGAGGGTTGAGGGTCTGTGGTCATATACATTATTATTTGTGCTTGTGTTTTATTTGTGCTTGTTGTATTGATAACTTTTGAATCATTGGGTTCGAATCTTGCAAGGTGCAATCATTTGTGTGATGAGCAGAAATGTTTGTTTCCGAGTCATGGATGTTAATATTCTTATCTATGTATGTTTATCCGTTATCTAGTGCCCATAGCACAGGGTATCCTAGTTTGGGGCTAGATAATTGGTGTGAAAATGACCCGAATATATTATATATTATTATTTATTATTATTGATCTGAATTTTTAGGTAATTTTGATCCTATAATCATAGGATAATATTATCTCTGAAAAATATGCGCAGAAAAGGCCGTGGGGCGCATAGATGGTTATGCATATTATTCTTATCTGGAGATAAAATAAATAAATATATTTGGGACAATTCCACACCAATTACCTAGCCCCAAACTAAGATACCCTGTAATATGGGCACTAGATAACGAATAAACATACATAAATACGAATATCACATCCATGACTCGGAAACAAACATTTCTGCTCATCACACAAATGATTGCACCTTGCAGGATTCGAACCCGCGACTGTTTGATTTCGTTCCTAGGGTCACTAGCCACTAGACCAGCCGGCCGTCAAAACTAAAACAAACAAAACAACACAACTAAGCAACTAAAATAAACAAGACAATGAGCCTCATGAACTGCAATGCTACATACAGTGCTTCGGAATACATGCGGGGACATGAATTTTAATTGTACCGACTCCAAATAGTCTCAAAAAACTCTAGATTTTCTACTTATTTGTCTTACCAAACAGTTTTTTTAATGCGTATGAAATTCGAATTACCAGCAATTTTCATAGTCCCCGCGAGGAAGGACTGTATAGTTCTTCACGAAATAATGAATAATAAGTTAATTTAAAAATATTTAAATAAATAAACCTGTTTATGTAATAGTCATATCATGTGGAAACTTAGAACGGGACGGACTATCACAATTTAATGCGTTTACAACATTACGTGTTTGTGCTGTTAACCGTTGAGGAGTTCCCTATTCAGGAGCCAATCCTGAGTGAAACAACTATGTCATGATAAAACTTAAAACCGGCTATCATAATTAAATGTGTACACAAAATATTTTGTCTGTTCTGTTGACCGTTGAAGAGTTCCTGAGGCTAATCATTCAGGTCATGCTTACCGTAAAAATGCCAACGTGTAAAAATTCAACTCCGTAGGCTAAGAGAAAGTGGTACTATTCATCTTTCAAGATTTGACCTACACAAAGACACAAGTACAAACATTGCAAATTAAATAAAAGCTTATATAAATGACAATGTTTTTGAATGTAATTCGAGGTACAAAATAAGATATATTTTGGCAGCTACGGCTAATCAGTACACATTGCTCGAATCATGCTTGAACCGCCGAACTAACTGGAAACAAACAGCAAATAAAAACTTAACAAAATTGTTCTATGTTAAAACTTGATTATTGTATCATCAATTTCATTTCTTGTGCAATAAAGAGTTATCTATCTATCTATCTATCTATCTATGTAACAAAATATATAAAGAATTATTTTTCTTCAATTTGTGATCTACTACAGGGTAGCCGTGAATAGCTAATCGGGATTATGGGTTGTAATATTCCACCTGGAACGACAGACAGACAGACTGACGAACAAGAAAGTGACTTAATAACAAGCACAAATAAAAAAATAAAATAACCCCCGACTTCCCACCCCCCATTATAGCTAAGAAGCATCTCGATAACATCAGTTTTCAAAAAAAACGTTCCATCCTTTTGAGAGCTATGGTCATCACCCCCATTCCCCCCCCCCCCTTATTATAGCTAAGAACCATCTCGTTTACCTCAGATTTGAAACATGAAAAACCGCATTTAAATTGGTCCATTAGTTTGGGAAATACTATTCTCATCCCCCTTTTCTCTACTCCCCCTCCCCCATATAGCTAAAAACCATCGCGAATACATCAGTTTTCAAAAACAAAAACCCGCATCAAAATCGGCTTTATTCATTTGGGAGGTACAATCCTCACCCCCATCTCTCCCCCCTCCCTCCCCCCATCCATTATAGCTGAGAACCATCTCGCTTACCACTTCTTCTTTTACTTTCAAATATAAAAAACCGCCACTAAATCAGTCCATTCGTTTAAAAGATACGATTCTTACCCCACTTTTCTCAACTCCTCCCCCTCCCTCTCCTCTAAACAGCTTAGAACCATTTCGATCACATCAGTTTTCAAACATAAAAAATCCTCATAAAAATCGGTCTATTTGTTTGGGAGCTACGATCATCACTCTTGTACTTCCTTTCCCTCACTTCTCCCTTCCCCCCTTCACCCTCCCCCCGTGTTAGCTAAGAACCATATCGATTACCTCAGCTTTCAAAGATAATAAACCGCAGCTAAATCGCCCCGCTGGTCCCCTCCCCCTGACAGTGACTTAAAAAAATAAATTTAATACTAAAATTCTCAGCATATTGCTGCTCGAAAAACGACCAGAGATGGTTTTCCGCTGGGACCATTCGGTAACATCACGGTACGGATAAACGGATACAATAACGAAAATAAAAAAAAGCTTAATACATAGGTAGTTAATAACAAGTAACAAAATACATAAAATATAATTATTTTATTTTTTAACTAAGCATGTATTAAATTAATTGAAAGCAATATTTACACTGGCTGATTGGTTTCGATTCCCACAGCCGCCTCCGGACTATAAAACACGATCGCTTCAGTTCAGCGAAGGACCAATAACTTCGTCGCTCAAAGTGAACCCAAAAAGTATGTCCGTATTTCTGTCATCCGCTAATCAGCCTGATAAGGTACGATCCTAAATCAATATCACTCAATTAAGATTACCAATCAACCGGCTCTGTTCAATCAGCACTCCGTTCCGGTTGGTCTAATTGACATTACCATTCCAGCATTGGAATGGAATTGTGTTAGGTAATAATCCTATGGATTAGTGCTATAAGATTTTAGTAATTGAACATTCGTAAAATAATATGGCATTATTATATCATCTAAACTTAAAATAAAGTAGTAAGTAACAAAAGTATAAGTATAATCATAAGAAACGAGATATTGGACCTATACCATGGATACTATTTATATCGAGTTCCCGAAATTTCGGTGACACACAACACTAACAGTATCACCACGCGTATTAGGGACGACAATTCTTCGGTTTTCACATAGACGTACCAATGGATTCCAGACACTAGACAGTTTAAACCCATCCTCACGATTGAAGTTTTTGAATTTGGTAACTTCAATCGCTTCTCTAACCAATCTTGGTATGTAGTGGCGTTCTGTAGAAAGTATCTGAGGGTTATGTAACTCAATCCAGTGGTTTGACCCCGACTCCAAAAGATGTTGAGCGATGGCTGACTTCTGCATGTCATTGTTCTTGACTGCCCTAATGTGATCCTTTATGCGGCATGAAACAGTCCGTTTAGTCTGACCAATGTAGGAGCTCCAACAACTACAGTCAACTTTGTAAAAATCTCCCGCCAAAATATACTTTTGCGCCAAAATCTACACAAAAAATTTTTTTTTTTTTTTTTACTAGTTTTTTTTTTGAACTTCTCAAATAAGCAAAAAAATACATACCTTATCGATTTAGATTCAGAAATAAATAATGTTTTGTAAAAACACTACTCTATTTTTTTTTCTATCAACTTCCAACTTTTTTTTATAAATTAAATATTGCATATAACTTATCAACAACACTTTAAACCAATAGTATCGTCTGTCATGATTCGAAATCAGAAGTTGTATAAACAAAAGACCCTCTGAAGTGTTCATAAAGGTTTTTTGTTTACGTTACGTCGTGGGTGGTCCTATCATTTGTATTGCCGCTTCAAATGCATGTAATGCGGGGTGGCGGGAGGAAGGCGCGCACTCTAGGGGACAACATCTATTTACGAAACATCTTCAAAAGTATTTTTTTATGTTATTTTTACCAGACTGTGCAACGCAAAAGGACGGGTAATATGTTTGTCAGCCTATATGCGAGTATGTATGTTCCTTTATGGAAATATATAGACCGAAAACGCGTGAACTGATTTTGATTTTTTTGATTTGTTTTTGATTCATACGTCAATCGATTTGTCATAATGTTGCGATTGCTACTAAAGATACTACTAAACTAAAGAAAGAAATTCAGTATGGCGACAACTATAAGGTTTAGGTTTTTCTTATATTTTTTTATTTCAAATTACCATTCAGGATCTATAACGATTTAAAGTTGGTTACCAACCTACTTTAACCTCTACTTACTTAAATTTTTGTCTCTCTTTAGTTTTGTTCGCAGTTTGTTTTATTAGCACTTTCGAATATGTACTTGCTTCCTTCAATTTTATCAGCTATTATTAAAACATTCCGCCAACTTCCGCGGTATTAGGTCATCTATGGAGCTTGCTTTCCTAGAAAATACCTGTGCCTAATTCCCTACGGAGTGGTTGTGAATTAACTACACTGATTATTGCCAAATTAAGGCAAAACTACTTTTCTAAGATGTAGATTTATTGCCCCCATATATATAAAAATATGTTAATGATATACGGACGCTATTCACTTTGACTTCCAGGTGCCTTATGAAATATAATAGATGTTCTACTACACGCTAGCTAATGCCTCTTCTCACTACATTCCAGTTGGTTCATATTTGCGTCAGAACAAAAACTTTATTTGCAGCGGCAAAATGTAAATGAGCTAGATTACTGTGTTGAAAACTGAGGGTCTTTATGACTAAGAAAAGGTTCCTCCCGATTTAATGCCTTGCAAAGAAGTTTTTTCGTCCTAGATCGAAAAATTTCATTAACGAGTATGTTGATCTAAAAACTGTTCTTTTGTTAATGGAACTTTATTGAAAGGTAAGAAGTTGAGAAAAGTCCACGTGGAAAGTTTAGGTATAGGTCAGTGACTTTTTTGTAGGTAATCATCGATCATGGCCTTAATCACAATCGTAGAGGCATTTGTGTAGCGTGTGTTAGCAGTAACTCTCGTTCACGCTACAGTCTGTGTATGTATATATTTGTTGTTGATGCATGAAGCACGTTGGTGGGAATGTAGCTGTGTGGGTGTGTTTGCCTGTAGTTGTATCTAGTCTAGTTTTTGTTTACGTGATATTAAGGCATGGCATATCTTCCCCCTTTAACTTGATCTATGCTCTCCACAGTGATATTTGTAGAATATCGAGAGGCATGTGAGTTCAGTTCAATGGCTTTTCCTGACCAACTGCCTAGTTTACAGTGTTTTCGTATCACTTAAATCATCAGAAAAAAAAAACATTTCATGCTGATAACATCACAAAAATCTATTTTATATTACAATGCCCTATCCTTTATTATGATAGTGGTTGCGGTCAACACACTAGAAGTTTAATGGGGTTAATAGCTGAGGTAAACACTTGAGTGCACTCAGCGTTGGAAGGTTCGCTTGAAATATTACGCTTTTAGGATTACACGTAAGTCTCGGAGTGCGGCCGAGTGATGTTTTAACGGCTAATGCAGTGGATCTTGGCTAAAACGTAAGTTTTGCCGTAAAAGTGCTGGATTTCGGAGTTTGACCGCGTTCCGGTGAGAGGGCTGGGGTGTGTTATGTAAGTGAACTGTCTCGTTCATCTTTTTAACTAGTTGCGCACTCTTTTTTTTTTTTTTTTGTCCGCGTGTTTTTATTTCTGGGATAAAGGTAGGATACCCAGTGTTGATCCAGGACCAGAATTAGCTTGGTGGCAGGCCAGATAACCTCCAAGAGTGCCCGACTGTTGCTGGTCCCCTTCGATGCGTTTCATCTGGGGGGAAGAGCAGCCGTTGGGACGGTGCACCCGGGGATCGGTCAATAATTCTCCTCGGGGGATTATTGGCCGTAGCCGATATCTGGCAAGGTGGGTCTGGGTAGTTTTACTACCTGGACGGCAGGAGGGGAATCGCTACAAAGAGCTTTTATCTTTGTGGAGGTTCTCTTCCTGTGGGATGGGCGTCCTAGTGACGTGGAGGGGGGGCCCGGGCGCTCGGCGCAGGCTCGAGGAGGTGGGGCCTTGTGCGCTTGGCGCCGGCTCGAGGAGGTGGGGCCCGGGTGTTTGGCACCGGCTCGAGGAGGCGGTCCGCTCCCAGACTTACCATACTTCGGAATGATGGATTCGGTGCTGGGAGTGTGACGTGGAGGTGGGGCCTTGTGCGCTTGGCGCCGGCTCGAGGAGGTGGGGCCCGGGTGCTTGGCACCGGCTCGAGGAGGCGGTCCGCTCTCAGACCTACCATACTTCGGAATGATGGATTCGGTGCTGGGAGTGTGACGTGGAGGTGGGGCCTGGGCGCTCGGCGCCGGCTCGAGGAGGTGGGAGGAGGAGGCGACTCCTCCTTCGTATTTGTGGGGTCACTGGTGGAGAGTCGGGGGGCTCTCCATCGGCTTGCACGCCCCACCGGTCGTGGTGAGGGGTGACTTTGGTGAGCAAGGTTGCCCCTGCACAGGCGGAGAGGCCCGATTGGGTCTGCCACTGGGGCAAGATGGTAGAATGCAACCGCGACCCCATCTTGCCCCACCTCGGTGGAGGACTGCTCACCATGGGGTTTTAGTGGGTAGGACGGGCAGTCGCCCGGTGAGTCCCACATAGCCGCTGGGCCTTCCCCGGGCTCAGTGGTATGCGTAAATGCATTTCCCCATGAAAAAAAAAAAAAAAAAAAAAAAAAAAAAAGGACCAGAATTAGCTTAATGTATAACAATATACCAAATTTCATCAAATTTTTTATCGATTGCTCGGCTTCTAATCATCAGATAGAAACAAAGTACAGATGTTAAGACAAAGACTAAGCTATGTACGAAAACCGCACCAATAGTTTTACGTGTTGCGAAAACAGACAGACACCATTTAAAAAATATTTTATTCATGTACAGTGGCTTTAACATTTTAAGACGCATATATCATTTTTTTTATTATCCAACAACAACAATTTTTCAATCATAAAACAGATTTTTTGATTGCCTTATTATAAATTAGTAACTCGCGCAGCCCCGGCTTTGCACGGGTAGCGAAGGGTTTCTCTTAATTTGTACACGATTCTACCCGTATTTTGGATGAATAATTTTAACAAAAAATGGTGATTGTGACTTAATTATAATAGTTAGACATTTAGCCTCAGTGACTTTTTTGTGGGTAACGATCATCGTTATGATAACGATATCGTACTATAAAATTGTGGCAGATTGATTTAATTATCTATTATAGCTTTCGCCGAGCATGTCAAATAATGAATTTTTTAGTTATTTTTTTGATACATTTTGTTTTATTTGCCTTATTGCAATTATCGTAAAGACGTTTTTTTTAGCCCATTTAGCCCATGTTACTCGCTAAAAATGTAGCATTCTCTAAAAGAAATAATTTTTAATATCGTTTAAGTATTTTTTTAACATATACAAAAATTTATCTTTAAAATATTAGTATAGAAAAGCGTGTTTTCCAAATCGTTTGAGTTCTTTTTGTTCCAGATGTAACACAAGCACTTATTACTGCCCAAAAAAATAATAATGTTTTAAGTATCATGTTTGTATGCATGTATGTAAGATTATATTATAATGAGTTTATATGTATGTGAGTTACTTTAATCCACGATCACTTTTCAATGCCTGAACAAATTTTAATGTATTGGGATTGATTAGAATCCTTACATAATCCTAATAACATACGCTATGTTTTTTTTACAATTGGGTATGAATTTGAAGGGTGTGATGAGTACATTCCAAACAAATATAATTTATTGTCATAACTCAAAACTTTTCAGTAAATCTAAAAAAAATATAAAAAAATTGCAGCTTGGAATTATTTTTCACAGCAGGATCCATGATCACCGCTGATTCGCAATTTTCGACTTGTCCCATAATATTCCTTGTAGAGCTGTGTTTGTTTATTTTTTGCTGCAGCTGTGTAAACATCTATGCAGCTCAAAGACCTATTTGTGCAGGCCAGAGGCGAAA
Source organism: Alsophila aescularia (assembly GCA_946251855.1). Lineage (NCBI taxonomy): Eukaryota > Metazoa > Arthropoda > Insecta > Lepidoptera > Geometridae > Alsophila > Alsophila aescularia. The sequence continues at coordinate 29,968,663 of OX276378.1, forward strand.
TCCCGAAGGAAATAATCCAGATTAGTTAAGTTAGTAGCGAGTTTATTTAAAATATTAAAAACCAATGCAACAGTATAGCAGCAACGCTTGTGGTGCTTTTTGATAGAATTGTAATTATTTATAAACATGTCATTCCGTTCCTTACAGCGAGAAATCGTAATAGATCTTCTTATTCATATTTATTTCTCTGTTTCTACATGTAGTTAAGTCCTAAATATATTATTAGTATCAAACATGGAACCCTGGTGGGCATTATAGTTTTTATTTTTATTTTTTGCCACTGTCTAGGTTATCGTTATGAGGGTAAGAAGCATTAAATATTACAATTGTATATATATAATGAAAGAAGTGACCGAAAAAGAAAAACATTTATATTGCATCAAAAGAAAAACATTTAAAAGAAAAATGCAAAAGAAAAACATTTATATTATTTATCGCCAAAGAAGTCTTGCAGAGAATTACACTTTTCTATGGTACTCGTTGCTAATGTAGCTTTCTATAAGTGAAACAGTTTTTTAAATCGCTTAAGTGTTTTTTTTTTCAGTTTATCCATCATACATACAAAAAAACAACAAATCTTTTATCTTAATAATATTAGTATAGACACAGATACAGGATTAAAAATATGAATATAACACTTATTGTATTGAAGTTGTCTGGAAGAGAACGCTCATTAGATAACCCCTAATATACTCGATAAACCCTAATTGTAATAATTATAATCTCCGTTGGTTTGTTCATTTGCTTGTTTTTATGGTGCGTAAAGTTTATTTTCATTGCATTGTTGATTCGCATTGAAAATGAATAGTTAATAGTCAACCAGATTATACGTAGTATGTTACTGCTCCGAAAACAAAATCAAACCATCTAGAGGGTAAGGATTTTCAATTTAATTTCAATTTATTTTTTATTTAATTTTAATATGTACACATGTTTGCAATGTGCAAACATGTGTACATATTTCAAATCACATGCATTATGGTAACATAATATGATCCTGACAGAGTATTGCAACAAGTAGCTAGCAGACGAAGCCAACAATTTTATCAATTAGTTGTTTCATAATGTAGTTTTATCATTTAAAAACTTGTCCAGGAATTTTGCATTTGTCAATGAGAAAGTTACTAGGGTGGTTTGTTTTTCCTTATTTTTTATTATATCAGATAGTTTGTTATAAATATTTACTGCCATTTTGTTCATACCAGAACTGTGGATTTGTAATAATATAAAATGATAGAAAATACGGGCCATACTCATTAGGAAAGTACAGCCGACCATTTTCTTAAGGAAATTATCATTCCTAATCCCTTAATGCCAATTACAGAGGGTAGCAATCTTATTCATTTGACGGAACTGTCGTTTGGCCGTCTCCAATTGCGAATCGTGACGATAAAATGGTAATCGAGTGGGAGACCGTTATGGAGGTCGTAAGAGACCCCAGTAGGAGGTCAGGAGAATATCTTGTTCGCCACGCATATTATTATAAGCACTCAACCATGATTTAATTTACCTATAACTTATCTTTAACACATGAGAATGTAAACTCAGCATGTGCGGCGTTCACATTCTCATGTGCACGCAGCGCTATTTTTCAGTTACTCCACTGCTTGGACTACGATTATAGCCAAATAAATAAATGAATATGATAAGCGAATCACAAGTTTTAAACATAACTTATATTAACATTATGTATTTATTTGAGCAAAACAAAAGTGTAAAGTAGTTTATGAAACGTTGCATAATGAAGGGAATTAAAACACGAAAGTGAGTTTAAAATACAAGCTGTAGGCGAGTTTTTTAATACCTAGTTATGTGCCGTTTCATACGCTACCTCATCTACACTCATGCAATAGGAACTTACTTTTAATGAAAAAAATAAAGTCGTTAACTTTTCTTGATTTTGCTGGTAAAAGCTCTTTCTTCATGTTCGTTGCTGTTCCGTGATGTCAGGTGGAGTGTTATTCTCCTCACGAACACTGTTTTCACATGTTTAACACATTTTTGTCACATTTTTAATCAGGATAAAACATTTGATCCACATAATAAATCACATAAAATTGGTTAGGTACTATAATGTAAAGTAAATTATGGCGCCAAAATCCAGTCCACAGCGAATTCGCGCGCATACGGTCTAACACGCGCCGCCATAGATAATAAATGACGAAAACGCTCTTTGGTGCGAAGCCTTAATGGTGCTTTAATGGTAAAAAATATATGTTATAATGTTATATTGTTCAAAAAACAGTGTTATAATATATTTTTTCTTAATAGAGACGTGACGGGCATAATGTTTATCATTATGCCACCATTTTTGAGTTCATAATCCGGATTTTACGATATGAAAGTAGATAAAATCTATTCTTAAATGATAACGGATATACTTAGGTATATACTTATTAAAGTATATCTATCCAATAGGTATACTTAATAAAGAAATATAAAAGGGAAAAGTTCCAATAAAAAAACGAATAAACCTATCCATTATAAACACTTATTACTTCTTTCCACTTCCACAGTATAGCTGAGTAGTTGGCGAGTAGCAGTACCACTCGCAGCCAACGATCGTCACGTCGTCGCTACGTGATGGCGAAACCGAATACAAATTATATCGAGATCCGTGTCGGATATATATTTATTACTATTAGCAAGGTATAGGCTTCTTATAAGTAATGTTTTCACGGATTTCTGCTAGTTTTGCGCTTGTTTGTTTGTTTGTCGTATGAGGTAGTGCTAGACTCTGATGTCCGAGTTTGTCAGGCTACCCAAGGGCTTCCGACTAGGCTTAACGACTTATTAATCAATAACAGCCGGGACCAACGTCTTAACGTGCCGAACCCGGTATTGTTGGATTCTAAGTTGTACTTATGAACCTTAAGGCTACCATCGCTCTTGTTTTGCGCTAACACTGCACCTAATTTGTGAACTTTGTACTTACTTAACAATTTTTAATACTGGTATATTACACCCCTTCAACTACTATCGTGTCATACATACGAATACAAGCTAAAACATGTAATGAAATAACTACATATTCTGCAAAGATAACATTTACTTATATTACTCTCTCGAAATTAAGTATTTCACGAGGAAGTCACACACACGAATCTCACCGCAAAACACTCCAGATCTAGAACACTCTAATTACAAAAGGATTGCATAATATATTATTCAGATTGAATCATGAAAAGGGCTGTACTTCATATTCACACAATGTAGGAACTCCATTCATTTCCATTTCAATTTAATATGTATGAGAATACCTATGTTGAAAGTTTTGTAAAAGCGTAGAACTCCAAGTTAAAGTATCACTCAGAACTTCGCGTTAAGTACTAAGGTATAACAGAGCTGTTAAGGAGAGAAAGGAGATGGCTTAGTTGCAAAATATTTTAATTTTTGCGAAGAAAGTGGACAAGTAACGATTAAGATGTTAATTTTACAAGGCTGGAGCTATAATATAGGAGTGCTGAAATTTGTGTATAGAGTAACTCTCTACACAAATTTCCGTCGTATTTTTTGGCTTATAGCCTGCGAGGCTGCCCCGATCACCAAAGAGTGTATACTGTAAAGCGTGAAATATAATACTAGGCATCAGGCGCCCGTTTTTTTAAATGAAGGTCAATGGAATACAAAACCGATTACCACAAAAAAAGGAATAATTTTCAAAAAAAATATTTTCAATATGTTTGCCTATATTGGCTAAGTCTTACCTTTAAAACAAATAATATTGGTATGGTATTTAATACATTTATTCTTTTGGTATAATATATCTAAAGTAAGAAACAAACTGTAGTCAGGATTTTTCTCTTTTTATTACTATTCCATTTGCTATTAAACTCTAGTTAATCTTAGTCCTTGTCGTACTGAAATTATTATAATTACAGTAGTATTGAGAAATGTTAATAGTCAAGTTAATACCAAGCAGCTTGTTGAATAATTAGCGAAACTCAATTACTTGTTGACATTATAAAATAGAATTTGTAATTGCAGGTAAACTAAGGCCAAAAACTTGAAATCGTAGGTAGTAGAAACCACTATATAGTTTTCGAGCAAAGTAACTGTGTCGTCATTCGATCACCTAATGTGAAACGAAACGCATACCTAAAATAAATAAGTATAATCGAAGAAAATAAAAGAAATAAAAAAGCTTTAACGACCTTTTTTTTAATGTCACTTTTTACTTTTTTTTGTTGCATTTTTACTTTTTACGTTATTATGATATATTTTTTTTCCCTTTTTTATTGGTTTGTCATCGGTTTGTGAGCTTCCCTGAAAGTTTCAGCTGGATAGGTAATCGGGAAGTGCTCGAAATTTGAATTACAAGATTCCAGCAGTGCGAGCATGGATCTTATCGATCGATAAATTTACCGATTTTTTTTAATCAAGTTTAACGTTAATATTCGATAGTACAAGTTCAGTAGCATGGAACGTACTTTATCGACAACGACATTTATTTGATAAATCATATTTAACGTATAGATTTATATCGACAAAAGGAAGCATTAATCTTATTTTTGTAAGATAAACATATATTCGATACACAAGTAAAATTATTATATATATTCGATAAACAAGTAAAATTATTATATAAATATAAAACCCAACTTCGAACAACATAACTGAATACGAGCTGACCCCCGCAAATTTTGGAGAGTGTGCAATGGAAACACGAGTACACAACCTTATTCCGCCATCTCCGTTCCATTTTCTGACAACCAGGCAACTGTGCATTGCTATTCCTTAACATACATACATACTTTACATTTTGGCTATACGAACAAAGCCAACCCTACCTACCTACCTACCTACTATACTACTACTACTACTACTATAGGTCACGTCATGTAAAAAAAAAACGCTAGAAGTTAGGCTGCGCATTAGACGATTTATCGGTCTATTTGGTGGTATGAGGTGCGGCGTGGGGCGGGCGTGTGAGTATACGAAGCTGCGAATTAAAGGCTAATTAATAATTATTTCAAAACAATAAGCCTAGTACTTTTGTGCTCGAGTGTGCACAAAACCATGCGCATACACACCCCCTCCACTTTTTTCCAGGGTTCTTCCACATTTATAATTCAAACGGCCGTTGAGTCGCACTATTAGGTATGGCAAATATCTTATGTAATAAGATCTTATATAATATCTTATATGGCAAATATCTTGGAGGTTATACTCAAGGTAATCATGTAACATCCCAAATCGCATCATTTCTATATTATACGACTAGCGATTTGTCCCGTCTTCGCACGGGTAGCGCTCACACCGCGGCATTTTTATAACCGTCGTAACTTCTAAATAAAAGGTCAGATGCAAATAATTTAAAAATAATTAAATAAATAAATATATTCGAGACCATTCCACAGCAATTACCTAGCCCCAAACTAGGCTACCCTGTAATATGGGCACTAGATAACATATAAACATACATAAATACGTATATTACATCCATAACTCCAAAACAAACATTTTTGCTCATCACTCAAGTGATTGCACCTTGCAGGATTCGAACCCGCAACCGTTTGATTTCGTTCCTAGGGTCACTAGCCACTAGGCCAACTGGTCGTCAAAATGGTATTTACACGTACAAAGTCAACCTCGAACTATTTACTTGATTATGGATTTATATCATGATACGGATGTCGTCATCTTTCGATTCTACCCGTGTTTTGATTGACTAATTTGAACAAAAAATGGTTATTGTGACTTAACTTTAATAGTTTGACACATTTGACATATAGCCTCGGGGACTTTTTTTTCATGTATCAACAATAGTTTTTGCAGCGTACGCCAAATAATGAACTTTATAGACAACATTTGATACTTTTTATTACATTATTGCAATTTTCGTAAGGATCTTTTTTTTTTAATGTTTGTTTCTTTGTCGTATGAGGAACTCTTACCTCGTATGCTTGCCTCTGATGTCAGAGTTTGTCAAGCCGCCAGAGGGCCTCTGACATGGCTTAACGACTGTTATTAATCAATAACAGCCGGAACCTGCCCTCCGAAGCACGGAGTGATGGAAAACCGCACATAAAGTCATTGGTGCGAAGCTTAGGTTTTGAGCACGGTATCGTTGGATTCTAAATTGCACTATAGAACCGTTAGGCCACCATCGCTCTTATTTTTTTGTATAATAATTTACAGGCCCATGTTACTTGCTGATAATGTAGCTTCCTACGTGTATAATATTTTTTTAAATCAGTGAATTTTTATTTTAGAGTTTATCCATTACACACATACATAATCAAATCTTTTCTCTTCATAATATTAGTGTATATGTAGATCAGGCGAGACCGTATAAAAAAGGAAATAAAACACTATGAATTTTCCACTAACCGCTAAGATCTAAAGACTATAGTCAAATACATCCCGTCGTCTCTATTGTAGTGTAAAATGTAACATTGTTCCCGAGACCATTGTTGGCGTTCGGTCCTCACTAATGGAGGACGCATTGTCTTGAGCACTGCCTCGACTGCACCGGTTGCTGAGACCCACTTAATTGTATTGCACTTTAAGATACGATCGGATTGTCTCGATGTCCCAGTTCAGCTATTAATAGGGAGGTGATTTCATCTATTACAACGTTCTTATTGAATCGATATGGAAAGATGTAAAGAAGAGTGCATTTTCTCCGAAGACAATGACGATGTGGAGACAGAAAACACGGAACGTTAACTTTACTACCACGTGGGGCACATAGAGCACACAGAATAACTTATAGTGCCAAGAAAAAGAGAGCGAGTGAGATAGAGGGCAAGAGACAGAGATTGATCATCTTCAAGGTGACGTAAGACGAAAATAATCATAATTTATTCTTGAAAATATGCGTTCTTTGGCTATTCCATCTGGCTTTACGTACCGTTAATGGCCTGCATACTCTTTCATATGCTGTGCTCTCTCAATACAAAAGAAAAATGTGGTTGAAAGACCTCGCAGGTAATATAAAAATAAGCTGCCTTTAACCCTTTTCCCTTGGCACAATATGGCCCAAGTCTTCATTATTTCGCACTCCACTGTCTATGGTCACGGTTCCAGTTTTAATATTTAAAGATTTATGGTCCCACAGGCGACATTCATTTGAGCTGTACAGTACGGGCCACATAATTTTATACAATTACCAATATTGAATTGAATTTTATATTGTGTCGTTAAATTTATTACACCATTTTTCACTTTTTACGATTGGACGTCGGTAGATAAAAGGTTTTTATTGCAAAGTTAGAACTAATGTAAAAGTTACTTATCTACTAAAGGAATTGATATAAATTTTGAATTGTTCAAGTTGTCTGTCTGTGATATAATTTCCTATTTATTAAACGCGAAAAAAATACGGACTTATTTTTTTCCTAACTAAAGGCAATATTAATTATCATCGCTATAAGCAATTAAGAAATTGTGACGCAACCTCCAAAAGAAGCGTTTTTAAAACTCTGGGCTGTAATTGACCACACTGGCGGCAAAGTTAGATGACATCTGTCAGCGTGGTCGAAGGCAACATGCTCTTGGTTTTTGTTGCGTGCATCTAATTTTGTCCTTAATTGTACTGAGGTATGTATGTGAAAGTTACCTGTGGGACACAATAATAATAGTATAGTCAGCAGTATCCCTCGGAGTGTGATACAACATTTTAGGGGTGTATTAAATATGACCTCAGACTGACCCCTGCTTTGTGCCGGGAATGCCCACATGAAGCATCCAGCTTATTCGCCGTAGCTATTTATTCTTAGGGTTCTGAAAGATTTACGGCAAAAAACGGAACATTAAATAAATCTCTCTGTCGTTATTGTGTCAGTATTAACTATCAAATTCATGAGAAAATAGAATAAAAAATAAAAATGAGATGTTCATCGTAATCGGCATGTTCGGTCATTTGTTAGAATTTAGTTTTCAGTAAAATATAAAAACTACATCAAAGAAAACTAAAGTATGTAAAGTTTGGATCAAAACAAATTATAAGACTATCTAAGAACTTTTGGTACACAAATACACTATTGTTTTAAGGGTTCCGTTGTCCGTCAAAAAACTTTTATGGTTTCTCAATGTCCATCTGTCCCTGTGTCCGTCCGTATAATATGTCTGCATGTCACAGCCATTTCATTCAGACAATACCAACACTAAAATAATGGTTTATAGGCACATATGTAGATATTTATAACCGCTACATCAATATCAACACATAGTAATAACTATTACAGAAAACTTAACTATTTTTTAAATTATTTTTTTAGAAAGGATATGTGCTGTTGGTCTATAGCTGATCTGACTGACGGTGGGGCGAGCACAAAAGCGCTCCGCCGTTAACTAAATTTAACTTACATGATATCGTTCCTATAGCTCTGTGTAATTAATCCTACGCAGGTTAGGATAGTGATGGCTATTGGGTACCTGTTTTATATTGTACATCTACCTATCACCTTATATGTATGTAAATATTTACATATTATTATTATCTGTCATAAAACACACTTCCACACACACCCCCTCACATTCTCTCTCTCTCTCTCTCTCTCTCTCTCTCTCTCTCTCTCTATCTCTCTCTCTCACACACACACTCACCCTTATACCCCCTCTTCTATACAATTTGGTGAAACAAAATTAGTTTTTAGTTTATTTTAATTTTTGGTTTTTGTATTCAAAACTTTATAGTTTCTTTGCAATAATGTAGGAGCTTAAATTTAATTTATTTCTATATAAGGAGACCTTTAATTGCCTGTTTAACACTATACCTATATAAATATTTATTGTACCTAATAATAGTGCTGTTGGTCTTCAATAAATAAATAAAATAATCTAACTGATGGCATCAAAATCCGTTGCGTAGTTTAACAGACGGTGGAAAACAAAACAAAGTCATTTGTAAAACAAAGTCGCTTTCGTTAGATTATTTATGACAAAAGTTTTATATCTATGTTGTGCCCGTGGTTTTGCCCGCGTAGTGAAAATTCATGGGTGATGTTTTGCGTGGAACCCTATTTTTTTTAAATTACATTACGTACATTATTACATTACATATTTTTTATTACTCCATATAACATCTGCTATCTGCCAGTGAAAGTCCCTACAAAGTCGGTCCAGCTGTTTCGGAGATTTTTATTATCATGGATATGGATAATACGAGACGTGGGCCATTATTCTCTATAAACAGTCACACGCGTAACGCGTCGTGCTGTGGAATCGTTCAGAAAAGTACGGCAATTGTCGAACATGCACGAACAATTCCACGCAGATATCTTAACGCGGCGCGTTACGTGGCCGAGTGGCAATAGAGAATAACGGCCCTGAACGTAGTGAGTGAGCAAATTAAGACGCCGTCCCCCGAAGCGAAGTGAAGGTCGAGTGTGCGAGAACTATATTTTTCACCTATTTTTTTTCTAAATTACACCTGTGTGAAGCTGGGGAGTTCGCTAGTATAGTCTAAAACAAAGTCGCTTCCCGCCGTCCGTAACGCATTTAATGTTTTAAACTACGTAACGGTATTTTAATGCGGTATTCATCAGTAGATAGAGTGATTCAAGAGGAAAATTTATACCTATATTTGATATTTTTGGAGGGACTTTGTTTTGATAAAATATATGCTTCCCGCCGTCTGTACCCTTAAATCTTTTAAACTACGCAACGGATTTTAATGCGTAATTCATCAATAGATATAATGTTACAAGAGTAAGGTTTATACTTATACAATACAATACAATACAAAAACACTTTATTGCACACCAAGAAGAAGGTAATATATAGGATAAACTCATGAAATGAAAGGAACAATGGCCATATATTTTTATTGTTTTATGTTAATTGGACTCTGATAATTCTCTTAACATACTAACTTATTACGTACGCACTCTTAAGGAAGAAAACCGATTGATTGAACTGGAAAAAACTCTCACTTACGTCAATTGGAACATAATAGGACTATGCGAAGTGCGACGACAGGGAGAAAATACCATAGAAAGGGATAACTGCATCTTCTATCATAATGGGTTAAACAATACACTAAACGGGGTGGGTTTCTTAGTAGCCAAGAAATGGGAAAACAATATCTCAGAGTTTATCTCGTATTCCGATAGAATTGCCATTCTCAAATTTAACATAACAGACACAAAAAAGATCACAGTCATCCAAATCTACGCCCCAACGTCATCACACCCAGATGACGAAATAGAAGAGTTATATGACCCTTTAAATAAAGACTGTGATGAACACCGCAGCAATTGGAACTTAGTGCTTGGGGATTATAACGCCAAAGTCGGCGAAAAGCAGACGACAGACTGCTACCAAGTATTGGAACTTCACGGTTTAGGTGTACGCAATGACCGCGGCACCAGACTCATACATTTTGCTTTCAGTCAAAACTTGTACATAAGCAACAGCTTCTATTCCAAAAAAACAGAAAGGAGATGGACGTGGATATCTCCAGACGGCAGAACTAAAAATGAAATAGACTATATCCTAACATTATAAAAAACATTCAAGCCCTAAACACATTTAGATTCAGTTCGGACCATATGCCATTACGTGCCAAAGTAACATTCGACATTAAACTTCAGCGTCAAAAAGTATTTAATCAAAGAATAAAGAGGCTAGATAAATACACACTGCTATACAACGATCAACAGTTCAATATAGAATTGAAAAACAGTTTTCATTTACTAGATCTAGATACAAGAACAATTTAATAACGTAGAAAGTAGCATCAGCAAGTGCAAATGTGAAGCGAACACAAAAGAAATTAAGGAAGCTCACTACCAACACCAAAAAACTCATAGAAGAAAGACTTGTTCTATGTAACAACAGGAAAGCCATAGAATATAGATTGAAAGACAAAGAAGTAAAGCGCAGCATTAGAAAAGATATCAGAAAATATAATTAAATGTTAGTAGAAATATCATTAGAGCTTATCGCTCCCTTAAAATTGCTAAGCAAGGGATATCCAGAAACAAGCCCTGGATAACAAGCCTAAAAGACAAAAACGGGATAAATCAACAAAGTAGAGAAAATCCAAGAAATCTGCACAGATTTTTACAAAACACTATATTCGGACCCCCAAAAGCCTTTACATGATAATAGCTACTATACTTGCCCTAAATAAATCCCCCTCATAACTGGATTCGAAGTCCACTCTGCACTTCGTAAAATGAAGTACAGCAAAGTACCCGGTGAAGATGGAATTAGCACAGAAGCCCTTAAAATTGGCGAACCTAGTCTTTTACCACTCATAACAAGCCTTTTCAATGATATTTTACGAACAGGAACTTTTCCTAAACAATTTTGTCACTCTGATATTATAATACTACACAAGAAGGGTGACAAATGCGATATAAAAAACTATAGGCCTATAAGTCTTGTATCTTACTTGTACAAGGCCTTCATTAAAGTTATAGAAACCCGTATATCTGGCAATTTGGACAAAGAACAACCCCCTGAACAAGCTGGCTTCCGACAAGGTTTATCAACCACCGATCGTATTCAAACAGTAAATCAAATAATCGAAAAACACCAAGAGTTCAACATTCCACTCTATCTTGCCTTCGTAGATTATACAAAGGCATTTGATAGCATCACACACTCTTCCATATTCGAGGCCCTCCGCAATCAAAATATCCATCCCACTTACATCAATTTGCTTCGTAATATTTATGCTTATAGTACAGCTGCAATAAAACTACATACACCGGGTCCATCTTTCACAATAGAAAAAGGTGTCAAACAGGGCGACCCACTATCTCCTAAGCTTTTCACGAGTACCCTGGAAGAAGTTTTCAGGAAGTTGTCGGCTGGCTGGGAGAAAAGGGGCATTGACATCGGTGAAGTAAGGTTAACCAACCTCCGTTTTGCAGACGATATAGTGCTCTTCTCTTCTTCAGCTACAGATCTACAGTCAATGCTCCAAGATCTGAGCGATGCAAGCCTTGAGATTGGACTTCGGATGAACATGTCTAAGACTAAGGTCATGACCAATCGCACCGAACCCAAGGTGGAGATCAACGGTGGAGAATTGCAATATGTTCATGAGTACATCTACTTGGGCCAAATAGTCTCCTTCCACGGCAGACAAGATAAAGAGGTTGCAAGACGTACCGAAAACGCCTGGAGGCGCTATTGGTCCATGAAAGAGCTAATGAAGGGCAACCTTCCGATGAGACTAAAGCGGAAGCTCATGGACATGTGCATTCTCCCCGTTCTGACCTACGGCGCACAGACATGGCCATTGACGAACATCCAGAAGTCCAAGCTCAAGGTATGCCAACGAGCAATGGAGCGCAGCATTTTAGGGGTTATATTAACTGACCATGTTCGAAACACCGAGCTGCGCTCTAGCACTCAAATTACTGACGTAGCTGAAAAAGCCGCCAAACTGAAATGGACCTGGGCTGGTCACGTCTGCCGTATGCCAAAAGAACTATGGGCCAAGATAGCCACCATGTGGAGCCCCAATACAGCGAACGTCGCGGGAGACCACGCAGGAGATGGCAGGACGAACTAGACACCTTCAGTGACTACTGGTCATCCATAGCCCAAGACCGCGAAGCCTGGAAATCATGGGGGAGGCCTTTGCCCAATATTGGGACACCACAGGCTGACTGTAACTGTAACTGTATGTTAATTATTGTTCAAGATGGTGGAAAAAATCAAGCCGACTGAGAGCTTTTTGAATTTGGAACGTTAAAACTCGCATGAAAACTCACATAAATATGGGCATTGTAAAGAGTGTTTATTCGAAAACCGAATTAGCGACTCTAAACAGAAGACAAAAAAAAAGGCTTGAAATCCCCGTATCTGCTATATGGTCTGTGGGCGCGATTGTAAATAATGAGGCTGAGTTCCGTATTTTATCATATTCAAGTTTTCACAAGAATGTCATCAAAGAATTATTGTGACAGTGATTTCTGCATTGCAGGTTGCCAGTTGGTTTTAAAAAACTATCCGAAGAAAGTTATTTTTCAATGTTTAGTTTTCGATCATTTTTCTCATAATAGTGTGGAACCCTTAAAGTTTGAGGCCCTTGGCGGCTTTTTGAATACAATAGGTACATTTTATGGGTTGGGTCGACGCAGGGTTTCTTTGATTAATTTATTCCTTGGCGCGATTTTCCGACAAGAAAGGGACTTTGTTGCTCTAAAGAAATAATCTTTTCTGCGTTTGTATCAAGTTAACGTGAAGAGGCTTTTAACTTTGGATCATTGATTTAGCTCTCGCTCTTTATTTTTATTTTTTCTGAACGCCGTTGCAAGAGTCATCAAGAAGATATAGCTAGACAAATAACTAGCCCTAGCAATTACTTTATGACGTCATAAAATGCAACACGATAAGCTTGTAGCGATATAATAAATTCATAAAATTGTTGTTCTGTTTCAATTCACCGGCAACTGACTATGCCGTTGTACGGAATGTGCAAACACATGTAAATTTGGAACTACATTATACCTGTAAATAACACGGTCAAGATCCAGTATTGTAGTTACCTACATTCGCATTTTTTTACGCACAAAAATCCTTTTTTTAAAAACCGGGTGGGGCTTTGTCGTGACGTACGGCTATCTGTTTGTTGTGAAACGTCTACGACACGTACACGTCGCGAATTATACCGAATTAAGGATTACAAAAACATCAATTTCACTGATTTTGCTTAGTTGGGGCAGGGCCCCTGCCCTTCTGTCTTTTGACAAAAATGAAATATTACATCATTGAGCTGACAAGATAAGCTAAAAAATGACACCAAAATTAGATCTATGCAGCTTATAGTTACAGAGTTATAAAGCGAGATAAAATAGACCTTTTCGTTACATTTCACTTATTAGTGCTGATTTTAGACATTTCATGTCAACAACCATTCCAACCTGGTTCTCATTTCCATTCTAAATACTTTCTACTCTCAGTTGTGTCCATTAAACAACAATAAAACTATCGTGACATCGCGTATAATTCCCTCTAATGGGTGCACACGAATGCACTACAGAATGCAATTATCTTGCGTTCATGCTTTTACCATCCAGCGACATTGCATTGTCTGAGGCATACAACCGATGTTGGTACACTTCATGTATCTGCAAATGCAATTTCTGTAGATACACCTAATGGGTTACGTCTGAGTAGGTTTGTGTAGGATTATTGTGCGATTTTGTGATTAAATTGAATTAGATTTAGAACTCTGCTTTAAAGAACGTAAGTTCTCGCCTTTTACCAACTAGCAACATTACATTGTGGCATACAAAATGTTAATAAAAAATATTTTTTCTGCAAATACACATAATGTGTTATTACTGAGATTGGTTTGATTTTATGTTGGTACATTTGACGTAATCTAAATAAGCTGTAGGTCAATCTTTGTAATTCATGGGTAATATTATAACTGAAGTTAGATTTTATGTTGGTATATTTGACGTATTTCTAAATAAGCTGTAGGTCAATCTTTGTAATTCATATGTAATTCATGGGTAATATTATAACTGCAGTTAGATTTTATGTTGGTATATTTGACATATTTCTAAATAAGCTGTAGGTCAATCTTTGTAATTCATGGGTAATAATCTAACTGCAGTTAGATTTTGTAGGATTTCTATGTATTTTTTCTGTGTTCTTAATTGATTGGAATATCTTCAAATTATTTATTACTAGCTGTGGTCGCGGCTTTGCATGCGTGGTCATTTCTCCAGGTTAAAATTATTCTGTGTGCTATTTAAAGACCTAAATTACCAATATATCAACATGTGATCAAAATTTCTTCAGCCGTCATTAAGTTATTTTCTATTGCTCAGCTTCTACTCATCGGATTAATATACCAATTACACCAGTTTTTAGGTTAGACCCTAAACTATCCAACAGTGAAAACCGCATTGTAATAGGTTTTGTAGTTTTTACGTGATGCGTGAACAGACACACATACAGACAGACAAATAAGATCAGTTGCTTATTCTAAGTACCCTAGACCATTTTTTAATGATTTTCTTTATAGAGTCTTTTTTGTATTTATTGCTTTATTGCTTTTTCGTAGTCTGCTAGTGTTGAATCTCGCACAGAAACAATATCTAAATAATCCTGTCTAACTTATACCACAGCTTGGGAAAAGCAACCGTTTTGGTGTTTTCTGATCTTTTGGTCATGATTTTATTAACACTAGAGTCATTTTTGATAGGTTGTCAGGTCAGGACCCCTGATTCGAGGGTAATCCCATAAAATGATTGGCAGTTAAGTAGTAGTAGTTAAGACAAGCGCATCTCGCGACTCGCTAAGTCTATTTATTTCCTAAATTTAGCTACACTTAAAGAAATACTTCACTTCACCTCGTGTTTTATGGCATTTGTGGAGTTGCTCCAAATACATTTTGCGTCTCATATCTGTAAGAGTAACAGTGTTATCTCTTTTTTTCCAAAAACTTGAATCTTTAGACACGTGAACGTTAACTCTTCAAACCAACTTTATTAACCTGAGTAGATATGAAATTAAAACAACTAAATGATAACATGAATTTATTATGCCCGCTGCTTTGCCAGCATGGTCATTTCTTTGGCATAAAAGTATCTTATGTGTTATTCCAGGACCAAAAGTACTTATGAAGTACAAAATACCAGATTTAGTTCAGTCATCAGATAGTTCTTTATCGATTCTCGGCTTTTAATCATTAAATTAAGATACCAAGTACACCAGCTTTTAAGGTGAATCCTAAGCTATTTCACAGTAAAAACCCCATTTCAACCAATCCAGTACTTTTCACGTGATACGCTAACAGATAAACAGACAAGAAGACAGACAAAATGACAGACACGATTTAATAAACCTTATATTCTTGTTCAGTAGCTTATATTGAGTACATTATATATATTTTTAATCAATCTTCATTGTACAGACTTTTTGGTACATACTGCTTTATTATAAGTACCTATAGATAAAACAGATAACATAAATAAAACTGGCACAACTTACAAACATGTACTGAATTTGTAATTCACTTGTTTCCTCTTCACATACAAATATAACTTAAGAGCCAAAACCCCCGGATAGCTCTCGCTTTGTCAATCATTATTCATCTCCTCTAAATAAAACAAACAAGTCTTCCTTTTAAATCCCGGCCCATATCGGATATTCCCCCTGAGATACCCTTGGCTACCCCAAAAATGCTGTGAACAGAAGGCTGGCATCTGCCAACCTACATACGCCTAAAAATATAGTATAATACATCTGTAAAACGGTGCGCTTATGGTGCAGGTACCAAAGCTTGTGTAGTATATACATTAAACATACTCATGGAAAAAATGCATCTACAGCACTGTTGCAACAAAATGTTTATGTTGCATTTGTGAGTTAACAGAATTTATTTCATCTGATATTTGTACATAAAACTATATTTAACAAAAAAATAAAATTGCTTTGTAGCTTTTACGTTCCTTTTTCTTTTTTCCTTTTTTTCCTTTTCTCTTTTAACTATTTAAAGTTTTTTTTAAGTTGTTTTTTTTTCTCTTTTTTCCTTTTTTTATTGTATTGTCATTGGTTTGTGAGCTACCCTGAAAGTTTCTGCCGGAACCGGGAAGTGCTCGAAATTTGCAAGATACCAGGACAGGCAAAATACATAGATACATGGATACATAGATACATACATAGATAGATACAAATGAAGATAAATAAAAAAAAAATGGCCAAATGCAAGTCAGACTCGTGCACCGAGGGTTCCGTATCAACTTGGAGTTATGTAATAGATCGTCCATCACGGTTATTATAACGAGCCTTGAAGATTTTTCCCGCTTTTTAACTTAAAACATACTCGGTATGTTTTAAGTTTCTCCCCAAAATCGGTCCCAAAAAAGATAATTGCAATATTAGTGTCTTTACAGCTACATTCACCAAAATAATTATATAACATTACTGAAGTTCATATATTATGAAAGCACTGGACATTGCTCTAACGAAAAGATAAACAGGATTGAGGGACAAATTTAACTTTGCCGTTGGAAAACTGTTGTTCCCATATATCAGCATTTTAGTCAGTTTATCAACTGCAAATAAGTTTAAAATTGATGTGCTGCTACATTTATCTGTGATGCTACTACAAATTTACGTTTTTCGGATTTTTCCCTTTACTTGTGCTATACGACATTGGAGAAGCAATCTCTTATAGCAGTTTTTTAACGGCAAAGTTAAGTTTGTCCCTCAAACCAGTTTATCTTTTCGTTAGAGCAATGTCCAGCTAGGTGAACGGGAAGTACCATATATATATTGATTCCCTTACGATTGTGAAAATATGTGGCTTAAACAGCTGTATCTTTTTATTGCGCTGACTTGGAAGTTTGTTGTTTTCCCATCTCCAAGGGATTAATTGAGTAAATTATATTAATTTAAACTTGATACTTCCAAGTGTTCCTCAGAAAAAGGGTCTTGAAAGACAGATAGACAGACAGACAGACATACGGACAACAAAGTGAGGGTAAAGGTAAGGGTTCTTTTTTCCTTTTAAGGTACGGAACCCTAAAAAGGAAGCAATATTCGGAAAATCCCAGTTTCAATGACTACCACAGATCATTTACGTCAGGACATTTTAGAAAAATAATTATTATAACTCAAAATTTAGGTTAACCGGGTGCAAATCAGGTCCGTATTACGTAAGCCACAGGTAAACAGTTGTAAAAATGTTAATAAGAAATTGGTAGGTACAAAAATAAATAATAATTATTGTTAGACTTCCACTGAAGCTCAATTTTTATCGGAAGCATTATTCACTATTTTGTAAAAATGCTGGCTTTACAAATTTAGTACAAAAGCCCTGATTTTATATTGTAACCAAAAAAGGCCAGAATTTACCGCTTGATTGATATAACAAGTTTTTTATAGCTCTAACTCTGCAACACTCTCCTCTCTTCATCCCTTTATCCGCAAGGTAATGTGATCGTGTACACCGCCTAGCAGCCCGCCCCTTCCGTGTTACAAGCACAGTTTGAACTGAGCTATAGGCTAGTGTAGATGCGGCCCGGAATAGTCAGTCTCTGCCTTAATAGCCAGTGGTTGTCTTGGTAGAAGCTTGAATAATTTGATTCTATCGGTAACAGGCTCCATTGCTCGCTCGTCTTTACCAATTACTGGGCAGATTTTGTAAGACTTTGGTATATTTATAGAGAGCTTTGATTTTCCTAATAATTTTTGTAGTAGCTCTTAAACAGGGAATAATGGAGTATTGAGCTGTATTTTTGGATGAAATGGTTAGCTCGAAATATAAATATATATTAAATATATTTGGGACAATTCCACACCAATTACCTAGCCCCAAACTAGGATACCCTGTACTAGATAATGGATAAACATATATATATATATATATATATATACGAATATTGTAACATCCATGACTCGGAAACAAACATTAATCTGCTCATCACACAAATGATTGCACCTTGCAGGATTCGAACCCGCAACCGTTTGATTACGAACCGATTGGACGACCGGTTGGTTTCGTGGCTAGTGATCCTATCACTAGCCACGAGACCAACCGGTCGTCAAAAACAAGGAAAGTTAACAAGGGTTCTGTAGTCCAATAAGAAAACTTGAAATGGATCATATTTCAACCCGAATACTAAAAACTTAGTGGACTAAAAAGTCACAAACAAGAATATTCAAACGTTTTGAAATATAAAACTTTAAGGCCGTAGGAGTGCGATATAAAATTATCAGTATTTAACCAAATAAGTAAAATGCATTCCCCTGGCTCTTCAGTTTTAAGTTATTAAAACGTTTGAATATTCTTGTTTGTGACTTTTAAGACCGTTGACGGGTTTTAGTATTCGAACATTTATTTTTTCAATATATATATATATATATATATTTGAACTGTTCTAATTAAGCCCTTTCATTTAATATCAAACAGGGCATCATTTAAATTTTATTTTTGTTCACGTCTTTACGTCTTCTAGAGGGCGCCATATTAAATTTAATGTGACGGCGCATAGCCTATAAACAGCAAACAATGAAGACACTTCCAACGAAATCTCATTTGTCAAATTACGAAGAGTAGTTTATAAAAGTAGTAATGAGGGAATAGATGAACACTCATACGTACCCACCCTCATACTCGTACATACATACATATCGGTCAAAATCATAGCCCTCCTATTTGCTTCGCTGTTGTCGGGTAAAAAATTGACACTACATACAAATGGTCTATCTGACACACACTTAGTTATTCGCACATTTTTTACGCCATTGTCGGGATGAACCTATTAACTATAGCTGAACTCGATATAATTCATGCAAAGTTAGATATGAAATTGACTACGAGTATGTAAATTATGTAAAATACACTGGCCTTCTAAACTTAGTACCACACTTTTAAAAATAAAAGATATTTCATTAAATTGCTTGGCTCCTACTCATCAGATTGAGATACCAAGTGTAAAAACCTGAGCTATTCAACATTAAAAATCGCATCGCAATCGGTCCAGCAGTTTTAACGTGAACTTAGTAACACACTTTTAAATACATTGCTTGGCTCTTACTTATTGGATTGAGATACCAAGTACACCGGTTTTTAAGGCCAAACTAAGTTATCCAACACTGAAAATAGAATCGAAATCGGGCCAGTTTTTAACGTGTTGCGCCAACAGATACACACCAATTTTTTGGTTTTTATATTTATTTTAAGTTTAACAAGTTTCTAATGTATAATAACTATAATTTCAAAGAAAGTTGATGAAATTTGTATTAAAACGGTTATTATTTTAAAAATATGACTTATATACACGTAGAGAACAATTGCTATTTTAATACTCAATTTTGAAGGCCAATAAATTGTATTGTGATGTTTGTACGAGTAATCAAAATGAAATACTTTCTACCAATATTTTTTACTATAAAATTATGAGCCATAAATTTCTTACTTAAGAAGTGTTATAATTTTCACCCAATCTTTCACGTCCAAAATTTTAGCTGACAGCCCAATTACGCGAAGCTTATTAAAAAATCGGATCATTTCAAAGCGTTAACTAACAGCCGGACGCTGTCCCGGTATTTATAAATTCTGCTACATTGCTTCATTATACAAGCAGTTAACCGGCCGTTTAAATTAGCTTCACATTAACCGATATTGTCATTTCAATTATGCGCGGATTGTGGCGGTTGAATTAATATGTATTTGTTACAATTGCGCGTTGACGAGGGAAGGCAGTGTCGAAGCTTTGATCATACACTTGGTCATGCCCTCAAGCAATTCATATAACCACAGCATTAATATTAAACCTAAACTAATAATAATATTGTGTTAAAGCTGAACATTATATTGAATATTAGCTAATTTTGATGACATTTGCAATTTAACCACAGTTTATTAATAGTTTATGAAACGGTTGCATAATGAAAGAAATTAAAACACGAGAGTGAGTTGAAAAAACGAGCCGTAGGCGAGTTTTTTAATAGTATAACTCGAGTGTTTTAATACCTAGTTAAGTGCTGTTTCATACTACACTACTTTATATACACTCATTCATTAGGAACTTATTTTTAATGAAAAAAAATGTCGTAATATTTTCTTGATTTTGCTCGTAAAAGCTCGTTCGTCATGTTCGTTGCTGTTCCGTGATGTCAGGTGGAGTCAAATTATCCTCACGAACGCTGTTTTTACATGTCTAACACATCTTTGTCGCATTTTTAATCAGGATAAAACATTTGATCCACATTAACAAAACATATTAAATTGGTAAGGTAGTTGTAGTGGATTTTTGATTGGGTAGGTACTTCCCCGAAAAAAAAGGTAAAAAGTGGGCTACTGAATATCTCATTCTTATTAAATCCGATTACAATTGTTATTTTTTTATATGAAAGGTAATAACTTTAAGTAAGTCTTATAGAAATATGGTAAAGATCTGATAAGGATCTTCGGCGTGATGAGCAGAATAGCTCCTCAAAATGCAGTAAAGTTAATTTTATAATTCTACCAGTGGAATCACCCCTTTACCTACTAGGCAGGGATTGATGGAGAACCTTGGTTATTAATGTTAGTTGTACAATATAGCAATTAGATGGTGCTACGGTGCACCGCTAGATTGTTTGCAAAAAAGTTTTTACGCACGATGTCTATAGCTCACAGAGCCACTAGTTTATTCTGTGGTAGTGCCAAGATATTTCTCCACTAACCTAGCAAGTTAGAGCACTGTTTTAATCATTGCGCTACGCCATAGCGCCCTTAGCACCTAGTTTGAACCGGCTGAATCTGGTCGCTACCAGCATAATCCGCGTCGCCCCGCCCGCAAGAGGATTTGCCTGATCGCATTTGGCTCCGTTTTAACATTTCGTTACAAATTAGCAATGATGTTATCGTTCGAAGCTGTTTCCCGTGAATCGATGTCAATAATTAATAGTCTATTTCGGGATATCAGATAATGAGCATTAGTTTATTTAGGCCCGAAGCGTATTCATTTTCGAATAGTTATTAGATGAGATATTTTATTATGAAGGTATTGGGCTCATTTATTGATATAACCCGGTAGTAAGTAGGTTTATAATCGAAAGAGTATATACTAAGCGTTGCAAAACAATACAAATACACTTTATTGCACACCATCAAATAAATTATAGTCAATGATACAAATTATGAATAAAGAGTACAAATGGTGGTATTATCGCTAAGGAGCAATCTATTTTAGAGAACCTTAGTATAGTGAGGATAAGAGATGAAATACTTTTCAGTCGGTGGCACAATAGTAAATTAAATTAACATACTATTATTATAATATAACTAGCTGCGCCCCGTGGTTTTGCCCGCGTGCAATCCTCATAGGTTTTTTTTTTATTTGTATACATTTTTTTGGCCTCGTGGGCGTCTTCAGAAGTCCGGCCACTTTGACTCCTGTCATTTTGACAAAAGCTTCAATCATATATGTACCTTAGGATTTTTGGTCAAAATTGATTCAAAAGCTTAAAAAACTAAATTTATTTTTTCCCTGATTTGGAAAGTAGCATGTGTTAATCCAGAATATAAACTATCCTGGTACCAAATTTTATCCAAATC
This sequence comes from Alsophila aescularia, assembly GCA_946251855.1. Taxonomy (NCBI): domain Eukaryota; kingdom Metazoa; phylum Arthropoda; class Insecta; order Lepidoptera; family Geometridae; genus Alsophila; species Alsophila aescularia. Next base: position 29,990,639 of record OX276378.1, read on the forward strand.
CGTTCAGTCATTCGAGCGTGAAGGAGCAACAAACACACACATACAAACTTTCGCATTTTTAATATTAGTGTGATAATAAATTATAAAACATACTTTATAAAATAATATATTAAATGTACTGCACATACTTTACATACAAATGTATATATACAAATAAATTAAATTGAAGTGTCTCTGTGTATTTTCAAAATAATCGCTTTGTACCTAATGCATATGAAAATATATACTAGGTACTTATTATATATATATATATATATATAAATTGTCTGTCTTTCTGTCTGTTTCTTCCCACTAATATTCAAAACGGCTGTACCGATTTTGACGGGACTTTCACTGGAAGATAGCTGATGTTATAAGGAGTAACATAAGATACATTTATTTAAAAACAGAATAAGTGTACAGCGCAAAGAAAAACCTTAATTTTGTTAACTATATACTAAAAACTAGCTGGGCACAGCTAGCCACACTAAAATTATCCATGAACACAATAAAATGTATATAAATGTATATCACATAAATATATTATGAAAAAAATTAAAACAATATGTAACAAAATAATAAAATAATGTAGTAGGTAAATTTGACTATTGAGAACAGTTAGACAGATATAACATTTTTACTTGGCTTATAAGAGTATGAAGCGTTTTTGAATTATCATCATTAATAGTTTAATGGTAAAAAAGTAGTAGTAGTAGTGTTTTTTTTTTCATCAAATCGTAAATCAATCACTCTTACACCGCTTATTCTTAATTTGATGCATAAAAATAATAAAAATCATAAAATACAAGTTTTTAATTTAAAAGTATAATATACGGATTTCATTAAATGTTTTACACTACAATTTCACTCTAGGTAAACATAATATTTAGAGAAAATTTTCGCCCATCCTCGTTTAACCTCAGCCCGTTGACATTTTTATAAGTTTACCCGCGTCCACCCTTTTACCTTCGTTACAAAAAAAGTTATCAAAGCATATGAAGGTTTCGTATCAAATTCCGCCCTATCCCCACAGGAGATTGGCAGTAAAACGACATCAGGCGACCCGAAACATCAGTGGATGAAAATTTCTGTCACGTACAAATCAAGTCCCATAAGGGATGAGTTTCTCGTCCAAGTTTCAATGTCGGCGGCGTTTAAGGGTTTAAGGTAGATTTCTGGAAAGTATTGGGAAAGCATCGGTTTTGTGAAGCCAAGCACATTGAGTCAAGTTAAGTGTGAAATTCCGTAGACATCGTTTCGTATTGATGCCAATGTTGAAACGTTGAACGTTGGAAACGTATATATATATCCCTCCCATACATACTATTCGCTTTTCATTACATATTATCTACTAATCTTTGGTTTTGAAACGACGTTATTTTTTTATAGTATTTACTAGCTTTCCTGCCCGCGACTTCGTACGCGAGGAATACTGTTTATCCCGAAAAAAAAAGCATCCTAGTTTCTTCTAGGATATTAAAAACCAATGCAAAAGTAGGTATAGCACCAATGCTCCTGATGTTTTTTGACAGACTTGTTATTTCGTTTCCATGGCAAACGTTCCTTACAGTGAGTAACCAACATTTTCCAGTTTTCTCGTAGAAACTTACAATTTTCCGGGATAATAAGTATCCTATGTTTTATTCTAGGGTATAAGCTATATTCCTTCCCAATTTCATCAAAATCCGTTCAGCCGTTATTGCGTGAAAGCTACCCAAACAAACAAACAAACAGACAACGTTTCACTTTTATATGTTGGTATGGATTACATTTATCGCTATGACTCTGACTGTACACAAAGTTATATCGTGGATACTTGAGAGTTTTGAGTAGGTATTTAAAAAAATAAGAAATACTGAGGTCAGTTCATAATGTATTTTGTTGCTGAATAAATCCATAACATAGACCACTATTAAGAACATTATTTATACGAAGACCACTATACATAACAGACTGACGATATGTGTCAGTTGTTATTATCGGACACTGTGGACAAATGACCTAAAAATTCAATAATTCTATATCGACAACTTTAAACAGTTTAGGTTAGGCTCATTACACGACTACCCAAAAAAAGAAGCGTTATGTTTTTAGCATTCATGTATGTTTGTATGTGAGTTTCTTTATTCCACCATAACTTTTAAATGCTTGAACTGATTTATATGTATGGGGTATCGTTAGAATCCTTACGTCCCCCCGAGTAACATAGGCTATATTTTTTTTGAAGACATTCATTATGGTGGCAGTATGGCACCATTTTCAAACTTGAAAAAATATTTTTTCTTCGATATTTACACTATGGGTATCAAATTGAAGGTTTTGATAAGCCCAACAATATATAATTTTTTGGCAAAAGCTCTTTTTTGTCAGGGCAGGCGTGTTTTTTTAGCTTTTAAGCTAGTTATTTTAATTTCTGTCAGCAATTAATTGCAGACAGTTGAGTCTAATAGCGGAAATTAAAATGAGCCTAACCTAAAATGTTTAAAGTTGTCGAATTACAAGTATGAATTTCTTATAACTAACATATTAACATAATTATGAACGTAGTGTGTATAAAGAATGGCCTATTTATGTTGGTCAGTCCAAGAGATCTTTGATTGAGATCAAAATAAAGAGGCTGCCATATTAGAAATCTGTTATCGTTATCATATGGACAAACACCTTGAGATAAATACTTTTAGGCTTTTTTCTAAGATCAGATTGCCTAAACTTTTTTCTAAGAACACAGTTTTGGAGCCATAATTGGGTAGCGCAATCAAATAACATCTTAGAGTATCAATTTGGTTTATTAACATCATTACAAATAAAGATGAATAAACATAGAATGAGTATATTAATTAAGAAAAAAATACGTGGATAGGCGCGCGATGAACAAAATACCGCACGATGGTACACTGCTTCCGCAAGCACTTCACCACGAGGTCGTGGCTGCAGTTAGTGGCAAGTAGTTACATAAAGGGAGAGAGGGTGAATAAAATTGTTACGAAGGTACCGAGACCCTTGAGACGCTATGGTACCGATAACATGGAAAACATACAATCAATATTTGTGTGAGCAAAATGCACATAGCGTGCCTGAATTGGGCTATATAGAATGCTTGGACTACCTTTATGCCGGTAATGGCACTTGGGTTGACTGTTTCATTTAGTAGTTAGCTATCCTAATTTCGTATTAGTTGTTCGTTAATAGACGCACGTGCCAAGTCAAAAAAGAGTTTTAATGCAAGAGTAACTACTATTTTATTCTTATCTGTTCACCAAGGTCTTCTTGGCACTTTATAAGTCACATTTGAAATCTACCATGACTACCTAGCGCCTGTTTTCTGTTTTTTTTTGTGTATCTGTACAGAAAACACACAAAGCCACTGCGACTACTTTGGCTCTTTAATTTCAGACGTGGACCTCTTAAGAGCGTGCGTGACGTAAATATGGACCCTATTTTGTGGGCGATAGATATGTGAGCCGAATTCCGAGACAGCTTTTTTTGGATTTTTGTCCCAAAATAGCAATATGAGTAATATTTACCACACCGAATTTAATACAACAGTGGTACGTTTTTTATTTTTCGTTATTTGCTTGATTTACAAAAGCAACAGCATTAAGAATTTATCAAAAATCATATACACTGGTCTTCAAAACTTACTCGTAGTACCATACATTTAATGTTTGTCTATTTGCGCATCACGTTAAAACTATTTTTATGCGATTTTCACTGTTGGATAGCTTAGGTTTTGTCTTAAAAACTGATGTACTTCGTATCTCGATCCGATCAGTAAAAGCCAAGCAATTTAATAAAACATCTATTAACTTTAAATATTTGTGGTACTAAGTTTTGAAGTTTTACCTGTGTATATTTATTTATTTATTAACTTAGATTATACAGCTTAAAAACTAGAAAGACTCGTATGTACATTGTTACATTGTATGCCGAACATCTGCCATATTAAATTTTATTATTAAGCAAATTTCAAGCCTAAAATTAGTCAATTAATTAAAATATTTATTAATTCATGCAATACCTACAAATTCTATTGGTATCTACAAATTCTATTGTAAACTTAGCAATAACAGGAATACGTTAACATTAAACAAGATGGAGAGCCTTTGAGCGTGTATATTGCCGAAGTTTATGTATGTTATTCTTCATTTGGAGTATGGCGTAGGAACCAATAACAACTTTACTTGATTGCCTTGGACTGAAATTATACTGTTGTTGTAGCCCTTGAGGTAAACCGTCTAGTAGGTAGGTAATATAATAATAATTATTATTATGGTGTTCATGTTAGCTCTCTAGCTAAAAGAAATATACATCAACTACCCAAAATAACGTTCGCCATGCAAAAAAACTCATTACGTTTCAATCTATTTAAGTTTTGTGAAGTCATCTACTTGGGACCAAAGAGTTGGTTGTCTGAGGTTTAAAAACAAATCGATTAAAAAAAAATTTAAACAATTTTGTCATATGAGCTGTTCATGTAGTAGGTATAACTCGTAAGTTAGGCCACACTTTAAAAAGATTTTTATTGACAGAGCAGTCGCGAAGCGCGGGCGAAGCGTCTCCGTTTCAGCTTGTGCAAAAATGCTTTTGTATGACAGGCGGATGTCCGGCTGTTCTCTTTTACAGGCTGTCACGTAACGCTTAGGAGTAAAAAGAAAGAAGGAGGTATCACCTCTTTGCGTTATACTGTGACGTAAAGCTTAGAGGCAAAATCAACTAGAGCCGCAGAGGAATGTTGAGTTATGACATAACCTCAATGAAGGACCGTAGAGGTAAGGTATTAATTAACTCACAGTTTTTAAGATTATGAATTACACTTACTTCCGGTTTACGGTAGTAGACTCTTTAGAGGGTTTTGATGTCGATTTTTGCTCTACGTCTATGGCTTACAACTCCAGGAGATTGATCGTAAAATGATGGTGAATTATGCTTAGGACATGAGATACCATCACTTTACTCAAGCATGAGATGATAGACTGGACTATGGTGCGCTATGTACAATTGTTAAAGAATTTAGGTAGAGATTACGCGTACCATGTTTCTTTGGCTAAATGATCCTGGTTAGCGTTAAAGCACGAGGGCTTTTCAGGTTATTTTGAGAAACTGTTCTTAGATGCACGAGGGCTACCTAGAACATCCTCAAGGTATCCTGTCAATACTGACTAAAGTAATAAGAACGAAGACTTATAGGGTAACTTGAGGGCCTGATGTAGATACGCGAGGGCTATCTAGAACATCCTTGAGGTACCTTGTCAATATTGATCATAGGACTTGTAGGGTATTTTGAGGATCTGATTTTAGATGCACGAGGGCTATCTAGAGTATCCCCAAGGTACGCTATCAATATTAAGAGCTGAACAAGAACTTGAGACTCTCTAAAAGTTTCCTATCTGGATTCCCTAAAAGTTATTTAGTTTGAGAACCTGCCTACATATGAGTTCCTACATTTATTTATGTCAAAGAGGTTATCTATCTCTATAGATATAGTTAAAGAAAGGAAGTGTGACGACAAACAGCGAACATGATATCTTGAGAATGTGACTTTCTACGACATTATGACATTTTGAGAATGTGACATTGTACGACGAGACGGAATTAATCATGTAGATTTGAACCGAAGACAGTGGCTGCAACTGTTCCCGAAAGGTCTTCCAGCACCCGTGGACAGGAACAAGTTGCAGCAACTCGCTAACAACTGGCCTGGTGTAGGTTGTTTACTTACACAGCTCGTTCAGCACCAGTCTTTGGAGATGGAGTGTTGCTTTGTCCTGGAGCTGTCTTCGAATATTTCAGCGACCTCCGTGGAGTAATCAGGTGCATTGGGCACAAAACCTTTCATACCTTATCGTGTAGATCGAGCTCCTCTTTTGGTTAACTGCTTCCTTGATCTTCAACTGGACTACCAAACTCCGAAGATTCTCAATGACCGATTAGCATGCGTAGACATCGACGACTGCGTGATGGTCGACGCACAATAGGCACTCCGATGTGTTGATCTAAGTGTTTAAGTAGAAAAACTTTAGAGAGTGTCCTATAATTTCTAGAGTGTGAATCTTATACCATTTCACATATTCCTCTTGATCACTTGAGAGAATCACTTGAAGACGCACGCTTACTTGGTATGGATGGGATTTACTATCCCTCTACGCGGTGTCACTTTCACTTTTAATTTTGAAATAAAACTTGGTTATAGCATCATCATCATCACCCCTTAAAAGACCCTTAGAAGTCCACTGCTGAACATAGGCCTCCCCCAAAGAGCGCCATGATGAGCGATCTTATGCCACCTACATCCACCGACTTCCTGCGATGGCTACAATGTCGTCGGTCTATCGTGTGGGGGGTCTACCCACACTTCGCTTGCTTGTTCGTGGCCACCATTCAAGAACCTTTATTCCCCAGCGGTTGTCGATTCTGCGAACTATATGGACTGCCCAATGCCACTTCAACTTGCATACTATGAGAGCTATGTCTGTAAGCTTGGTTCTTCTACTGATTTCCTCATTTCGGATTCTATCACGTAGTGAAACATCGAGCATAGCGCTCTCCATTGCACGCTGCGCAACTCTGAGCTTGTGTATTAGAGTAATAGTTGCGATTACGTCTCAGTACCGTATGTCATCACTGGCAACACGCACTGATTATAAACTTTCGATTAGAGGCTCTGCTGTATCTGCGACGAGAAGATATGGCGTAATATCCCGAACGCTGCCCATCCGAGTTGGATTCGTCGGTTGACCTCTTTGTTGAAGTTGGATCTTCCCAGTTGGATCGTCTGAAGTAGACAAAGTGATCAACATCTTTGATAACATCGTTCCCAACATAAAACGGCATGATTACGACATGGGCATTTGACATGATGTTCGTCTTACCTATGTTCATTTTAAGACCCACCTGTTGGGAAACAATTTTGAGGTCACTGAGCATTGTGCTTAGGTCTTCCAGGGTTTCTGTTATGATGACTATATCATCAGCAAATCGAAGATGAGTTATGAATTTGCCATTGATATTAACACCATATCCGTTCCAGTTCAGAAGCTTGAATATATCTTCCAGTGCAAAGGTGAACATTTTCGGAGAAATAACGTCTCCCTGTCTCACCCCTTTTTGCACCTGGATAGAATTTGTGCTCTGATCCTGAAGACGGACTGTCATGGTGGCCTTGTAGTACAAACACTTCAACACTTCAATGTACCGGTAGTCAATCTGGCACCGCTGTAATGACTGTAGCACTGCCCAGGTCTTGACTGAATTAAAGGCTTTCTCTTAATCCACAAACGCTAGACATAGTGGCCAATTATACTCTTCGGTCTTGTGTATAATCTGCCGAAGCATATGGATGTGACTGACGGTGCTGAAGCCTTTCCAGAAACCAGCTTGTTCGGGAGGATGAAAGTCGCCAAACCTACGAGCGAGATGGTTTGTAACTACTCTCGAAAACAGCTTATATACGTCGTTCAGCAGCGAAATGGGCCTATAGTTCTTCAACAGGGTTTAATCACCTTTCTCAAAGAACAAAACCACTACGCTCCTGTGCCACGCCTCTGGCGTAGTACCCTCGAGGATGACGGAGTTAAACAGCTTCTGAAGGACTTTAAGTACCGGTGTTCACCCGCTTTCAGTAGCTCTGTCGTTATTCCGCCCTGCCCTGCTGCCTTATTGCTCTTAAGCTATTTGAGAGCCATTCTGATCTTGTATAGGCTGACGGCCAGGATATATTCGGTACAACGTCGGGTCAAACGGGCTCTTGCATCGCTAGTCGTGCTAGGAAGACTACGCGATGAGGTGTATAATTGTCCATAGAACTTCTCGAGCTCACTCAATATATCTTCGACGAAACGATGCTGTCACTGTCGGTTTTCAGCTTCGTCAACAGGCTTTGCCCAATAGACAGATCTCTTGCGAACACTTTGGAGCCCTTGTTCCGCTCTATTGCGTTCTTAATACAAGTAGTATTATAGGAACGCAAATCTTGTCGATATATCCACTGAAGACTGCAAACTCATCTCGCTTCGTTCTGCCATAAGTTTCAGTGTATGCTCAGAGAGTTTCTGTTTTCTATGTTTGCGGGGGGTCTTAAAGAACTTCGACCCGACCGCGTGAACAATTTACACCAGCCCGTTGTTCGTCCACTGTATTGCATTCGGTAAGGATTTGGAAGCGATTTTGGAGCTCCAACTGAAAGCTCTCAGGATTTTGGATTTGGGCAGGACATGGGCGAAGAGTAGATCCCATCGAACGAGACCTCTCCAGCTTTACTTTGATATTAAATGAGCCTTTTACCATACGGTGATCACTGCCGGTTAACCCTGTTGATCACAGACACATAATTGAATATATGCTTAGTGGTCGTCAAAATGAAATGTATCTCGACCACCGGGGTGCATCCATGTCCATTTCCTGGATGGGCGCTTCTTAAAAAAGGAGTTCATCATAAAGAGTCCCTCCTTGTCCATGAAGTCGATCAATTGCAGACCCCTTTGGTTACGCTGTCCAAATCCAAACTGCCCCACTCTCAGTTCATCGCAATTCCTTATGCCTAGCCGTGCGTTGAAATCCCCCATTACCACTGTGAAGTGTATTTTCGGGACATGCATGGCATTAGAAATGTCGTCATACATAGCTTCCATCGTCCGGGCGCTTCGAGTGTAGGGTTTACACTTGTATGATCTTCAACGAATACCGTTCGATAATTCTGAGTATAAGGTATGCCACCCTGCTCGAAACGCTTTCGATCTTCACAATGTTGTTGACGAGGGACTTGTGGACAAGAAACCCGACACCGTGTTGGGACTGTTGGTCGCCTTCCCGGTAATAGACTAAGTTTCTGGAATTGAGGGTCATCGTATCCTCTCCCACTCTTCGGACTTCTGATAACCCTATAATACCCCAGCGCAACATACTTATTTCTTCTTCCAGCTCTATGAACTTCTCATCGGTCCTCAAGGTGCGTGCGTTATAAGTTGCCAGGTCCAGGGATTCTTAGCACCCCCTGCTACGCTGTTACCATGGTTGCTACCGGTGCCAGGAATAACAGAGCCGCCGGGGACTGGGGGCCGTCTTTTTGGTATGTCTATCATATTGGGGGGTTTGCCATAGTTAGAACGCTTGGATAGCGGATTGGTGACCTCAGTGTTACAAATATATGCTCGGAGGACGCTGCTGCCCATTTACCGGTGTGTATTCCCAGTCGCCTCTTACGACATCCACGGGAAGATTGGGAGGGGTCTTATTCTTAGCCGAGACCACCATGGCACGGTTATAGCATAATTATGCTTTATTCAAGAATTTTAAGTTACATTATATGTTACTGAGAGGGGTTTTTTCCAGTAGGAACTCATTTTTAATCTTTCGGTTTGAAGAGCTATTGATAACTGACCTCCTTCTGCCTAGATTTAACATGAAGACTTTCTAAGGTTTGAATAAAGAATATACGAATACATTACAGAATTATTAGTGAACAGTGATTTTAGTGTAAAATTAGGTGAGGTTGGATATGTTTTTCATTCGAACTATGAAATTAAGCGAATACAATTGATAACAAACTCCTATTTGACGGCTTCTGTCAAAATTTAATAAACTATTAACAAAAATTACGGGTTTTTTGAAAAAAAATACAAAATGTTGTGATGTAGAGTTAGATTTTATTCTCAATCTTGTGTATCTTCGAGTGTTAATGTGTAATATTGGTGGAATATTAACCATTAGGTGTTCGTTAACGTGCACGAGTGCGGGCAAAAGAATCAAACGCAGAAATAAATGGCATTTTGTGATTTTTCCCAATCTCCCTCGGAAGTTTCAGTAAATGTCCACCATTTTACTGATTCGTGACTTTGACAATAATTGTCTGTGACGTGACATTACTTTAAACTATACACTTGACATTGGCGAAATTGCTAGTAGGCCAGTGCCTCCGCAGAAGCAATCCAAAAAAAAAAAAAAAACCCAAATTGCTCTGGATGTGTGTGTTCTTTAATAAAAATCGGTAGTTTTCTTATTACAAAAATCCTAAAATACACAGATTTACGTATTTACCAAAAATACAGGAAAACGCGCAATAAATCAACATAGTAAGGTAAGAAACACAGACACTACCACCGCGTACACTGTTTTTATCCTAAATCTATCTCTGAACATATAAATTCCACCATTATTTTTACATCACAGAATCTAGTACTATAAACATGTGATAACGTCTTTTTTATGAAAATACGCTATACCGAGGTATGTAACATGTTTAAAAAGTATGTCTGGAAGTAATTATACATAAAATCGTTAATTCCTACTCAAATTTCATATCATTTTCAGCTAAAAAAAAAACATACATTACGAAGTTTAGACCCGACTACAATGTAATGCAAAACTTGAGGCCTGTTATAGGTTAGTATTTATATAAATTATAAAGAATCCTTCTCTAAATAGCTCCAAATTCATATTTTCGTTGCTACCAAGATGTATTTACAAGACTAGAATTGATTAGTAACATAGAACACACCACAACGCTTTGGAAGGTACTTGTTTAAGCGTAATCACAATACGAAGGAAAATAAATGGTTCTGGATAGCTTTCTCACAAGGATTACTAACAAACAAATGTAGAAATATTCCATTGTGAAACCAGGAATCATAAAAACATAAATCAACGTTTACTAGGATGTAAGAAAGTGGTTAAATTCCATAATTATTTTCAGTATAGTTTCTTAGCTTAGAATAAATATATACTGTAAGAATCTATATAATTGATCTGATAATTTTTTATGTTAATATACTCGTACTTACACTACCTACAAATATTTAATATGGTCCTGACAAATAGTAATTTTATTTAAGATTGTGTCTTCTTCCGGAATTACCACCATCTGTCATTACTTGGTATTTCAGGATGTATGATTTTTATATTTTATTTTGTAAAATGATTTTTTAATGTAAATAGAAGTAGAATAGAAGTAAATAGAAAAAAAAATAAGAAAATAAAGTTTACCTTATTTTCTTCTTTTTTTTTTAAACATTCAGTACTATTATGTAAAAATGCACGCGCTGCTTCCGCTTCTAGAATGTCACATGATTGCTTTTGGATATTTTTACTTTTGTGGGTACCGGTAAAATTATTTGGCGAGAAGTAACACCAAAATGGCATCGCGGCATTGGCATCTCTTGACGATGAAAGAACTAAACTGACAATGCCTAATGGAAAACTGCTCATTCTCGTGAAATTTTGTGAGCTCGTTTGATAATTATATGTTTTTGTTTTGTCGATTCAGTTTTTCGAAAGTTTTTCAATATGGCGAAGTATAGGGGTTGAAAAGTAAAAACAACATATTTCAGCCATTTTGAAATATGTTTCAAAATGTCACAAAACTTTTTGTTACTCTTATTAAGACGCATAAACATCAAGAGGTCGGGGGTGTGACGGGGTGGAAAATAATGAAAAAAAAAACAAGCAGATTCGCGAGGTGTGCAGCTCAAAGAGCAACTAGTTTGCATGTAAAGAAACTACAAGATATATAACCTTTTTTTTCTAAAAGGGAATCGCGCATAAGCCCACTGGAACATAATGGCATAGACATTTTTTTATACTTGTATTTCTGTGAACTGTGAATATATTGTAGCAAAACATGAACTACTAAAAAATATTGAGTGACTCTAGAATTCTATTGCACAAACTTGTTTATTTGGATGCCAACCAATTACATAAATTGATTGAGCAAGGTATTTGACCCAACAATCAAAATTTATCCCGCAGTAAACATACGCCCCTGATTTTAGTGACATTTTCATAAGGTCATGATTTTATTCCGTCTGTGGGCGCGAAAGGAGGTATAAAATGTTTATTCGCTCATGAACTTTTCGCCGCAAATAAAAAATGTTGATATGAAAATGTCATCAACTTTTTTTCGGTGAATATGGTTTGGGAAAAGTAATGGCGAACTCATTTTATGCTATTGTAACCCATTCACGTTTATCATATTTTCTACAGTACAGTTTTGAAAATGCTTTCGCCTATTTGGATAGTTTCAAAACTTTCAAAGCTTTCCGGTTAAATATTGATTAATCTATAAAGATCCGGTCATTTTTACCCAACTGCACGGAGGGTTATGTCTTTGGGTTGTTTGCACGTTTGTTTGTTTGTACGTTTTTTAGGCACGTCCTACAGCCTAAACCGCATGATGGATTTTGATAAACGAGGTATCATTGGATTTGTCTTGATTACAAGAATGCTAAAAGATATACGAAGTGTCAAGAAAACTACTATGGCGGTTCACAACTTTCATAATGTATTTCCGACAGAACAAAAAAATGCGATCATTATTGTTGGATCCAGTACTAAGATCCATACTGGATCTAAAGAGATATTTTGCTTTATAGATCCCATGACCAAAACCTATCGGGTGAGGTTTGTATTAAAATGAAGACCTTAAAAATACCATTTCAAAAATGTATAATTCTTTTAATTATACAGTAGCAATTGTCTTAGCAACTTACAAATTTTCAATTTTGGATTATTTAAGTTATTATAAATACTATAGTTTAGTATTGCAATTGCAACTATTAAAGTAAAGTTTAATATGTAAATAACTATCAAACATTAAATTGATATACTATTAAATTAAATTGATATATATAAATACTAGCTGCGCCCCACGGTTTCACCCGCATCATTCAGGAACCGTGTTTTTTTCCGGGTTGAAAAGGATCCTATGTGGTAATCCAGGATATAAGCTACCTCCATACCAAATTTCATCCAAATCCATTCTGTTATTTAAACGTGAAGAAGTAACAAACATACAAACACACACCCTTACATACATACAAACTTTCGCCTTTTAGTAATTTTAGTGTGATTATTTTTGCGGGCGGTCAAATCGGATTCAATAATTTCTTTCGATGTCGGGTTTTTTGTATTATTATAATTATTTCACTTGTTATAACAATAGAAAACCAATGTAACTCTACTCAGTACTGACCACTGGATGCGTGAATAAATAAGTAGGGTCAAATTTAGCTAATATTCGAAACAAATGCTAATGCAGACATTTATTTGTAGTTTGGACACTATGCATAAATATGATCTGGATCTTGTAGATAATTAAGATTTTGAGGCCATATTACACAAATGTCTACATTGAGATTATATAGTGCACTGGAAAATTTCTTCAACCCGGACTCCCTGAATACAGTGATAACTCCACAGATTAAAGTTTCAACGCGTAACTTACGGAAGCGATGGTAAGAACTCCTTGAAAGTCAAACTTTCACAGTCTTCCATTTCGAAAACCAAGACATACATCGTACGGTTAAGCAGAAAGTTTTTCAACTTCCAACCTACTTTGAACCGTAATACATTGTCATAAAGGTTAAAGATGTGCTGTTGTTATTCACTGAGCGACTTACGTGCGTATCCTGTCGTTCAAACTGAAAGGTATCGTGTTTATATCAGTAGATTCAATGTTATCTTTATTCAGAATCAGGGGAATGTTTTCCTTCTATTATCTACCTGAATCCCACCTATCTTTGGATTTTGCGTCCCGAAACGTTTATCGATTTCAAGTATCGAAACCTCGGGCTTATCTTCGTTATATATTAACCCTTTTTTTTGTAGTGATGGGCATGTAGAAAGAAAAGTAGCCGAAAGAAGAAATAATTTCTTCAGTCGTGAAAATATTTTAGGTAATAGTCATGATTTATTAGACAAGTATATTTACTAGGTAAATAAAAAGCGATAAAATAAAAACAATAAAAAATGTAATAAAATTACAATTTTAGTACCTATATTCTCAAATTTGACCACTCACTAGTGATATCAGAGTATCTAAAGAATTACAAATATCAAAAGAATCCTAATCTCAAAACACTTTTAAAGAACAAAAAAATATACAACCCAAAAAAAACGGCCATGTCGAACACGCATAAACTGGGTTCTGTAGCCAAGATCTAAAGCTACTGAACTATGAAAATAGCATTGCAATCGGTCAAGTAATTTGTGCGTAATACGCCAACAAAGCGTGTTTACGGTTGGATTCGGTCTCTCACTATGGAATTTGTTCAAAGTTGGCGTGCGCATAAAGTTTTTTATCTTGGTCTGCTGTAGCTCGTTAACCAGTTAACCCCAGTTAGTGGTGATATTTTGTTGGTAAATTCGTATTATGTGCTATGACTACTCTATTTTTGCTGAATTGAGCTTAGAGTTAGTTTGGGCATGCATCTCAAGTAATAAGATCAGTTTAGAGCACAGTATTTCGTAAACGAAACTAAATAGAAAAAATACTGTCATATTAACCTCAGTATAATGTTAAAATATTTATTCATCGACACTCCATTACAAATAGTATTATTTTGGATTTTCAGTTTCCATGTAGCAATCAAAAACAATTATTTATTTAAACACTCACGTGGCAGTTATATCATGTGCCAGTTTTCAACCTTGTAAATTAATAATATCTAAATAAAATGTATGTGATATACAGATGGACAGAAGGACATAACAAAAATATAAGAGTTCCTTGCTTAACTACGCAACCCTAAAAAATGGTTTGACAGTTCATCATTATTGTTCATTTCTCAAACTAAATACATAAAATCTGGTAATTAAAACCAGAGAAACAAGGCTTGGTCCACAATTTGTTCCTTCACTATGTTCCGAGTCTTTAAAGCTGGGCTTCACCAAGATTTGAACATAGGTCAAATCACAGTAAACTTGCATGTATGACAATTTCAAGATGCTTGCTTGTCGTGCGAGATGCTGGCACCAAAGTTTGTCAAGCTGTCCGAGGGCCCCTTACATAGCTTAATGACTGCTGTCAATCAATCAATCCACACCATTATATAAAAGTGGAACGAATATGGTGACAGAAAACTGGAAAATGATGATTACTCGCTGTAAGGAACGGTTGCCATGGAAACTAAATAATAATAAGTCTATCAAAAAGCATCGAGAGCGTGCTATACTTTTGCATTGGTTTTTAAGAACATAGGATGCTTTTTTTGCTATAAATTGTAGTCCGCGCGTACATAGTCGCGGGCGAAAGCTAGTAATCAATAAATCAGCTTAACATGGTCTCAATGGAGCGATGGAAATGCGCACATTACTTAAAAATGCCGAAGTCGAAGACCGTACCGAACCGAACTAAGTATACTGCTTTGCTGCCGTCACTTCCTATTCATTCAAGTTAACTGTAGTTTAACCAAGGTTTAAATGTTGGTGAAGTTCAGCCTTAGAAAAGGACACGAGTTATTTAACCGTCTGTTTGCTCGATAAGCACACGCTGCATTTTATGGTTCGCTGGGGGCAAGATGCAAATAATTTTTGTACATTTTTTCTGCGTTTTATGTGGCTCTGAACGTCGTTTAGGCGACATAATTTTTAAATAATCGCCTTAGTAGGTGTCTAGAGGTCCTCGGGGCAGAGTAAATTTGTGACAGAATTGGAAAAGTTCTAGAGAATGTTAGGTTTTGCTCCTTTGAAATTCAATTTGGGAATTTGTTTTTATTAGGTGTCCTAGTGAGTGAGTGATAAAATAGACCTAGTTCTAATATTCAGCCACAACACAAGATACTTGGGAATTATTTAGTCGTTTAGTTTTCGAAGACGTGTCAAGTTCTTTAGCGAGGCACTAGGTACCTATCTACTTTTCTATAGTTCTCTTTACCTGAGATCTAAATATATTATTCTAGGTGTTAGATTATTTATTGATTTTTACTAGCTTTTGTTCACGGCTTCGCTCGCGTGGTTATTTATTTTTTCTCGTGGTTTCCTAAGTATACCATGAATTGAACCAACTCACATTTGTCGTAAGGCTACTGTCAAACATTGCTTATTGACTATGCAGACGAAAGTTTTCCTCACGCACTGCTAACACGCGCTTAGTCGCGCTGCAAAAGCCATGCATTCGCAGCTTGTGTACCTTTAAATAAAAAATAAACCTTTGGCCATTCTTCAAATCAACATCTAAATGTACTCACTTCTGACGGGTAGAAATTTCGTGAATGTAACCGCCATGCATCCAACATTGTGTTATCTTTCATGCCCGCTGGACACGAGGCCAGTTTGCGAGTCAGTTCAGTCACTGGCCTTTCACTGGGCTCGTGTCCGGCGGACATCTTTTTACGGAATCATTAGCGCAATCCGACTCGCAATAGACCGTATTTTTTTTCGTGTTTTATTTTACTTTGTTCTACGAGTAGTCACAGAGCAAAAACAAAAACATTGAAAGACACATTGTTTACTTGGTTGAAAATAATGTGAACTTTTTTTTATTATTTGTTAAAATATAAAACTTAACGCGGTTTGTTTGTCGTATGAGGTAGTTCTGGCCTCTGTTGCCAAAGTTTGTAAGGCCACCCGAGGGCTTTTGACTTAGCTTAACGACTGCTTTTAATTAATAACAGCCGAGACAGACAGCTTAACGTGCTCTTCCGAAGCTCGGAGCGATGGAATAGCTTAGTAAAGTAATAGGTGCGGAGTCGAGGACCAAACCCGTTATCGTTAGATTCTAAGTCGCACCAGCATACCGCTCGGCTACCGTCACTTATACACATTGGGGAAACTTAAATGATTAATAATGGTATTTTTATTTCCTGGTTCAAAAGGTAAGGGTAATGAGTTTAACAGTCTATTATGTGCGTATGTATGTATCTATGTAAGTGATTATGTAGATGTCCCACCATCGTGTTTGCCCCTATTGGTTCGATTTTGACAAACGAGTTGTCAATCGATGCGTATTCAGGTATAGAGTGTCATAAGCTGATTTTTATCCGATTGTAGTCGAGTTTTAGTTTTTGAACTTTAGTCTTGTACAGGTACAGGTCTGTGATTGAAAGGATTGTTAAAAGGTAGCTTAATGTTACTGTTAATGCTAGTTTATAGAAACGCTTATAGATATACCCTGCTTAAATAGTATCTAGCTATTAGTAGTAAGTATATTAATGTTTTTAGGCCAATTTAGGTAAATATATTTACTAAGCAAAATTTTCCCGAAGAATGAGGTGTGAATCGAATGAAAATATTGATAAACCAAACCATAAGTTGTTCTACAAAATTACATAGATAAGTTTACAATTACCAAAATTCTTAGCTTATTCACCAATATCAGTTCATAATCCGGGTTTCAATTTTCGTGTCAATAAATCAATTCTTGCTAGCTCAGTAATCTGAGCAGTAAAAACGAAAGCAATATGAGGTTATTAGGGAACGCGTTATGACGAGTCGGTTAGGGATTGCTCTGAAACATTGGGTACTTTGACTGAAATGTATGGAGGAGTGAGTAGAGCGGATTAGGAATAGGAAATGTTTGTTTGACTAGATACTCTAGTTTTGCCAATACGGTCGCAACCAAGCATTCTTCTATTCCAATTTAAGAGGTACTTCACTTAATTCATCAGCCCATGACACATAGGTCTTCTCATAGATATTATGGAAGTGTAATATCTTGAGACAAGGCGATGTTATATCCCCGAAACCTGGAAGATATGTTTAAGACCCTGGACTGGAAAGGAAAGGGCATAAACATAAATGGTGAGTCCACCTCAGACCTATGATTATCCGATGATATTGTCCTTATGGCGGAGTCAAAAACAAATGCTCACCGATTTAGCTGACGCCTTTCAACGTATCGGTCTCGGTATGAACATGGGCAAAACGAAGGTTATGTTTAACGACCTTATTACCCCGCAACCGATCGTTGTTGATGGTGTCCCCCTTGGAATTGTTTAGAAATATGTTTATCTTGGGCAGATAATGCAATTGGGTAGGAACAACTTCGAAAGGGAAGCCGATAGGAGGATTCAGTTTAGTAAACTACGCCAGTTCTTCTCGTCATCCATACCACAGTTTTCAACGCGTGCGTTCTACCAGTTATGACCTAAGAAGCCGAAACGTGGACATTACGGTGGGGCTGGTCCACAAATTTAAAGTCACTCAGCGAGCTATGGAGAGAGCAATGCTCGGATAATCTCAGAAGGACAGGATCCGGAATGAGGTGATCCACCAGAGAACCAATGTAACCGACAGCACAGATAACAATAAGCAGAAGTGGCAATGGGCTGGTTACATCTATCGCAGAACCGACAATCATTGGGGTAAACAAGTTTTAGAGTAGAGACCACGTTTTGGCAAACGTAGTCTGGGACGCCCGCCGGCCAGGTGGAGAGGCGACATGCGAAATATAGCTTGCAGTGATTGGATGAAAAGAGCCGAATATCGAGTTCAGTGGCATTTATTGGGAGAAACCTGCGTCCAGCAGTAGACTAGTATAGGCCGATGATGATGATGATGATATCTTTCCGCTCGCTTCCCTGAAATCTATGGGAGTGATTTCGTCAAAAGCGTTAGACAATGTGTAACCGGAAGTGTAATAGGAAGCCGGGGAAGCGCCCGTGGTGCTATCAAACTAGAAGCCATTACATATTTTTTATAGTACAAAATAAACACATCAGTCGGGAATAGAACTCAGGTACTTCAGACTATCAGCAAAACAATTGCCGGCTAGGCTATCAAGACATACGATTTTCTGATGATAAGTAAAATCAGATAGGTCCGATGAAGTAGTTGCGGATTCACAATTGACCAATGAGTGCGCGCGGTGCAAGGTGAGTTGTCAGATTGACAGATTTGTCAGAAGAAGAAACGTGATTT
Source organism: Alsophila aescularia (assembly GCA_946251855.1). Lineage (NCBI taxonomy): Eukaryota > Metazoa > Arthropoda > Insecta > Lepidoptera > Geometridae > Alsophila > Alsophila aescularia. The sequence goes on from OX276378.1 coordinate 30,009,245, forward strand.
TTGAACAAAGCCATAAAGCAGAATTCGTAGCTGCGACCACTGGAATACCGTCCCATCACCACTGCAATTTGAGCTTCCGATGTTCACTGTGTTACACTTTTCCATCGAACTTCCGATTTGAATTTCAGAGAAGTTTCCCAAAACGGGTATCAGTTATTCTGTTGCCTTCTAAACAACAAGGGATGAACTCAATCCGGCACACAAGACAGCGTCGTTTGAGCCGCGCGCTTGCCATTACACGTTATTAAAGCGAGTAAAGTGGGAAGAGACATGTTCGAGTATGTATGACGGAGTTTGTCACACTTTTAGCGTAAGCTTGTTAGTTTTTGTGCTTGTTACTCGTATGTAGATGATTCTAACGCTCCGAACCAGTTCTCGTTAGAAATATTAAATCTGACATAGAAAGTAGCGCATCGTTTGAGCAGCGCCGCTTGCTTTCCGTTACTCGTTAGTGCGTAAACTGTGTAACTTTCTATATTTTTTTTTCTTTGTACTGATTTTGTTGAAATTTGGTACACGTAATATGAATTTCTGTGACCCAAATATAGACGTGTACCGTAAAATGAGTTATGAATATGGGGGTCACTTATGGGGGCAAAAATTTGAAATCAAAATGTTGCAAACTGTACCGCTTGTTGTGAGGGTCTTAAAATAAGCTACTTGGCAAGTTTTTTTTTTAACTCGTGTCTGTCTTTTTGTTTGTTATTTTATTTGTCTGTATGTTTTTCCACGCATCACGTAAAAACTACTGAACCGATTGCGATGCGGTTTTCACTGTTGGATAGTTTAAAAACTGGGGTACTTGGGGTCAAAATCCAATGAGTAGAAGACGAGTAATCAGTGTTTTTTGACGGCTGAAGGAGTTTTGATCAAATTGGTATCTTAATATTTTACTTGTAGGTCCTGGAATAGCACATAGAGTACTTTTAACTAAGATAAATGACCCCGCATGCGAAGCCGCGGCCACAGCTAGTATTCCAATAAATTCATAGTTATAAGTACTTTAACTGGTGTTTTTTATTGCGCTGAAGCTGAAATTGAAAATGCTCATTTTCCATACCAATAAGCTATCTATACTTTTAATAAAACTGTAACAGGTCCAATTCTGTACATTAAAAATATTTAGAGAAAAAAATTTGGAGGGAGTTCTTTATTCGATACTGAAGCCAAAACTGTTTTTTGTTTCATATTTGTCTGTTTGTGTATCTGTCTGTATCATGGTTAGGCATCACACCAAAACTACTGAATGAATTTGAATCAAACTTGGTGTGATTTGAGTTCATACTACAAGGTAGGACATAGGATACTTTTCATCCCGAAAAGTTAAAGAGTTCCTGCAGGATTGGGGTTGAAATTTATTTAAAACAACACGTAACTACTGGACGGATTTTGATGCAACTTGGCAGAGTCAAAGTTTATATGGTGAGCTAAAATTGAGTACCTGTATTTTTTATCCCGTAAAAATAAAAGGACTACAACATTTATAAAGAAAACAAAATGTTCTATCATTTGAGCCCATCCGCAGCTATTTTTTGAAAAAAAATTAGATGCAGTACTTCAACATGAGCCACTTTTCCTAAAAGTTCGAAATTGTAGTTTTAGCCACCTTCTGAGCAGACTACCCGCTATAATAAACATTTTACGAGGAAAAACAAAAGAAAAAATTGTAACACAGTTATTTAAGTTTAATATAAGTACAAGTGAAACTTTTTAGGACCAAAAGTTCCCATGTAATCTAGACAAAACGAAAAATTAAGGGAAACGGATTTTTCAAGAAATGTAAATTGTAAATAATATTGCACAGTTATCTATTATATTTTATTAAAATGACATCACATTTATAGATTGATTTATTTTTAGTGTATCATACCTAAATGTAACATTTTTAAATCGTGTGTGTCGGTTTGTCTGTTTATCTGCGTCTGTTTGTTTGTTCGCGCATGACGTAAAAATTACTGGACGGATTACAATGCGTTTTTGATTTAAAAACTGGAGTACTTGGTATCTCAACCCAATGAGTAGAAACTTTTAAACTTTCGCGATTCGAACACATAGTTAAATATTTAAACGGCAAAAAAAAAGCAGCAGCTTTAAAGAACCGCCAGATAAATAAATCTGCAATCGCTGAGCATTTGCTCGAATCGGGCCCTAATCACTGGATTGCACTCCATGACCCGAAGATCCTCTCCACGGAACGTCACTACTACTCCAGGATTGTACGTGAAGCGGTTGAAATTAAAAAGTATCCCAATTTCAACCGAGAGGATGGTTTCAAGTTGGCTGCGTCCTGGAATCCCGTGATAAGCAAGTGTTCGCGTCACGGTTTATGTCAGAAGATATCTGCAGATGTCGTTAGTGTAGTGTGTCGTGACAATTCTGAATTTTTACAAAACCAAATGCGGGTAGTTGGAGACAACGCTCGCCCTTCTCGACGCTGACACCCGCTACTTCAGTCTTCTCGTGACCACGATCAATGCAACTTGATCGAAACGTCGAGGTAAATAAATATTAAGTTTTCAGCGCGATTAAGTCCCGTTTAAATATTTAACAATGAGTAGAAGTCGAGCAATCGATAAAAAAAAATTGACGGCTGAAGGAATGTTGACCAAATGTTGTTATATTGGTATTTTAGGTCTTGGAATAGTACACAGAGTACTTTTGACATAGAGAAATTACCACGCGTGCAAAGCCGCGGGTGCAGCTAGTTTTTTTTGAAAATGAAATGTTTGCGTGGATTATTTTCTATTCAAGTGATTGACGATAATACCAAAGGATTTACCATTATTTATGGGGTAAAAATCGCTTATGAGCACATTTCCTAAATATGCCACCGCTGCAATCATACCTATAACGTTAATTGATTATGAATCAAATTGCTTACAATGCATTGGGAATATACATAGTCAATGACTAAGAGCACAATGCCCAAAACATATGGTGTCTAAAATTTTAGTTTGCCTAAATGCAGTCAGATATTTATATTAATGATTATGGTATTTATGTATTGTAATTTTTTATATTTTTTTATTTTATAATCATTTTATGTGTGTTACATCTATTTATAAATGAATGTGTACCGCGGGGTTTGTCTGAAAATCAGCATCCGGAGTCTAGCACTGGTCACTTTTGCTGAGCGCAGGCCCCTTTAGTACAGCCGCAGCATGTACATAACACAACATGTTACCTATTTTTTAGTACACTTACCTGTTTTTTTTTTGGTTGTAATTTGACTTTTGCCAATAAATGTTTTTTCTTTCTTTATTTCAATTTATTGGGTAAATACTTTGAGAAGATCTCGTCAAGTGACTATCCTCTTAATAAATACAACCTTTTTTAAAATTTGTAATGGTTTTTGCCATTGGCATAGACAACTGCTCATTACTGCTTACTCTAGACAAGCTGTTGACGAACGTCACAATGAGCGCATTTGACTATCGCCATTTTGGCACTGATAGCAGTAGTTTGGCAGTAGTGAGCATCCACGAAACTAACTAACGTCAGGAGATGAAACAATGTCAATTTTAGTACAATGGATGCTCGTTGGGCACAAAAGAAAGTACGGCATGGCCTACCCAAGAGATACAGAGCTTGACAGAGCTAGTTTATAAGTCTTTATTGTGCTAAAAGAGTCATAAAGTTAGCAGCTCATCATTGGATAGTTCTACATTGTATAAGATTGTATAATAGTATGTATGTATATTATCACAAAGAGCACTTTAAACTAACTATGTATATATCTCCACATCTGAATAATAAATCATCTATTCAGCAAGAATCTCTTAATGATTTCCAGCTCGTGTTGTGATGCAGCTGGGTAAAATCCATTTACAAGTTCTTCACGACCATAAAAGATTACTCTTCCTACCATAGCACTGTACTATGTATAGTACTATGTATAATAGTCTCAGCTTAGCAGTTTCTTTGCTTCAAGTTGTTTGCAATCAGCGTTTTGTCGGGCTTTAGATAAATTAACGAAAATGTAAAAACCCTCCTGAAAATCCATTCAAATGACCCTACACTAACAGCATTTCTCCACAATTTTCCGCTTCAGAAACTTTTTAATCGGTTAATTGAGTGTTGTGAACGCTTTTAAGCCGGGCCTATTTGAAACCGGCACTTTTACCGGATTGATTAACGAGAATGTTTGAGCGTTGAAACGGCCTGGTACAAGGCATACCTAAGCCTTGTTACTTTATGGGTATTGAATTGATACCCTTACGTGAATAATTACAAACTCTACCTTTGTTCCTACATTTTCAGGATGAGAGGATCAAATCTGGCTAGCCAGTGCAACGTATATTGCAAGTGTTACGTATATAACTTCAAATAAATTACTTTACATGACTGTATACTGTTACATTCAAAGAGATACACACACAGCACTGTTGGTAATTAAATGTTATTCTGGCTCACATGTTATGTTCCTGCCTTGTAGAAGTATCATCCAGCCTTTGAGTCCTTGCATACCCTGAGCTTTGTGCTACCTTATGCTTGGAGTCTGATATGTTTACCTTTGATCTTCGGTCACAGAATATATAAGAGTACTACTACTCTCCAGTGTTTAGTACATGGTCTAAGCACTGCTAAGCAACTTATGCGGCTATTATTGTATACACAAAAAAAGAGCAGTTGGGTTTTGTCACCATTACTTATCTTTTCTCATCTATCTATCTATCTATCTTAGAACAGAAAGAGTCGTCTCTCCTTTCTCCCATCCCAACCAAGCTTAACACTTTTCAAATTAGGAATAAGTATAGAACAGGGAGAGAGCTTAGCAAATGAAGTTGCGGGAGGTAAGGTATACCTAAGGTGGATCTTCATTTCTGGCTGGCCGCTCTGGAATCTATGCTGATAAATGTATACACTGTAAATCAAGAGTAAGCAAATAATTACATCTATACAATGCAGGTGGTGGCTGCCTTCTAAACTAAAAATACCCTTCGCTCACTCGGGTGATAACAGAATTATTTTCCTGAACACTGACAAAAACAACACACCAACATCGCTCGCATTTCTGCCACTTTGCTTTCCTTACACAGAGTAAATATGAACGCAAAAACACACAATTAAGCTCTTAAAAGTACATAACAAAGTCACACGCATGTGTGTGTGTGTACACTCTCACGGTGTGACGCGCTGAGGCGTGGTTAACACGCTTTAATAACGAGTAATGGCACACTTTAAGCCCTTGCTTAGCAGTGACACACATTTCAGACGGTAGATTCTTTGTACTTGATTTTCCAATGGGATTTAATTTGATCGTGTGAAACGCGTTTTATGCCCCGTTGTTAATGAAGGTTGGAATGGAACGACGAGTATCAGCTGGATCAGAAAATGTCCTGCGTAGTAGTCATATACCATACCAATGTGCCATAACAGACATGTATTACGTGTTATCACACTAATCACACTAAAACGAGTATATCCATACCAATATACAAAAGTAAAACGTTGTCTGTTTGTTTGTTTATTTGTTTGTTTGGGGAGCTTTCACGCGATAACGACTGGACGGATTTTGATGAAATTTAGAAGCTTGTACCCTAGAATAAAACATAGGATACGTTTTATCCCAGAAAATTGTAAGTTTCTACGGGAAAACTACAAAATGTTGATTATTCATTCCTAGGAACGGTTGCCATGGAAACGAAATAACCAGTCTGTCAAAAAACTTCAAGAGTATTGGTGTTATACCTATTTTTCCATTAGTTTTTAATATCCTAGAAGAACATGGGATGCTTTTTTCGCGATAAGCAGTAGTCCGCGCGGAGAAAGTCACGGGCGGGAAAGCTAGTTAGATATAAACCTGAAAAGTATAGTTATTGTCGTGGACAGGCAAATCTGAGCTTAGAATCTTAAAAATGAATATTCTTTTATCAAGCGGAAAACTTCGTATGTGCGATGCAGAAGTCCATACATTAGAACTGACAGTCCATACAAAACGCCTTAAAATGCATAAAAACAGAATAGCTCTATCTATATTTTATCTTTAGAAGTGTGTGTGTGTGTGTGTGTTTGTAACTCCTTCACGCTCAAACGGCTGATCGGATTTAGTACCAGGATACCTTATATCCTGGATTAACACATAAGTTTCTTTTCATCATCATCATCATCATCATCATCATCATCATCCATCATCATAAACCACGCGGGTGAAACCGCAAAGCGCAGCTAGTTATGTGCATAAAGACTTCAGTTTGTACTCAATCGATGCTTACAGTATCGATGTTTAATATCAGAATATTGTATTCAAAACCATTTAAAGTTTTTTTATGGTATAAAAAAACCGGCCAAGTGACGACGACGACGTGTGTGTTGGCTTTGTGTGTTTTGTTTTTTTGTGTGTTTTTGTTTTTCACACAACATGTTGTTGTTGCGTGAAAAACATTTCTCTACAAATTGACGGTTTTCGGTTATTTTACTTTACTTGTGTAATAAGACATTGCTTCTTGCCAAAGGGGATAGCTCCTTTGTGGCATATCCACCGGCCGCCATTTTGTTATTTTTTTAAGGTTCTGCGCACGTTAATAGTAGTATATATGGGTAGGGGATACTTTTACAAACAAAAAATTGCAAGTGATATATTACCCTAAAGTGTCACGTATCCGAAATATTTGGAGGTAAAGGTCATCATATGAGAACAATTACAAGTTTTAAAAATGCAGTAATTACGTGTATTTACGCATTCCATTGTATGAATAGTTCCCAGTAGTAGTTGATTTTACTATTTATTCGAAGACAGTATAAATATTTGAAAGAAAAAGCCGCTTTAATTAGTTACTTAATTTACTAAATCGCATCACATCGCAAAATAAACGGTATATTGTTTATCAAAGTGTATACTTAGTTCTATACCATAACATAAAGTTAAATAACTGGTGAAAACTAAAACAAAACATATAATATAGGTGTTATGTAATAATAATTTATTATTATAGCACCGCCACATACCATGAGCACACAAAGTGATCAGTTTGTCTTGTACATAAAACATACGAGTAGGCTTGTATTCTATCTCACTCGTGCCTTGGTAAAACCTTTTTTTTGAAGTCACTGGTTCTCTTCCATTGTTTTGCTGACATAAGCAAGGACAGAAAGTATAATTAGGAATTACCAGTTATGGTACGAGTAAAGAACTAGGTAATATACTTTGACAAACAAAATAGCGTTTTTTGCGATGTGATGTGATTTAGTAAATTAAGTAACTAATTAAAGCTGCTTTTTCGTGCAAATATTTATACATTCTTCAAACAAATATTAAAATCAACTACTAATGGGAACTATTCATATAATGTAATGCGTAAATACACGTAATAACTGCATTTTTAAAACTTGTTATTGTTCTCATATGATGACTTTTACCTCCATATATTTCGGTAACGTGACACTTTAGGGTAATAATATATATCTTGTTATTTGGTGTTTGTATAAGGGTCTCCTACCTATATTACTTCTTTAACCGTGCGCGAAAACTTTAAAACAAAAACCAAAATGGCGACCGGTGTTAAATGCCAGCTTCCATATGAAAATGTTCGAATCCCTTTCATAACTCTAGGTCAACGGTACCTATCAACCGTTACCGGTCAAGTACCCTATAGATTTCCTTGCAAGTATCATAAATGTGACAATCGGCTAAAACACAACTTGATAGATGATAACAATACACATTTCTCAGTGATATGTACTTTGGTTCTGTGTCGTTTCACTTCATTTCGAATCTTGTCCTTTAGAGAAACACTAAGCATAGCTCTCCATAGCTCGCTGAGTAACCTTAAATTTGTGGACTAGTCTGACTGGGAGTGTCCACGTTTCGGCTCCGTATATCATGACTGGTAAGACGCACTGATTGAAGACTTTTGTATTTAGACAAAATGACTTTACCTAATCCGAAATACATACCTTCATTTTGCTATGGGCATTTGTTATTTCATTAGACGTGTGCTAAAAACAATTAATGACATTAAGTTAATACCAAAAAGAGGTCATCATGATCATCATCATCATCATCAGCCCTTGTCAGTCCACTGCTGGACATAGGCCTCTCCCATAGCATGCAACTGAGCCCGATCTTGGGCTCTTCTCTTCCAACTGCTGCCAGCACTCTGCGTATGTCGTCGCTCAACCTAGCTGGAGGGCGCCCTACACTACGTTTACCGAGCCACGGTCTCCACTCAAAAACACGTCTACCCAGCGGTTATCAGTCCTTTGACAGATATGATCAGCCCACTGCCACTTCAATTTACTAATCCTAAAGCCGGCCTTACATTAGCTCTTTAAAATTCATCCCGCACCACCTTGCTAAGCAGTGATGTGGTACTACTGCAATGTAAGATTGAGGAATATTTATAGAAACAGTCCAAAATAACAGTTAAGGAGGTATTTAAAAAGAACACATTGGAACTCTTACGGTAAAACCAACTAAACAATTATTTTAAAGAACTGGTTAAAACATTTTTCCCGTTGCTCTTTTTTGTGACGATATCTGAAAGTGATATCACCTGTTTCATTTTTTAACAGAATTCTATTTTTCTCTAGGTAAGTAGGTCCAATACTGCACCATGTGATTTCTTATTTTATTTAAGTAGATATATTTCTAAGCTCACATTGAGCGACTGAGTGCGAAAGATGGAGATCCAAAGAAGAACCAAGGTGAAAGACATTAGTACATAAACCTCAAGTGGCGATGAGAAGGACTCATAGCAAGATGCATTGATGGCAGGTGAAGTAGGTCACTGATAGATTGGTGGCCCCGCGTGGAAAATCGCAGCCGTAGAAGACCAGTGCAACAACGAGGGGTCGAGCTAAATTTGATATGACCTTAGCAAAGATTGGCTGAAGGCAGAGATGATATTGTCAGAGGGAGAAGGTTTATGCCCTGCATTTGAAGCTGACATTGATGATGATGATGATGATAGTAATTATCATAGCAACATCATCTAAATAATATAACTACAACAAATTCAGTTTAATTTCATCATTGTCATAATCATCCTGGGGCATGCTCACCATCTGTTCACCTAAGAGGCTGTTGCTTGTCTCACTCACTCAATTATTGCTTTCAAGGTTGACTGGAAGAGGTTTTATCGCTTTTAGCGATAAGTCCGCCCGTTTTACTTTAGTTATAAGATTGTTTCTATTTGTAGTATTTTTTTGGAAACTGGTGAACAATAAAGTATTATCTATCTATCTATCTATCTATCTATCTTGTCTGACACAAAGTCCATAATAACATGTTGTTAGATAAAATAACTAATATTACACAATAATAAGATAGTGTACAAGTATCTTTAGACACCAAGTAAGTGGCAGTGGCAATGTGAAAAAAACATGGTCCGACTTGATTCGACCTTGGTGATGCCACAGGGCTCTTTCAGACGAACGGCACAATGCCGTCGACAGAGTAGCTGCGAGTTGGTAGGCAAACCGTGGACTTTTCGCGTGTCTGGAAATATTTTAAAACTAGCGACCCGCCCGCGACGTCGTATGAGTGGGCTACAATTTATCGCGAAAAAAGCATCCTGTGTTCATCTAGGTTATTGAAAAACAATGGAAAAGTAAACCACCTACGTATTGTATACTCTTTGCCACCAATGCTCTTTATGCGTTTTGACAGACCTTTTTATTATTTTGTTTCCATGACAACCGTTCCTTACAGCAAGTAATCGAAATTTTGCAGATTTCCCGTAGAAACTTACTATTTTTCGGGATAAAAAGTATTATATGTGTTACTCCAGGGTATAAAGCTATCTCCATTCCAAATTTCATCAAAATCCGTCGCGTTAAAACTCGCCAAATAAATTTGTTGTTTTTAATTTTGTTAGATAGCGAACGACACCGTAGTGACTAGCGACCCGCTACTTAGCTCGTGTAAGTCTAGATTTTTTCTAAATATTTATATGAATAAAAAGTAAATGCATCGCCTGTATCTCACCAACACTCCAGCGTTGTTGCACTATGATACCATAGAATAACTAAAAGTAGGTACAAAGATGTTGCAATTTCTTCAGAGAGCACATCAGAACAACGCATATATATTAAAACATTACAACATTTTAATAAGGCTCTCAACCATCTGCCTCAAATCACTACTCGAGTATTTCGGACTATTGCAAATTGCAAGAAAGAACCTTGAAAAAACCTTGAGAAAATTATAGTTGCTGGAAAATAGACGGCATAAGGCCAGGGAGCCGCAGCCCGATGCGATAATAAAGTGATGTTGCTATGATAAGTACGTGTTGGACACGCATAGACTTAGGCTTCCGTGGCCAAGACCCTAAGCTACCTATTAGTGAAAACATTGCAATCATTTCTGTAGTTATTACATGAGTAGTGTTTACATTATACGCCAACAAAGTTTTTTTTTACGCTGGTATTACAACATTATTGTAGCATATAGGTGTGTTGCACCTCCCCTCTTTTTCCAAAAAGTGAACTAGCATTTACCCCCTGTGATTCCTGCGACAACCTCTCCATCAGAAAAAATACTGGGACTGAAAAAATGGGTGAAATATCCACATGAATATATAAATGTGAAACGTTGTATCTTTGTTTGTTTGGTTTTTTTGTTTGGGGATTTTTAATTCCAAAGCAGCCGATCCGAATAGATGAATCTTTGCAAATAAATTCTGTATAATATAGAGACGAACATAGAATATTTTTTATTCTAGAAAATGATAGGTTTCCAGTGGAAACTGGAAAATGTAGATTACTCGCTGTAAAAAAACAATTGCCATGGAAACGCAAAAATAACAAGTCTGTCAAAAAAAACAAGAGCGTTCGTTGATGCTACACTTTTGCATTGGTTTTTAATATCCTAGATGAACATATTTAATATCCTAGATGAACATAGGATGCTTTTTTCACGATATACTATAGTCCGCGTTGACGAAGTCACGGGCAAAAGCTAGTATATTATATTATTAGCAACCAGATGCGGGTTTATTAAAAAATATACACGATCACACACAATTTTATACTAGTGGATCTGTGGGCTGTAGACCTCGCGTGCACAATATTTTTTTCAATCAATCTAAGGGTGCACAGTAGCACCATCTAGTTACCTTATTGTAAAACTAACATTATAACCAAGGTGCTCCATCAATCCCTACCTAGTAGGTAAAGGGCTGATTCTACTGGTAGAAACCTAAAAGTGAGTAATTTACTTCATTTTGAGGAGCTCTTCTGCTACTCACGCCGAAGATCCTTATCAAATCTTCACCAATTTTTTATGAGACTAACATTAAAATTCTATCTTTCAAATAAAAAAGAACCACCGAAATCGGATCATATAAGAAGAAGATATTTATTAGCTCCTTTTCTAAGTTTCATCTATATTGATTGAGAAATGCGACCTGTTGAGGAGAATAGAGATCCGGACAAACATACGAAGGCATTTATACCCAAGCTGAAACAATGTTTCGCTCGCACTTTGCGCTCGTTCAGTCAATTATACTTCACAAAACAAATTTATTACACATGAAATACTTTTAGAAATTAAATAAGGGGAATTTAAGGAACGCAATTGAGAAATAATTGAACACCTTTGACTGCCGACGGAATAGTGGCGTTTCACTCCCGCCATCTTTTCATGCCATCTCACCACCAGCTGCTAGGTTCCGCCTCTTAGCGTGATATTCCTTGCAATATATTATATCAAATTTCATTTAAATCCGTACTCTACTTTCATAATATTTCTTCATATAAACTTTGCCATCCCCGTTCACCGCTTTAAAGATGAATTTTCAAATATTATTAAACAAGTGTTTTTATGATCTTTTTATACTCTCCACGTGATTTCATATAAATTTTATCAAAATTGGTTCAGTAGTTTTTCGACAATAAATTGTGTTTTTTTTTCAGTAAACCATTTGATTTTGTGTTTATATTGCCTCTTTAAGCTTTCTAAACCGATTTGGATTTTTGATTTTGTTGTTGTTATATTCAAAAGAGTAAACTTTCAGTGTAGTCCCATATGAACTTCAACAAAATTGGTTCAGTTCTTTTAATTAGAAAATCTATTTGTTTTATAGTTTATGTTCTCTTATATATAAGGATTTCTGAACCGAATTAGATGATGGTTTTTACTTGAGAAACAAGACTTCCAGTATAGTAATGTTTAAATTGAATCAAAATTAGATTAGTAATTTTAGTTATTAGATAATCCAATTGAAGTCGATTTTTTGTACCATAGTTTTTTGTGCAGCACTTGTTTAAGACTATATTTACTAAGTGTCATCATCATAATTTAATAATATAAAAGCGGTTGGTGTTTTGTCTAGGTGCATGGCCATTTTTTTGTCGTGAAACGTATACGCCACGTACAAATCGTGAGTTATACCGAATTAAAGATCACAAAAACATATGTTTTTCTGATTATCCTCTGTGCGTCCTGCCACGTTAAACTCCGTCTTTTGATAAACAATATATATTCGGTACAACATAGAGCTGACCTAAATACACCTCTTGGATACTCAGAGAATATATCCTCCAAATTTCAAATCTCTAGATCCACCGGTTTAGACTCTGCGTTGTCAGTCAGTCAGTAAGTCAGTCATCAGGTACATCACGGTTCTGTTTTATAGGTTTACTAGTGACTCGCCCCGGTTTTACACGGTAAGCGCTCACACCGCGGAATTTTCTCACTTTTAGCATTTATATGTCGTAATTTCAAAAAAACTCGGCAATGAGTGTAATTCAAAATCATTTGCAGTAGTGAGTTTGAACGAAAGACTATTGCCTACTCACGTACTTGACAGACTTGTTTTTATTTATTTTCCGCGGCAACATGTCATAACGTTCCTTATACAGCAAGTAATCATCATTTTTGCATATTTTTGATACCTTGAGTTACATTATTGCAATTTTCGTAGGGATCTCTAATTTTTTTAATGATGAAATATTGCCCATGTTACTCGCTGGTAATGAAGCATTTTATAAATGCAAGAATTTTTAAAATCAGTTTAGGACATTTAGAGTTTATACATTAAAACCAACAAACAAACATACAAGCAATCAATTTTGTCCTCTTTAAAATATATGTGTTGAAGTTGATTAGTGTAGAAGAATATGTAGCTTATTATTGTTTATCTTTACATAAGTTAACATTCTATTGCCGTCACTGATGCTGGTTGCAATTGAAATCAATAAGTGCCGTTCGTCTGCAAGGTTTTGTAGGTTTTCTTAGCAAAATATTTAAAAATAACCATTTATTTGTGCTATTTGAAAATTGTGATTTAATGTAATGTGATAAGTTATTTTTTTGAATGACAAATGACGGTATTTTATTTGAGAAAGTGGATGCGAATATTTTCGAAAATTTGATTTCACCTAATTTGGTATGAAATGATCGATAATAAACTGTATAACCATAGTATATGATTTATTTTTCCATGTGTTCTTTTTATGTGTCGATGACGTTGAGCCAATCATACCAAATAAGACCGCCCATAAGGTTTCATTTGGTATGATTGGCTCAAAACTATAAGAAAGGCGGAGCGTCACGGCCAGTAAGCGTAATTCAAAATATTTGAAGGCGGAGCTTGATGACATAAAATGGGCGTTTACTTACTTTTGTCAAAGTATTGACGTAGGTAAGTTTTCCACATTTTCCATTGCTCGATTTATTAAATGTCTTTCACAAGCTACTTGTATTAATAGCGCAATGGAACAGTAGATTATAAAATATCGGTGTCAATTTGAATTATGTAACCTAAACATTACTCCCCTCGTGCTAATAATTTCTTGAGTGGATTTAAGAAAAGAGTCGATGTACGTCTGACAATCGGCTAACTGCAACCTAGTTTTTGGCAATTTTGTGCTATTAAAAGATATGCTTTGATAATATACTGATAAGATCAATTTTCTAATCAGAAATATCAGTAAGTGCGGCTGAGTAAATCGATCTAAAATTTCACAATTTGGATTTTACTTTTTGTGGTGTTAAACAATTGAGAATAAACTGTATTACCATAGTATAGGATTTATTTTTCTTTCTGATTTTTAAACGTCAAACCTAGGAAGGAACTTAGCAAATACGTGCAGTTTCAAGGCTTTCTTTTTATAATGACTCACATAAAATAGGTCTATATCGCGTGATGTATATGATACATGTTGTTGAAACTCATATTTTAAATTAAAAACGTGTTCTTGCATCTGCTTTTCACCTATTAATTTGGTTCAGATGTACCACATCACTAGCGAATGTCAAGGAGTAAGCGAGCTGATTTTTCTTAGGTGTGAGGAGGCCTTAAGGACTATGTCGACAACTTCTCTGCCGGATCACCTCATTCCGGGTACGATCTTTCAGAGAAACTCCAAGCATAGCCCTTTCCATAGCCCGCTGAGTGGACCTTAAATTGGTGGAATGGTCGTACCGTGAGTGTCCATGTGTACTCACACATGGACACTCACGGTGTTGGAATGGATAAGTAGGTGCAATGTCTGGATCAAAGAGAAGTATTTTTTTTATTGTTTAAATTAGAGAGGCTATGTGAGCGTGACAAGCGTGCCGCGACTACGTCTATATGTACATATTCATGCAAAACGACAAGCAACCGTTCATAAAGACGCGTAGGGAAATCATCCGTTTATCCCATCCATACCAATATATATATATGAAACGTTGTCTGTTTGTTTAATTGTTTGTTTGGGGAGCTTTCACGCGATAACGGCTGGAAGGATTTCGATGAAATTTGGACTGGAGATAGCTTAACACTGGAATAAAACATAGAATACTTTATATTCCGGAAAATTGTAAGTTTCCATGAGAAACTGGAAATTGTTGATTACTCGCTGTAAGGAACGGTTGCTATGGAAACGAAATAACAAGTCTGCTAAAAAATACATGAGCGTTTGTGCTCTACCTACTTTTGCATTGGATTTTAATATCCTAGAAGAACATGGGATGCTTTTTTCGCGATAAACTGTAGTCCGCACTAACAAAGTCGCGGGCGGGAAAGCTAGTAATAAATATTCTTACGAATGGTGTTTATAGCTTTAAAAATAGTAATAAATGTGACGTAAAGGAGAATTATATATTTTTTGCAACGTCAACTAAGACAATATATTCTTCGAATATGCAACAGGCGACACTAGGTTTCATACAAAATTAGGTTCGCAGCCTTGCCATCCCTTCTTACCTAAGTGGTCTGCATTGTAACTTATATCAATATAGCAGACAGTAAATGCAGTTGCACTCGAGAAAGGTAAGTAATCCTTATTGTACCTGGAGTCAGCGATAATCTATGTATATACAATTTAATGTTTGTATGTCTGCCTCTATGCGTTCCTAATCCATTGATCAGATTGTGATGAAACTTTGTGATTTTCTGATGATGCCCACGATGGTTTAATGTCAAAAAAAATACCCAGAAAACGGAAAAAATACGATAAAATAACGAAATTATAACGTTTTACCTCAATTTTTTTTTAATACAAATGGACATCAGAAAAATAAATGAATGTCAGAAAAACAAATGAACATCCGAAAAACAATTTAATGTCGCGAGAAGTTACAGTTGAGATTTATCAATGTCAAAGTGACAGGTCTCAAAGTGCCAAGTGTCAAAATTACAGGTGTCAAAGTGATAAGTGTCTTAAGGACAGGTATTAAAGTGACAGGTTACAATGTGATAGGTATCAAAGTGATAAGTTTCTTAATGACAGGTATCAAAGTGACAGGTCACATAGTATCCGGTATCAAAGTGAAAGGTGTAAAAGTGTCAGTTGTCAACCCTAGGAGTGCAATATGGAGGGATTTGTGAAATTTCATTTCTAAATCAATGACGTGGGTGGCAAAGTTTGCATGTGGGCGAAGCTACGGGGCGCAGCTAGTACTTATATAAAAGTCGACTAAAACAACGGAGCTCTCAACTTTATAACGTTTCACGGTCTCTTCGGGACCACTCCTCAGGATCGAAGTGCTGTTTTATTTAAACTTTTATACGGCCACTCTTGTTTTCTGGGTACTCGCTTGGAAAACGTGAAATTTACACACTTTGTTTGCTATTACTTACGAGAAAAGTTTTAGCTGTGCAGTATTTTACTATTTTGATGGGGGATAAAGATTATGTCGTTGTCCTCTTGAGTGTTGAAAGATGGCTTCTGTGTCATATTGTTGCTTACTTTGTAGATATTCTTGAATTTTTTGAACAACATATTATGTTGTTCTAAAACACATTATGTTCTCACACGTTTAAATACTATTAATACAATATAATTAATACAAGATAATTAATACAAGATAATTAATACAAGATATTATCTTGTAATAATAGTATTTAAACGTCTGAAAATCCACGAGCAGTAAAACCGGATATGCTCAACCAGGTTTCGAACTATTTTACCACCTTTCTAATAAGTCACTTTTTTGTTTATCTGTCTTTACCAGTTAAAGCACTTTGAACCTTAATTATGTCAAAGTCTATGTATACATAGGCACACAGAATAAGTAATAGTCACTTCGGGCAAATTGGCGCGGAATATTGTTGACACAATGGTCGCGTCAAACTTATTTTCCATTCCTTGCTCAATGGTACGACCAATGCCCAGTTTGGCGCAATCGTACAAAACTCGGCCTTTGATTGGCTGAATACATTTAACCACTGACAAACTGAACCAAAAAGTTATGAAATTATTATGTAAGGAGAGCGCACGGTAGGAAAATCATGAAGGCAAAAATGGGAAGTATTTCTGGAAAAAAACTGTGTATTGGAAATAAAATAAGATCGATGACACCTTGAATTTATCTACATTATAATATTAATATATCAACGCAGTTTAGTAGAAAAAATTACCAGAATATCTTAGTGAAAACAGGAAAAAAAATTGACAAAATTACAGTGCTGTTTTATTTGTTTTTTATTTATCCTAATAGGATTATTGGTACTTATCTGGTGTTTTACAATAGAGGAAAAATATCCCTTAAACGAATAAAACACTCAGAATGGGTAAAAAACGCGAAATTAAATTTAAATCGAAAACTGACTGTCGCAGTAACCTAGGAGCATCGGAGCGTTTTCAAAAATGTCACATTTGTGACAAAATGTATCGGAGGTCTAGGGATTTTGGCTCATATGTGACAAAATGTATTAAGGGGCCTAACTGTCGCTCCAGGTGAAATCTTGCAACTCAAACCATCACTTCCCGATTAGATATCCGGCTGAATCTTTCAAGGAAGCTCACAAATAGAAGACAAGGCAATAAAAAAACGTGAGTTTTATATTCGATTTATATATACATTTTTGTTTGTTAAAGTCCTTCATCTACGGGTATTTTATACCGACAAGCCGCGACGAGCGCTACGACCGATAGTACGAAACGCTTGGTCTTCTTACTAAGCCGTTGTAACCTTAATCTGGATAACACTCGGGTTAGTTTTTAAAATCATACGTCTCTTGTATTTCTGAAGTATTTTTTTGAATGAATTGCAAATTTTTTCTCACTGACTAAAAGCAGAACGTGTGTGTTGTAATTTTTTGATTCGAAATAGTCTCGATGCATCCATCCATACCAATATAAAAGTGAAACGTTTTCTATTTGTTTGGAGAGCTTACACGCGATAATGGCTGGACGGATTTTGAAGAAATTTAGAATAGGGATAACTTATATAATAAAACATAGGATACTTTTTATCACGGAAAAGTTAAAGTTTACACGGGAAAACTGGAAAATGTTGATAACTCGCTGTAAGGAACGGTTGCCATGGAAACCAAATAACAAGTCTGTCATAAAACTTCAAGAGTATTGGTGTGTTCTTTCGCATTGGTTTTTAATATCCTAGAAGAATATAGGATACTTTTTCAGTAGTACGCACGGGCTAAGTCACGGGCGGGAAAGCTAGTGTTAAATATACATGCAAATCGCGCATCACTTTGAAACTACTGAACCGATTGTGATGCGACTTTACTGTTGAATAGATTAGGGTTTGATTTAAAAAGAATGTGTATTTGATCTCTATTAATTTTAAAAGTGTAGTTCTAAGTTTGCCAGTGTAGTTTTAATTCTGTGAGGGTACTGTACATTTTTAATAAATGTTTTTTTTAGACTAGCTGTGCCCGCGGCTTTGCCCGCGTGGTCATTTCATTTAAAAGTAGCCCATTCGTGTTATTCGAGGACCAAAAATACTTATAAAGTATGATAAAGTACATTTCTTCAAAATTCGTTCAGCCGTCAAATAGTTTAGCATCTAATCATCGGATTAAAATACCAAGTACCACAGTCTTTAAGTCAAGCCCTAAACTATTCAACGGTGAGAATGGCATCGCATTCGTCCCAGTAGTTTTTACATGATGCGCGAGCAAACAGACAGACAATTATCTTCTTTGTACAGACTTCTTCGTTCATATAGCTTTATTAAAAAGTAGTAATACATTAACTATGCGACTACATCGTTAAATATGATTAGAAAATTATATTCCCACTAGCTTTGCCCGCGGCTTCGCACGCGTGGTCATATTATATTACCCTCAGCACATTATAGCTAAGAAGCATCTCGATCACATCAGTTTTTTTTTCAAACAAACAAAAACCGCTTTAAAATCGGCCCGTTCTTTTAGGAGCTATAATCCTCACCTCTATTCAATTATATCTAAGAACCATCTCGTTTACCTCACCTTTGAGACATTTAAAACTGCAGCTAGCTCGGTCCATTCATTTTCTCATCTCCCTTTTCACAACTCCCCCCCCCCCCCCCCCCCATATAGCTAAGAACCATCTTGATCACATTTGTTTGCAAACATTAAAAACCATATCAAAATCGGTTCATTTGTTTGGAAGCTACGATGTCACAGACAGACACACACACAGTGATACACACCCTAAACTTATAACACCCGTGTCTTTGTTCAGGGGTTGAAAATATGCAGAAACTCACGAACGTAGACTTCACTAGCATGTAAATGTCGAGGTGACCCAGCTCCTCGACCTCACAAACATACTTAGATGAATCAAAACAACAAAACTATTCGAGTTAGTGTAGTATTTAGTGTCAGCGATATAAGTGCTAATGAATGTACTACCGATAAAGAACACATGAACAATGTGTCTCCACCTTATTAGAGACGATAAGACAGGAAAATTTTAAAAGTTTAAATTAAAATTACATTATTTATTAGGCTAATTCAAGGTTAGATTGTAATATTAACATGGGCCATGTTTATGATGTGTACACTAGGTAAATGAAAAAAAAAACTATTGCACGGCTTCTACTCATTGGATTGAGATACCAAGTATCCCAGTTTTTAATTATCACCCTAAGCTATCCAACAATGAAAATTGCATCACAATCGGTCCAGTAGTTTTTATAATAATAATAATAATATTAATAATACAATATATTATAAAGGACAGTACGGTCGACATTTGTCGGGCATGCCGCCGTCCCGGAGAGTCAAGCATATAATTTCCGGTTGTTTTCATCTTGCTAACGGAGAGTATATGCGCAGTCATAACCAAGTAGCCAGGATCATCCATCAGCAAATTGCACTTCAGTACGAACTTGTGGAGTCTGTGGTGCCGTACTATAAGTACGCACCGGCTTATATTGCACCAGTTCTCGAAAATGGTCGTGCATTGCTCTATTGGGACTGCTCTATATATCGTGATATGGTGCTGGTAGACCGATCCCAACACCGGGCAATCCTCGTCGACATCACCATTCCACATGATTAGAACTTCGTAAAGGCCGAGAAGGACAAGCTCAGCAAGTACCTTGACTTGGCTCACGAGGTGACTGCCATGTGGGATGTTAACTTGACGATCATAGTCCCGATAGTGGTCTCGGCAAACGGCCTTACAGCGAAGAGCGTCGACCAAATTCTTAGGAGACTCTCGCTAGACGGTTGGATTAAGGGTCAGATGCAGAAGGCAGTACTCCTTGACAAAGCACGTATAGTTAGGAGGTTCCCTCACTCTGCAGCCCTAGCCCTGCTCCGCTGCCCTACCCTGGTGGTACCCTAAATTTAGGTTTTTTATAATATTTTTATTTGTATTTTCATAGAAATATTGTAAAAAAATATAATCTAAGAAATCAAATAAATAATGTGAGTAATAATAAACACTTTATTGCACCAGAATTAAGGTAAAAAAATATATACAAGAATTTATTTGAAAAACAGGCACAGTGGGCGGCAGTTTTATGTGATGCATGAACAAACAAACATACAGACAAACAGACAGACAGACACGATTTATTTTAAAATGTTATATTATTGTTCAGTAGCGACTTCAGAAAAGGAGGAGGTTATATGTTCGACTGTATGTTTGTTTTTTTTGTTTACTTTTTTATGTATTTCAGTCTATATCTCCGTCAATTGCGGACCGTTACTTTTTTGTGTATTTCAGTCTATATCTCCGTCAATTGCGGACCGATGTTGAACATTCTTTTTTTGCTTGAAAGGTGGTCCCACATAAATTGTGTCAAAATTTGTTCAGTAGTTTTTCGAGATTAAATAGTTTTTTGATTAAATCTATTTGAATTTGTATTTAAATTGCCTTGATTTTGTGTTTATCTCTAAGATTTCTAAACCGATTTAGATAGTTGTTTTTTTTATTTAAAAGAGTAAACTTTCTGTGTAGTCCCATATAAACTTCATCAAAATTGGTTCAGTAGTTTTATAAGAAAATATATTTGTTTTATACTTTATGTTCTCTAATATCTTGGGATTCGAACCGAACTAGATGATTGTTTTTACTCTAGTAAGAAAAGCTCTAGTGTGATACTGTATAAATTTCATAAAAATTGGTTTAGTCGCTTTAAACAAGCTTTAATTTAATTCACTGTGCTCTAATGTTTGCACATGGGTGTAGTTCTATTCACAATTAAAAAACTACAGTAGTACTATTAGTAGCAGTCAAAGAAACTACACAATCAGATGATGGAATCCCTTCTTAAATGGAGTTTGGGCTCATTTGGTTTGTCTTGATGAGTTGTCTAGTTTAATGTGGTATCCAGGGTTTGATGATGGAGCCGGAAAGTAGTCACAGGTATTCAACAAGAAAAATTGGTTTTTTGTGGTATCAAGGGTCTGATGATAGAGCCACTTTTGTTGGTAGCCACAGGAACTCTACAAGAAAATGATGGAACCCCTTCGAGTTTGGGCTCATTTGGTTTGTTTTGATGAGTTCTTTGGTGTTATGTAGTATCCAAGGTCAGATGATGAAGCTGGAAGGTAGTCACAGGAACTCAATAATAAAATGATAGAACCCTTTCGAGTTTTGGCTCATTTGGTTTGTCATGATGAGTTCTCTGGTTTTATGTGGTACCCAGGGTTTGCGGATGTAGCCGGAAGGTAGTCATAGGAACTCAACAATCAAATGATGGAACCCTTTCGAGTTTGGTTTCATTGGGTTTGTTTTCATAAGTTCTCTGGTCTAACGAGGTATCGAGGGTCTGATGATGGAGATGGAGTTATAGGAACCCATTAACCAACCATCAAATGATGAAACCCCTTCGAATTTAGGCTAAGTTGGTCTCGATAAGTTCAATCTTTGAAAGATGATAATTACAAAAAAATGGTCTATAATTACCCGAAATATTCTATACCTATAATAAAGCAATAGGAACGAAAAAGTCTGTACAAATACAGACTTGTAATTATCATATGTAATTATCATTATTGTAATTATCTTGTTTCGAAGAAAATTACAAAAAAATGATATCTAGGATGATGAATTAATCTAGGATACCTAAAATAAAATATTTAAAAAATAAACAGTTTTTTTTTTCTTTTCATTGGCATAAGCAAACGTCGGAAAGAATATATGCCAAAGAAAATATACCAAGCGATCGCGCGATCCGTTTGGACTTCTTTTCTTTTCGAGCTAATAAGCTAGACATTAATATAATAGGTGCTTATAGAACGGGTTCCTATATTTATGTGTGTGTGTTTGTATCTCTGTTTCAGTTCTTGCTTATCATACCACTGTTACCTTTTTTATTTAAAAACAAAGAAATAAGTTGGATTCTGAAAACTGTTTTATTTGTATGTTTGCGAACGAGTGATCATGCATATTTGACGAGAAAAATCCCTTTTTTACCCGACTTGGGCGAAGCGAGGGAAGGTTTAACAGTATATGTGTGTATGTACGTATGTATCTGGTTATGTGAATGTTCCACCATAGCGTCGACCCTATTGGTCTGATTTTGACAATCGATTCAGGTAAAGAGTGTCGTATGCTATTTTTTTACCCGATTACGGCGAAATAAAAGAACAGTTATGTTTTCAAACTAAAAACTTGGTCCAATTTTGACAAGGAAGGTGTCAATCGATTTTTCTTTATCACTCATGTGTCATAGGCTATTTTTTTACACGACTGTAGTCTGTTTTTAGTTTTTGAACTCATATCTTGTTATTCCAAAGTAACAAACTTCGCGAGTTTGTTAGTTGTAATGACAATACCTATTGTATTGTCATTACAACTCTGGTTCTCAGTCTCGTTTTTTTGGTTCTAAGTTTTGCTAAGTGTTCAAAAGCTGGATCTATCTATCATTACTTATAATAAAGCAATAAGAACGAAAAAGTCGGCACAATAAGATAAATAAATGAAATAGTCTAGGATACTTAAAATAGGCTACTGATCAAAAATATTACATATATAAAAATCGTGTTTCTCTGATCTACGCTATCCAAGAGTGAAAACCGCAATGCGATCGGTCCAGTCGTTTTTACGTGATGCGCGAACAAACATACAGACACGATTGTTTCAAATGTTATATTCTTGTTCAGTGGGCAATTTTAAATACCGTAGACCTTTTTTTTTAATTATCTTCATCGTACCGATTCTTTGGAACTTACTGCTTTATTGTAAGTATAGATAGAATATAGATTATCAAAAGTATAGATATAGATAGAAGATAGATACTTAGATTAAAAAAAAACTGTACAAAAATTTTGTTATTATTAGTTGTAAATGAAACTTACTCTTTCAAATAGCTAAAGAAATGAACTACTACAGACCAATGGCGATGATTCTTTCTAACCAAAGAGAAAAGAAAAGTTGTACCCAATATATAAACAAAAAATTGGCTAAAAAGAAACCAAATCCTAATCCTTTATCTCCATAAAGTCTTGCATCACTGTCTAATAAATTCACATCAAATTTGTAAATGACGTCGTTCCAGTTTTTCATAACCGCGACGTGACGCCGCTTGGCGTAGGAGTCATCAACGTTGATTCTTGCAGCATGTTGCGGTAAAAATGTTTTGTTATTATGTAGAACAGAATATAGTTAGCTGTAAGATGCTTGTGTTAAGTGTCTTGGCTTATAAGAATCATTTAAATAAAAGATCTTATGCTTAGGTCCTCTGTCATTCGTTTACTTTATTACACTGGGACACAAATAAATGGTTGTGATCTACTTCATACCTTTAGGGGGTCTAACGAGAAGTTTCAGCTAGGTCTATCGCTGGCAACTTGTAAAACTTATTGTTCAAGTGTCTTAACTAATGTGGAACATTCCTATTTATTTATTAACTAGCTAAGCCGTGGCTTCGCACGCGTGGTCATTTCTCTAGGTTAAATGTACTCTAGTTACTATTCCAAGACCTAAAATAGCAATATACCAAAATTTGATCAAAATTCCTTCAGCCGTCAAAATTGTTTTTATCGATTGCTCGGCTTCTACTCATTGGACTGAGATACCAAATACACAACTCTTTAAGCCAAACCCTAAACTATCCAACAGTGATCGCATCTCAATCGGTCCAATAGTTTTTACGTGATGCGCGAACAAACATACAGACAAACAGACAAACACGAATTTAAAAAAAGTTATATTCTTGTTTAGTAGCTTATTTTATGTACCCGAGACCATTTTTTTTTTGTTTTTTTTTGTGCGGACTCTTTCGTTCCTATTGCTTTATTATAAGTACTAGCTAATGCCCACGGCTTCGCACGCGTGGTCATTTATGTAGGTTAAATGTACTCTTTGTGCTAATTCAGAACCTAAACCAAAATTAACCAAAATTACCAAATACCAATATACCAAAATTTTAACAAAATTCGTTCAAGTCATGTCAAGTCTCGTGGCTTTCAAATTGCAGTAATCAAGATAAAATATAACCCATAGCATAGGATTGCACTGTTGACAAAGTAGGTACTATTACCACAAACTTGTTAGCCCTCATCTCTCCCGAGACTAGACTAAAAAATGACTGTGGCTGCGGCGAAGCTAACATCTTAACCTAGCTGAATAAACCTGCAAACAACGTTAAGTGTATACACGCAAAACAAATTCTCTGAGCGCACCCCAAAGACGGGCGTTCATATTTTAGCTTGGAACGTAAGAAATGCTGCGTTGAAGTTTGCAGATCTTGTGTGACTGTGGAAATGGCAAATACGGTGGTGTATTGCCAAACCTTTAAACATTCCAGCGTTAAGGGATAACAATACAGAGATAACAATATGGAGATCCGCCATATTAAATCCGATTTCGATGGTTATTTTTTCATTTGAAAGGTAGTAACGTTAAATCAGGCGGATAAAAATTTGGTGAAGATCTGATGAGGATCTTTGGTCTGATGAGCAGATAGCTCCTCAAAATGCAGTAAATTACTAACTTTTATGTTTCTACCAGTGGAATCCGCCTTTTACCTACTAGTTAGGGATTTATGGAGCACCTTAGTTATGATTGTTAGTGTTACAATAAGGTTATTAGATGGCGCTACTGTGCACCACTAGATTGTTTCCAAAAAAGTTTGTACGCACGTGGTCTACAGCTCACAGAGCAAAATTACTGAATTCTTCTGTTGGCTTCCTTCTCAAAGTTGTTCTTACCCAATTGCAATATTTGTCCAAGGTAAACAACAACTGGACAACTTCAAGGCACACCATTAACTGCAATCGGTTCCGGGTCAATAATATCGTTGAACATGATCTGGGTCTTATCTATGTTCTTTCCGAGATCGATCCGTCGAGAAGTATTATCTAGGTTGGTCAGCATACTTTGCAAGTCTTGCAGCGACTCCACCATTAGAACGATATCATCGGCAAATCGTAATTGTGAGATGTTCTCACCATAGATTTTAATGCCCATTCCGTTCTAAAACAGTGTCTTAAACATACCTTTCAGGGAATTAGGGATTAGTTTCGGGGATATAACATCCCCGTATTACTCCCCTATGCAGTTGGATATGTTCAGACTGCTGATTTTGTACTTGGACACTCATAGTCGCGGCGTTATGCAGAAACCTCAGCACTTCGTTGTATCGCCAAACTACTTGACAGTGCTGTAAAGACTCCAGAACCGCCCAGGTTTCAACGGAGTCAAAAACCTTCTCATAGTCCACAAAAGCAAGACACAAAGGCTGGTCATACTCTTCGGACTTCTGTATAACCTGCCTCACTGTGTGTATGTGGTCTATGGTGTTAAATCCTTTGCGAAAGCCGGCCTGTTCAGGAGGCTGGAATTCATCAAGTCTTCTTGCGAGACTATTTGAGATGACCCTCGAAAACAACTTATAGATGTGACTTAACACTGAAATAGGACGGTAGTTATTTAAAAGGGTTTAGGGTACTTAAGCTACAGAACAAGTTTTTTTTAAATTGTGTGTTTGTACGTGCATCGCGTAAAGGCTAGGTTTTGACTTAAAATAAATTTTAATAGTGTAAATTAGAAAAAAAAAATATTTCAAAAAAATCATGGGGTGCATGGGTCAATAGTTATAAATATTTCATTAACAAATATGAGAAGCACCCCACGCTTTTTTTAAATAACACATTTTTTTCTTATTTACACTATTAAAATTTATTTTCTATTTTTTAGTTTGGTTTTCTATATAAAGCGTGGTTTTTAGTTTTTTTAAACTACTATTTA
The DNA here is from genome assembly GCA_946251855.1 of Alsophila aescularia. Classification (NCBI taxonomy): domain Eukaryota; kingdom Metazoa; phylum Arthropoda; class Insecta; order Lepidoptera; family Geometridae; genus Alsophila; species Alsophila aescularia. The sequence continues at coordinate 30,035,054 of OX276378.1, forward strand.
TTTTCTTTTTTTTTTTCGAATTATTGCATTGTCATCGGTCTTTGACAGGTGTGCAATATTTGAATGAAATCTGACCATTTAAAGTGGGTCAAAATAGCGTCCAAAGGAGTCGGTTACAAACATACAAACAAACATACAAGTGAAGCTAATATAAAGCGTATAATAAAAAAATGTGTATTTGGTATCTCAATCCGATGAATAGAAGCCGATCAATCTTTATAAAACTATCTGAAAGATGAAATGAAAACGAAAGGTTGATGAAATGTAAATGTAGTACCTATATTGTACTTTATAGGCTTTTTTGGTACAAGTATAACATATAGATTACATTGTACCCAGTTAAATGACCACGCGGGAAAAACCGCGGGCACAGCTAGTATAACATATTTTTGACCAGGCGAGCGCCAAGCGCGAGCGAAGCTTCTCCGTTTCAGCTTGGCCAATAATGCTTTCATATGACCGGCTGTCTGGCTGTCTGGCTGTTCTCCTCTAGGGATCGTCGCATTTCTCAAGCGATCTAAATGAAACTTGGTATATAGGTTAAATTAATTTTTAGTTATTTTTTCTTGTCGGGAATTTTTGATTGGGATCATTTCGTCCAAAAAGAGCCAAAAAGGGGGCTACTGAATATTTCCTTATTAGATCAGATTTCGATAGTTATTTTTTTATTTAACTATAAATTGGTCTCACAAAAATTTAATGAATATTTGATGAGGATCTTCGGCGTAATGAGCAGAGTAGATCCTCAAAATGCAGTAAATTGTTGACTTTTAGGTTTCGACCAGTGGAATAAGCCTTTTCCCTACCTACTACGTATGAAAAGGACATAGGTAGAGATCTACCTACTAGGTAAAGATTAATGGAGCACCTTAGTTATTAATGTTAATTTGACAATAAGCTAACTAGATACTGTGCAACGCTAGATTGTTTGCAAAAAACTTTGTGCTCGCGAGGTCTACAGCTCACATGGCCACTAGTTTAATTGTGTCTGTCTCTTCACGCATCACGCGAAAACAACACGTCTGATGGCAATGCGGTTTCCATTGTTAAATATCTTAGGTTTTGGCTTAAAAACTGGGGTATTTAGTATCTTAATCTGATGAATAGAAGCCGAGCAATCAATAAAAAAATGTACGAAATTTAGTATTTGGTATATAATAGATACTTTGGTTGTAATAACTTCTTCTTAGTCGGGCACTCTTGACAGAGTGGTCGTGATGGTTCAAATGGATGATGTAAACATGGGAGGTCTTATTCATTATAGCTCTCCTTGGCGAGGGTTGCCGCTCTTGCAATCATCCTCCACTTCTGGCGATTGACAGCATTGCGAGCACATTGAACAATTGTGGAATGCGTTGCCGTCCTGATGATATCCGTCCAGCGAGTAGGTGATCTGCCGCGTGCTCTTTTCGAACCTTTGTTTTCTTTGTTATTCTTCTGTCCTTCCAAATCTTTCCCAACCTTTCCACAGCAGATCTTGTGATGGCACACCGGCGTTTAACTTCATTCCCACCGCCTCCGGTATTGGAAATAGCAGAGCCGAGGTAGATGTAGCTTTGCACCTGGCCACACTCAGTAAGTTCGTTCCGTATTGTTCAGCCTGGTCTACTACCATCATTTTATCTTGTCTTTATTAATTGCAAGGCCAACTTGGAGACTGGTTGTTTCCAAACAAGTCAAGATGTCTGCCATATCTTCTTTAGTGTGTGCAAGAAGTGTAGTATTATCAGCATATCTGAGATTATTGATCAACCGACCCCCCACCGGCACACTTTCATTCCTTACTTCTCGGACAATCCGCATTATGTATTCCGTATAAATGTTGAATAATAGTGGGTACAGAATACGGGATGTATTCGGACTCCAGACTCAGTTGTAACTTATCTGAGAGGGTGTCATCCACACGTACCACGGCTGACCCATTCTTATACCATTCTTACCCATTCCATAAATATAAGATGGTATGGTACGCCCATTTCTGATAGTATCTTCCAGAGACGATCCCATATGACTGTGTCAAATGCCTTGCGGAAATCCACAAAGCAAATGAATAGAGGCGTGTTGTATTCTCTCGCTTTTTCAATTATTTGTCGCAATATTAAAATCTGTTCGCGAGTGCCCTTTCCCTTCACAAAACCAGCCTGCTCAGGCGCAATTTGCCGTGCGAGATGAGCCTGCAATCTTGTGTTTAGAATGTGAAGCATCACTTTATTTGCATGTGTTAGAAGGGAGATAAGTCTGAAATTGTTGCATTTCTTCGTAGAACCTTTTTTATGTAGATGTATAAATACGGAATGGGACCAGTCCTCTGGCCATATTCCTGTTTCCCATATTTGGCAACAGATTGATTACATAACGTCAATTCCATTATCTCCCATGGCCTTCAACACTTCAATTGGGATTTCGTTAACTCCCATTGCTTTATTGCACTTCAAATGTCGAATGGCAGCACGTACCTGTAATAACAAAGAAGTGTTAAAAGTAACCCATGTGCTTTAAAAGGACATGGGTTACTTTTTTAACAGAGAAACGAAAACGTGGGCAAGTCAAATCCAATTTTTACGCTCGTCGCTTGGTTATGATTAATTTTGTTATTTAAATTATAATATTAGGAATTTCAGATCAGTTTTTTTTTATTCGTCATCTAGTTTTTATTAGTACGAGTATTTTGTTCACGATTTCATTATTATTTTCATAATAGTAGATCAAATTAAATTTGAACTGAAAATATAAATAAGAATAAAAAACTCTTGTTTTAATGCCCTCTAATAATGTTGCTCTACGTTGAAAAAAATCTTATTTGGTCCCCAGATACTTTAGTTTTTGTCCTCTATATCATTTGTGGGGTCATTGTTAGCCGAGTTCATTTTTTCTATGGTTAAGAATAATCCTAATGTTTGATAATAAAGTCTGACAATATGCAGATGGATAAATAATGAAAATACGTGAGGAAAGACAATTTAAATAAAATATTACTGTGAGGTTTATGGAACAAACCATCATAATCATCATCAGCTTGTCCACTGCCGAACATTAGGCCTCTCCTAATGCGCATCATTGAACCTATTGGATCTTCTCACGTTATTGCTGCCAGCTTCCTTGCAAAACAAAACTAAACACCTTCTAATACAACTGACCCAAGCCCACGTAAGAGCACAGGTAATGGTAAATAAGATTACCAGAAAAGGAGGGTTATAATTACAGCATCGGTATTATTTTCTTCCGTTCCTTCACAATACGTTACTTTACCAATTTCAACATATATGGCAGCGTTGAATTTGACTCGACTTTCTGCGTGTAATAGTATTTTTACCCAACTCTGGCGAAGCAAGGGTAGGGTTATGAGTTTAACAGTCTGTGTATGTATGTTTGTATATATGTATGTGGGTGTGTGGATGTTCCACCATAGCGGTGCCCCTGTTGGTCCGATTTTGACAAATGAGTTTTAAATCGATTCGTTTTCAGGTATAGAGTGTCCTATACTAGTTTTCTTTAACTGACTGCGGCGAAGCAAAGGAAGGGTTCTGTGTTCAAACTAAAACTTGGTCCAATTTTGATAAGCAATGTATAAATCGATTCGTCGTCATCGCAAGAGTTTCAAAGGCTACTTTTTACCCGTCTGTTGTCTTATTTTTTGAAAATAGGTCTTCTTTGTTTCAATTTTTGACCCAAAGCAAACAGATTAGCTTATCGCATAAGCATAATATCTATGCTTGGCATATTTTTAAATTGCTTTGGACGATTATTCAATTATGCAATGGAGCGCAGCATTTAAGCTGGGTTTAAATTAACTGACTACGTTCGTAAGACCAAGCTGTGCTCTAGTACTCAAATTGCTGACGTAGCTGAAAAAGCCGCCAAACTGAAATTAACCTGGGCTGGTCACGTCTGCTGCATGCCGGAAGAGCTCTGGGCCAAGATAACCACCATGTGGCGTCCCAATATAGCAAGATGGCGTCGCGGGAGACAACGCAGAAGACAACGGGATAAACTAGACACCTTCAGTGACTGGTTACTGAAGTTGTCTAGTTTATTACTGTACTGGTCATCTATAGCCCAAGATCGCGAAGCCTGGTAATCGTGGGGGGAGGCCTTTACCCCCTTGTGTCCAGTGAGACACTACAGGCTGACTGTAAAGTAATTATAAATCTGCAAACCCAAAAGACATTCAATGAATACAAATACATCAAATTTACCAGTAAACAAGCTCGTGCAAGCTCATAACAAAATATTTCAAGTGAAATCAGCACAATTCCACCCACATAAATATATTGAATTACAGGGCACTTGTTGATTCGAGGGTTTCATACAGTACCTTGAAGGTACAAATACTTACGAAGGGATCGTAACAAGGGTCTTGAAGGGACAGCTGACGTGACCACAAGACACAAAGTAAGGAAAAGTCAGTACTCAAGCGATGTGGAAATCGAATCATCAGTTCTGAACTAAATGTTGCAGAGAGGTATTAGAAGTACATTTCTGCAAGAGTCCGTCTGGAAGAGTACTGCTTTGTAAAATATTTAACTACCAACTAGTGTAAACTACTGTGTTCTGTTCTGCAGAGAGTTATACCTCACGTATTCAGAATTCCGTACTTCAAATATCTTCTCTCAATGGGCGTAAGACTCATTTCATACACGCATTACCAAGGTGGTAAAAAATAACTACGTGTGAGTATCTACGTATCTTGCCCTTGATAAAGCCCAACAAAGTCGTAGAAGTAAGCGAATTTTGATGAACGCTCTTTGCAAATGTAAATCGAATAATATAAACAAGTAACATTATTAAATAAATATAAAAAACCTGACTGCGAACAAAATGATTGAATACGAGCTGACCGCCCGCAAAAATAATCACACTAATATTATAAAGACGAAAGTTTTTATATATGTAAGGGTGTGTGTGTGTGTGTGTGTGTGTGTATGTTCGTTACTTCTATACGCTTAAACGGTTGAACGGATTTGGATGAAATTTGGATTGGGAGGTAGCTTATAACCTGTATTAACACACTTTACATTTACTTACTTTTTCACCCGGAAAAATGTGTGGTTCCTGAGGGACGCGGGTGAAACTGCGGGGTGCAGCTAGTATTTTTATAAATTTAATGTTTATTTTTTGGTAACTTATTTTACTTTAATAGTTGCAACTGCAACATTAGACTATAGTATTCACATTAACTTCAATAATTGAAAATTGGAAATTTTGGAAGAAGTTTAACAGAAAAATTGCTACTGTTTAAAATATATAAGAATTATATATTTATGAAATGGTCCTGTATTTTTATACCTCACTTAATAGGTTTTGGTAATTTTTTGTTCCGTCAGAAATACGAGTGCAATATGCCAGCTGTAAGTCGCCATATTGGTTTTCTTGACACTTCATATATCCTATACCACTTTCGTGATCAAGACGAATGATACGTCATGTATTTATCAAAATCCATCAAACCGTTTAGGCTATAAGACTCGCCTAAGAAACGTACAAATATACACACAACTCAACCAAGCGAGTGGAGACCACGTTTAGGCAAACATAATGTAGGACGCCCTGTGGCGTGGTGGAGTGACGACCTGCGGAAAGCGGCTGGAAGAAAATGGATGAGGAGAGCTGAAGACCAAGCTGAGTGGCGTGCATTGAGAGAGGCCTACGTCCAGCAGTGGACAGATATAGGCTGATGATGATGTTGATGACACAAAACCTAAACACATAACCCTCATCGGGTAAAAAGCAACCAGTTAATATATTTTTTCTTTTTGATTTTAGAAGTAGGTATTTTGTGTTAAAGTCTGTATCTTATTTCGTTTAGGAACTACAAGCCGGTGACAGAAGATCGACGGGCGGACGGAAAAACAGAGTAGCCACAGCAATAAGTTCTTGTTTAACCCTAAAGACGCTGGCTAGTGTGTGTGACTTGAATTTAGCTAATTTTTTGTAGCTCATGTACTGTTTTCACGCCACGACAAGGGCAATAACGTACCAAGCCAAACTTGATATGGGACTTTTAATATTAGACTGAGAATGTCAACAGAGTAACTAGGCGGTTGTAATTTGGTCGGACAGTTCGGTGATATGATCTTGGAGTGAGGTGGGCAATAACTGTCAACTGGTTTCCACATCGATGGCTTAGAGTTATATTATGGTCAAGACCATGCGAATTATTAAAAACGAAGATGCGTGGCGTGACATGCAAACTGTGTATAATGATGTAAGAGAACTGTGTATGGCACGAAAATTAAACTCTATCATTGGCCACGTCATCGCATAAGATCAGGCGAGTTGGTCGTATAACGTTTTTATTTTATTTCGTTCAATTACGACTTGGCAAACGTAGTGTAGGACGCCCACTGGCCAGGTGGAGAGACGACCTGTGGAAGGCGGCCGGCAAAAATCGCATGAGAAGAGCCGGTGATCGGGCTCTGTGGCGTTTATTGGGAGAGGCCTATGTCCAGCAGAGGATGAACAGGTCTGATTATGATTCAGTGACAGGACGAGTATGTCGCTCGCCTGATGGTAAACGTCACGCCTGCCAATAACCCAACAGTTGTAGTGCCACCAGAAATTTGGTTAGAAAATCTTGTGCGGTCACTGACTGTGTGTGTGCCTGCGCACGTCACCCTCTTCCTCGTCGTCTCTTTTTACCCGACTGTACGACGCAAGGGAGGGTTATGTGTTTATCAGCCTATTTATGCATGTATGCATGTATGTATTTATGTATGTTTGTTCCTTTGTGGCGCTCTCGAGACCAAACACGTAGGCCGATTTTGATGATTCATATGTCAATCGATTTATCGTAATGTTGCGAGTGTGGCTAAAGACACGACAATAATCAAAATGGAATATGACGACAACCAGACGCCATATTGTGAAAAATAAAAAATGAATGTTAACAAACTATGATAAGTGGGGTATAATTGAATAGGTATTTCAAAATCATATTTAAAGTTGCTCATATTATTTTTAATTTTGAATGACCATTTAGGATCTATAACGATTTAAAGTTGGTAATCTCAGGTTATTAGACTGAAGACCAAAACTTATGAGATATCAAAATGAAGTCTTTAAAATACCATTACAAAAAATTATAATTCTTACACAAACAAAAAGATTGAAATAAAAATAAAAAAAAAACGACGCCAATATATAAAAGTGAAAAGGTTTGTTTGTATGGGGGAGTTTTATCGCGATAACGGCTGAATGGATTATAATGAAATTTGTAATGGAGATAGCTTATACCCTGGAATAAAACATGGGATACTTTTCTTCTTCTTCATCATCATCATACTTCATTCGCAAACGGCTGAACGGATTTTGATTAAATTTGGAATGGAGTTAGCTTAAACCCTGTAATAACACATAAGTTACTTGCATCATCGTACTTTACTCACAAACGGCTGAACAGATTTTGATGAAATTTGGAATGGAGATAGCTTATACCCTGGAATAACACATGGGGTACAATTCATCATCATCATTAACATTATCATACGTGATTCTCATACAGCTGAACAGATTTTGATGACATTTGGTATGGAGATAGCTTATACCCTGTATTAACACGTGGAATACTTTCATCATCATCATCCTTCACGCAGGTGAAACCGCGGGCGCAGTTATCCACACCAATATGTAAAAGTAAAACTTTGTTTGTTTTTTTGGGGAGTTTTCCCGCGATAACGACTGGATGGATTTTGATGAAATTTAAAATGGAGATAACTTATACCCTGGAATAACACATATGTTTTTTTTTCATCTTCATCATCAGAATTCACTTTCAAACGGCTGAACGGATTTTGATGAAATTTGGAATGGAGATAGCTTTTACCCTGGAATAACACATCATCATCATATATCATCCAGTAAGTGGTTGAAACCGCGGGGCGCAGTCAGTGAAATATAAGATGCAGTCGGAGACATGAGGAAGCAAATCGCCAGGTTGTACTAGCTGATCTCGTCAAAGGAGAAATTAAATGCATGCTACCTTCGACTTGTATCTTATATTTTAAAAATCAAGACTCCATAGGTGTCTAAAGGTTATTTGCCTCTCTTTAGTTTTGTTCTCGGTAGGTTTAAGTATTTTTTAATAAATAAAAAAGAAGTCATTATGCCTAGTAATTTCGATGGAAACATTTCCCTTCAAGCCAAAACAGAAATGTTTATACAATACGCTGCTTGGTGGTTGAATATCTGACAAAGGTGTGGTACATTCCAAGGTGGAGTCTTATGTTAGAGGCTTATTACTTATGATACATCTATTCCATACAAAACATACGATCACCATCGGAGCGGCTCGATAGCTCGATACGTCGAAGTGTTTGGTAACGTGCCATGCCTCGCCACGCGCGCTGCGCCGCTCCAGTCAAGTGCGATATTGCTCAGAACTTTTTGCCGCCTTAAACACAGAATAAGTAATAGTACTAAGTACCAAAGTTGGCTGAAGTTCAATTCCGCCAAGTGTGGTCAGTTGTCGAATTAGTTTGCTCGGCAACACATTACAAGTCAACTTAGCTTTTGATTAGATAGGTACTTAGATAGTTACTGTCGTATCTTGAAGAAATATGATTTCTTTCTTAGGTAAGATTTTACACGTGTACATTTAGTCAAAACAAGAAGGTAGAAAACATGTCACATACGATAAGTTTGTGTGGAGAGTCAATTTCTTACCAATACAGGAGTGAAGCAACCAACTGTAAACATTGTATAGTCCGTCTGATTTAAAGTAAACGCCACACTTCATTTCACTAAATACAAATTTCAAAGTATGATGTAATACAATATTTTCTTTTTAAGAAGTCATCTCGCCCAAATGCGCGGATGAGCTCATGAAACTTGTAATATTTTAGTACTTGTCGGTTTGTACCGACTGTGTTTAGTATTCATTAATATTTGGGACAAATCTTGCAAGTCAATTTATTTTGAACCACTTAACAACGTCTCATGGAGCTGAAATTTAGTTCTGATGACAATAGAATAATACGGTACCATTGAGCTGGTTTCCTAAGGTAGTTTCATTGTCACAAGAACCCAACAAACAAAACTGATGAAACTCTGTAGATTTTGGGTTCATTTGGTTTGTCTCGATGCATTCTCTGGTATTAAGTGGTACCTGGTGATGGCTTTTAAACCCTCCAGTACCGCAAAATTGAGGAGGGCGCAGTACTGGAAGATTTAAACCGTGCTTTACAAAAGGACTACGAGCCCGCAGCATTGCCCGCGTGGTCATTCCATTTAAAAAAGCCTTTAAGTGTTATTCCAGGACCAAAAGTACCTATGAAGTACAATATACTACATTTTTTCAAAATTTGTTCAGCCGTCAAATATTTTTTATCGATTTCTCGGATTCTACTGAGCGGATTAAGATACCAAGTACCCCAGTTTTAAGTCAAACCCTAAGCTATCCAACTAATGGACCAATTACCTGCAACGTAATCGGTCCATTAGTTTTTACGTGAAGCGTGTACAAGCATACAGACAAACAGAGAGACACGATTTTTAAATGTATTAGATTCTTGTTCAGTAGCTTATTTTAAGTACACTTTTTTTTAATTGTCTTTTTTGTACAGACTTTTTCGTTCTTTTTGCTTTACTAGCTGTGACCGTGGCTTCGCACGCGTCGTCATTTTTCTAGATTAAAAGTACGCATGTGCTATTCTAGGACTTAAACTACCAATATACCCAACATTTGACCGAAATTCCTTCGGCCGTCAAATAGTTCATATGCATTGCTCGGCATCTAATCATCGGATTGAAATACCAAGTACCCCAGTATTTAAGTCAAACCCTAAGCTATCCAACAGTGAAACGCATCGCAATCGGTCAGAAGTTTTTACGTGATGCACATACACACATACAGATAAACAAACAAACAGACAAAAATACAGACACGAATTTAAAAAATGTTATATTCTTGCTCATTAGCCGCTGAATCCCCTTTGGCGCTGTAGCAACCAAGATCCAAAACGGCAAATCCCCTTGGTCGCTAGAGCAACCAAAAAAAAACATGGAAGTTAATTGTAACGGTTTGATCTACTAAAATCGATTTAAATGTAATCTTGCTTTAAAAAAGACAGAAACTCACTTATTCGATAATATAAGCAAGATTACATTTAAATCGATTTTAGTAGATCAAACCGTTACAATTAACTTCCATGTTTTTTTTGGTTGCTCAGGGATTTCATATATTATATATATATATATATATATATATATAAATATATATTATACGTAAAACCACATATATATATATATATTATACGTAAAACCACTAAAGAAGTTTTTTTTTTAAATAATACCACGGCCATTCTCCGCGAGCCGTAAATTTTTAAATTTTTGTTGGCTTTCACGAAAATATTCTGGTCACTTTTTGTACTAAACTGTGTTGATGTTTTAATGTTAAATGATAGCTTGGTTCATCTAGTATTTAAATAAAACAAAAAAACAGTATGTCATCGATTTCGTTTCCAAAATACGTTTTTTTTTCTGAAACTACTCCCATTTTTGGCTTCATCATTTTTCTGCGGTGCTCTCTCCTTACATAATAATTTCATAAAACTTACGTTCGGTTTATCAGTTGCTACATATATTCAGCGTATCACAGGCCAAGTTTTGTACGGATCCGCCAAACCGTTGAGGAAGGAACGGAAAATAAGTTTTACTCGGCAACAATATTTTCGCGCCATTTTGCCGTCTTGCCGCGATGATGTCATGGTCACGTGATCGGAGTGTATTTACATTATAGGTAGTTTTATAGCGGGGGCATTGAGCGGGCCTTATTCCAAATAAATAGACCCAGACCATTTTTTTAAATAGATTTTTCAAATACATATTTTAAATTAATAACGAGCATTAGGCATAGCGTTTGTTATATTGAAACAAATTGTGTTTCTGATTTAAGAACGCTTTTTCGGTACTTATTTCATTTGCAAAAAATGTATGTTGATAATTGAATATCCTAATTGCTGAGCAATGTTCTCATTTCCCGGTGCTCGGAAAATAACGCGTAATTGAAACAGTTTTCCGGGAAAAGTGTACTCGGTTTTTGGTTAATAATGATGAAATTGAAATTTCACAAATGAATACACTTCTAGGGGGACTGATATAAAGTGAATCAATTATGTTGATTATTCTACTTGAAGCACATTTTATACATTACTAGCTTTCGCCTGCGACTTTTTATCGCAACTACAGTTTATCGCAAAAAAATGCATTCCATGCATTCCATGCATTCTTCTAGGATATTAAAAACCAATGCGAAAGTATAGCACCAACGCTCTTGATGTTTTTTGACAGGCTTGTTATTATTTCGTTTCCATAGCAACCGTTCCTTATAGCGTGTAATCGTAAATATCCTATGATAGTTTCTATATTGTACAGTACCTATTTACAAAGTTTTAACAAATCGGCAGTGCGAGCATGGATCTTATCGGTCGATAAATTTACCGATTATTTTTAATCAAGTTTGACGTTAATATTCGATAATACGAGTTCGGTAGCACGGAACGTATTTTATCGACAATGACATAAATTCGATAAATCATATTTAATATATAGATTGATATCGACAAAAGGATGCATTAATCTTATTTTTGACAATTGTTGTCGATATAATGTCGAATTTTATCGGCTTTCCAAAGTTACACGTCAAACTTTAGGTTAGGTTTAAGGAATATACTACTTTATGGTAGTTAGGTAGAATTCCATATGACAGAAGTTTCTCAAAATAATAAAAATCTGCCAAATTGTGTCAAAAATTTTTTTTTGACTATTAGTCGTCTATCTGATATATGTATAGTCCACGAGTTGCCATTTTTTAAATCGATTAACTCACGAAGTGTTATCGAATCAATAAAATTTACCGAGAGGCTAGATCCATGCTACCGCATTTTGATAAAATTGATAAAAAAGAACTGTTTACCGATCGTTAAATTTATCGAATTTTATCGATCGATAAAAGATCCATGCTCGCACTGTTGATCAGCCGTTTTGGCGTTAAAACTCCCCAAACAAACAAACAGACAACGATATATTAGTCTGGATATTCAACTGATGAAAGCATAAAGGTAGATACAGTCTGGTCTCACTCAAATAAACAAGCATTGCAATGCGATGCAACGTCGGACAAGTATGTTTCTGAACTATATAGATATGGAAATCAGACATAATAATAATAGAAAACTCGCGGGTTAATTAGCCAACATTAATCAAATAGCATAGGAAATTTTTGAAGACCTATGTACTTATTTTTTAATGCTGGCAAGGCGTGACTAGATCTACCGACCGACAGCAAACCTGTATTATTTCCTTTTTGAGGTTACCCTAAAATCTACTATTAAACTCCCTGATATAAATATGACAATACTGCAACACCATTTGTCTGTATTATTTTACACGAAAAATCCCTTATTTGCTTTGTAGTAAAATAAGAAATTAGCCAACGTCAATTTTGGAAACAACCCTACAAATTACAGGACACAATTTTATAGATGTTCAACAGCCAATTTTAATGCAGCACACTAGCTTTTATTTCAAGGGTTTAAGGTTCAACACTGTCTGCCTTATAATTTTGGTTAGTGTAAGGCAGGCTTCCTCTGACCTGATTCGTGTATATGGCGCCAGGAAATTCAATTTGAAATTTGCTCTTGGTATTTTTGATGAAGCAAAGCGGACCCATTTCGCTGGTCATTGTTTGGTGTCCTTATATACTAGATTAGATCGGCCTTTCTTGGAATATCTGCCATTATAAGCAACCTTCTTTATTGGGATATACAATAATACGGGCCCCGGATTTCCAGGTATGACATTGGGACCCGTATTGTTCAAGATCAAGGTACTTCAAATTTGAGTACGGTCTCAAGTGACTGTGTTTTATATTTAATCATAATTAAATTTTAATTATAGATTTTGACTAAGTTGAGCTATGGTTTGAGTAAATTTCGTTGATAAATCTCTCTATATATGACACTACAGAATTAATTTACAGATGATTATTGACGAACTATTTCAGCCGTTTTTATAATAATAATAAGATATTACATGTACATATTATGTATTGCATTATTATTATAAAACTGCAAATGTGCTATGTCTGTACATCGAAGATATTTTTTAGAAAATAGCTAGGGTAGAATATAAGCTCACTAAACCTAGAGGTACTATTTACAGTTGTTCTTGTGTGCGTTAGTTTCGTTTGTTGCTACCTCAAAAATCGAAAGAAATCGCTTTAAGAGATAAGACCGCCCATTGTACTCTATTTAAGTTAAATGTTTATTCTTGTGTATGATTTATTTTGTGTGCAATAAAGCGTTTATCTATCTATCTTATGTATATTTTCAATGTTAATCAATGATAAAACTCTGGAATCCGTTCTGGGTTCCAGATATTTACAGCAATGTTTCCTGAAAAAAATGTATATATTTTACGTTGTTTTATTACTGTTTTATTAGTTAAATACACAAAATAATCTTGAGACTGTGAAAAATTAAGCAACATTGTCTTTGGCTAGCGAGACGCCTCATCACTTTATCTGTTAAAAGAATAACGATTCCAGTGAAATGTTGAGGAAAAGAACTACATCAGTTGTAAAATAACTAGCTTTCCCGCCCGGAAATGCGCGTGGACTACAGTTTCTCGCGAAAAAAGCATCCAATGTTCTTCTAGTATATTAAAAACCAATGCAAAAGTAGGTATAGCGCGAACGCTCTTGATGTTTATTGACAGACTTGTTATTGCGTTTCCATGGATACAATTTACAAATTAAAGATCTTTTTCCGGATACGAAACTAATAATTTGATTAATAAGTTTTGGTTGGCACTTATCGTTAGCGAGGTTATTTTCTGTAGTTTTTCTGTTTGTTTTTGTTTATTCTTGCCTTATTTTCGTCATCCCATTACTACCCCAATACTTGGATAGCAATATGTTGCGGAACTTTGCCAACAAATGTGGTTACCTCGGGTTTCTGTCGAGTTTGTCGTATATTATTGACAACTTTATAATTAAAGTACCACTTCTTTCATAGGTTTTTCATCAAAGAGCAGTTAAAAGGCTTGTTAGGCATAACACAAGGTAACAAAGGTTTTTCACTGATGACTTTGCTGCGTTTTATTTATATTTTCATGAAGAATCTTTTAAAAACTCATTTTGACATTATTAAATCGTTTATTATATCGTATACTCCAGATTATGAACTCAAAAATGATTGCATAATGACATATTTTACGCACGGCACGTCTCTAATAAGAAAAATAATTACATTATAACACTGTTTTTTGAACTAAGCAGTGTTAAGATATAACTTTGTTTCGTGTGTTAGACCGTATGTGCGTGAATTCCTTGTGGACTGAATTTTGGCGCCATTATTTATTTTACGTTTAATTAGTACATAGCGAAGTTAATTTTTTATGTGTTTTTGTTGATCAAAAATTTTATACATATTAAAAATATCCGACAGCAGTGTTAGTGAGAATTTGACTCGACCTGTCATCACGGAAACAGCAACGAACATGACAAACGAGCTTGTACCAGCAAAATCAAGAATATAACACGTCATTTTTTTATTATTAAAGGTAAGTTCCTATTGCATGAGTTTAGTCAAAGTAGTGTATGAAACGGCACATAACTAGGTATTATAACTTTCGAGTGATATATTAAAAAACTTGCCTACGGCGCGGATTTCCAACTCACTCTCGTGTTTTAATAAGCCTCGTTATGCTACCAAATCCTAAACTACTATTCATCCACATTCATGCAAATGGTTATTGAGCTATCCAACAGCAGTTCTTCTAATACATAACGCACTTTTCCTAAGTAATACTTTCCGGGTTCCTGAGAACTTTAAAAAAATATCTTGACTATCCACACCCATATATAGAAGTGAAACGTTGTCTGTTTGTTTGTTTGGGGCGGTTTACCACTCCAAAATGGCTAATCCGATTTTGATAAAAGTTTGTAAATAGTTACTGTATAGTATAGAGACCAACATAAGATACATTTTATTCCTGTATATATGTAACATAAAATGTCGATTACTCGCTGTAAGGAACGGTAGCCGTGGAAACAAAATAATAACAAGTTTGTCAAAAAGCATCAAGGGCGTTGGTGCTATACGTTTGCATTTTATTTTAATATCCTAGATGAACATAGGATGCTTTTTTCACGATAAAATTTAGTCCGCGCCGATGAAGTCACGGGTGAAAGCTAGTAAGAAAAAATACATTAAAATTATAATGAAAGCTTTTATGCAGTAGCCATGTCATGGTGAAACTTAGAGCGGGCTATCTCAATTAAATGGGTGTACTACATTTCGGGTCTATGCTTTAAACCGCTGAGGAGTTCCCTAGTCAGGACCCAAACCATGTCATGGTAAAACTTAAAACCAACAATCGTTAAAATGCTTACACAGATTTTCGTGTCTGTTTTGACTGTTGAAAAGTTCCTTTGTCTGGAGCTAATCCTAGAGGTCAATTCAGGTCATGCTTACCATAAAAATTCATTGTCATCGGAACTGAACCAATATGTACAGATTCAACTCGGTAGGATAAGAGGAAGTGGTTCTAATCAGTTTACAATATTTAACCTAAACAAACATACGAGTACATTGCAAGTTAAATGCAAGGTTATAAAACGCGTAGTTTTGTAATAGCAGTGAATATTTTGGAATAATTAGTTTCCATTTTCATAAAACTGAACACTAACAAAGCTCTCCCATCCCAATAGAGCGCACGTCAGCCGTGGCTCGCCGCACCATGCATCAGTGTCAAAAATCCCGACCAACGCCAAACGATAACACGAAACGTGACAGATGAAAAATCTCCAAAGCCGATTAGGCTTGTCCGACACCCTCCGACGCTTTATGATTAATTCAAGCCACGGTAAATGCGTTTGTTTCGTCACCGGCGGCGTTGACAAAGCGGGCGACGTACGTGATGAAATTGGACGCACGTCCGCTCGCGACGGCTGCCGGCGAATAAATGGCTTACGTGAAAATTTAACGGGCTTTAACCGATGTTTAACTCCCGCGATCGATGTCGCTCGTGCTACGAGTACATGAATTGTGAATCGCGGTGAATGAATCATGAGAATAATGGTGTTCAATTCTTTGCTTTGTATTATATGTTCAAATAAAACGACGAAATTATTAAAACACTAGCTGTACAGTACATGAATTGTGAATCGCGGTGAATGAATCATGAGAATAATGGTGTTCAGTTCTTTGCTTTGTATTATATGTTCAAATAAAACGACGAAATTATTAAAACACTAGCTGTACCCGCGGCTTCGCACGCGTGTTCTTTTCTTTAGGCTCAAAGTACCATATGTGCTATTCCAGGACCAATATACCAACATTTGAACAAAATTTCTTCAGCCGTCAAAAATACTTTATCAATTGCTCGGCTTCTAACTCACCGGATTAAGATACCAATTACACCAGATTTTAATCAAACCCTAAGCTATCTAACAATGCATTGCAATCGGTCCAGTAGTTTTTACGTGATGCGTGAACAAACAAACATACAGACAAACAGAAAGAAAGACACGATTAAAAAAAAAAAAATTGTACAATACCTTTTTTAAGCACCCAAGAGCATTTTTTTCATTTGAATTCTTTTAGTAGTTTGGGTGCGATGCGCGGTCAAGATACGGACAAACAGACAGACAAAATTAAAAAGTAAAACAGTTTGGCTTCAGTATCGAATATAGAGAACCATCCAATAAATATTTTTTATTACTTAAATATTAACATAACTTTGGACCCATATCCTGCAGAAACCCTTTACTTTTTCGGGATTAAACGTGTCCTCAATTTTAACCCATCATATAACTTAAGACAGTGCCAAGTTGCATCAAAACCCATCCATTTGGAACGTGTTCTTTTAAATAAGTTTCAACCCCTAAATAATAACCCATAAATTTTTCGATATGTTAAGTATCCTATGTCCTACCTCGTAGTACGAACTCAAATCATACCTAGTTTCTTTTGAATTCATCCAGTAGTTCCGGCGGCGTAATGCGCGGCTAAGATACAGACTGACAGACATACAGACAAAAATGAAAAAGATACAGTTTAGGCTTCGTAATCGAATATAGAGTAACTTCCAAAAAACACTATATTTTAATGTACACAATTTGGACCCGTATCCCACAGGAACCCTTAATTTTTTCGGGATAAAATTCATAATTTTCACTTATCTGATAAACTCTATGTCTGTGCCAAGTTGCATCAACATCCGTCCAATAGTTTCAGCGTGCTAAGTGTTCTTTTAAATAAGTTTCAACCCCTATCCTGCGAGAACCCATTAATTTTTCGGGATGAAAAGTAGCCAATGTCCTAATTCGAGGTATGAACTCAAATCATACCAAATTTCATTTGAATTCATTGAGTATTTTCGGCGTAATGCACTTCCAAGGTACAGACAGACAGATGTTCAGACAGACAGAAAGACAAAAATTAAAAAAATACAGTTTTGGCTTTAGTATTGAATATAGAAAGGCCCCCAAAAAAAATACAAAATATCTTTATTTTACAGAATTTGGGACATTATCCCGCAGGAACTCTTTATTTTTTCGGGATAAAAAGTATCCTTAATTTTAACCCATCATATAAACTATGACTGTGCTAAGTTGCATCAAAATCTATCCAGTAGTTTCAGAGTGGTAAGTGTTTTTTAAAATAACTTTCAACCCCAATCCTGCGGGAACCCATCCATCTTTCGGGATGAAAAGTAGCCTATGTCCTACCTCGTAGTATGAACTCAAATCGTACTAAGTTTCATTTAAATTCATTCAGTAGTTTCGGCGTGATGCCTAGCCAAGATACAGACAGACAGACAGACAGACAAAAATGAAAAAAATACAGTTTTGGCTTCAGTATCGAATATAGAGTAAAGTCCAAAAAAACATTTCAAAATATCTTTAATGTACAGAATTGGACCCGTTACAGTTTTATTATAAGTATAGATAGATTATATTGAGCAAGATGGTTTAAAAAAGGACGGAGACCTCACCGCTAAATCAAAAGTGAAGCACCCAAGATATGCTGATGCGCTCTTACGCGCAAGCCTCACGCACACACTTATACCATAGCAACGTCATTTATTTATTTATATGGTACACAAAGTTATAAAAGTTATAAAGATTACAATGCTTAAAGATAACAAAACAAAGTATTCTTCGCAGCAAAATGTCGACCTTGTTAGTCGTGTTAATTCTTTCAAGTTCTCACGGAAAATTAAAAACAAATGCATTATTTTGTAATGAAATTGTGTATTAACCACAAAACACCATAAATTATCTACTCACGCACACATACGCAGCCGCCGTTTGCCTCGTTTCTTAGGTGGTGTGGTCACCGTCTTTTTTTTATACCTTCTTGGTATTGAGCTTGGTAGCAGAATAGTATGGAGTAATTATGCAGATGTCTATGAGCAGAATTCAAGCAGAGATACAAGTGACAGGCGAAATAGAATAAGTATAAACGAAAGAAGACTACACAATACTATAATAGCCTTCTTGTACAAAACTTATTAACTAATACATAACACTGTGATTGAAATCTTTACTGACAGGATGAATAGCTGACAATATTGATCTGTGCCATGTAGAGATGAACGTTTTACGAGTGTCTGAGTTTAGTTGCCAGTGAAACATATTCTACGTAGGTCACAGATTACCCCCTATAGATTCCGCATCATTGAATTATTGTACGGATTCGAGTTCACAAATTATGGAGGAAAGCACGGGTCGCGGGGAACGCAACGACTGCGCCGTGATTAGCCTATTCAAGGTCGCACTCACAAACTACTATACGGGTCGCACTAGAAATGTACTGACCATAGTGATGGGACTGCAGGGCCGATCAAAATAAATATTTTGATTTTGTTTAATCTCAACAAGCAATATTATGCTTTTTGAGATAAACTCGAAAAAACAATCAAACTTAATAAAAGTTGAATTTCTTTAAATAGATTAACGATACTTAGAAGCCTAGAGCATTGTACATAAAAAATATAGTCATATCAGTTTTTGGTTTACATAGCAGATAAAAAATATTCATCCCCACTTTTACTAGCTTTGAGTTTTGATTGATCGCCTAAAATAGAAAGGTACTATCTTTTTATGTATATCACCCTACATCAAGCTACTGTTGGACCTCCTCATGTGCACGCCTCTATTTCCACTCCTGCGCCAAGCGGATGTGGAAGTGGCGGAATGGTGGCCAAGAGAAGGACTTAGTTTAAGAGTCAGACCACCTGCACGATGGTCAGACGACGTCATCAAACGTGGCAGAATGGCAGTGAGTAGGTACTAAGAAAACAAAATGTATAAATAAGGATATTATTTAATGTATTTATTTATGAGAAAAAAGGCACCTCGCCAAAATCTACATAACCGTATGTCTTCTCTACTTTTCTATTTTAATTTCGTCGAAAACAATACAGCAATAAATAGGCTTGTTTGCCTATGCTGTCTTGAATTTCAAAGCTTCAAACGCTTCTTTCGTAAAACCTGTAAAGTAAAATTGTATTTTAATTCTATCTTTGTTTACATCTAAAAGCAATCAAGTACCTACTCACAAACCACACTTCAAGTTTTAACCGTATTCCGTGATAGGTAGTTTGTTATTCGTACAAAAACAAAATAACTTTTGTGATACGGTTTTCTAAATAATTAGGTTGAAATATCGATATGTACCAACATGAGAATATTTTATGATATCCCAACACTAGCTTACACGTGCTCTTGTTAGACAGGGATAACTATTGTACTTAGCGTAATGAGTGAAAGAGACTTTTCAAAAAGACATCAACGCGTGCTTATTTTTCCATGACGCTCATGACCTGTGGAACCAGTATAAACTGAAATCCGCTTGGCTTGTAGCAAATCAGAGAAAAATACAAAATTACTTACCGGTGGAACGTTATGCCAATTTTTTGATAATTTGACGTTTTGGCTGACTTTCCACACCATTTTACTGCACAGCAAGCCATTAAAAATGTGTTTTTTTCGATTAAATTTGCAATAAACTAGCCCTCTCGCACGGGTCGAGAGTTTGGTCGAGAATGAAGTCGTGTCTCAAAGCGAGCCTGTTTATACTAGATAAAGCAAGTATGTGTTGTGTGCGTCTAATGCCTTATAAGCGGTATCTATAGGGGGTAATCTGTGACGTAGGTACTTAATTATTATTAACCACATTAACTTTTTCACGAACTACAAGTAAAGAGTTGATCACTTACTCGCTAAATAACGTTGCTCAGCAAGTAAATGTAATGAGTATCTCTTACCTTTCTTGGTTAGTATTTACTCAGGCGTAGTAAAATTAAAACGAACAGTAACTGGTGAGTTTAACTGGCGATCAGCTTACTTGAAACATTACTTGAAGGTCGTGAAATAGGCACTAAAACTTCTTATACATTTTAAGTCAAAATGGAAGTTCATAACACTATGGAATATTATTATGTCTATAATGATACATTGAAATTAATTGAAAACAAAATTAATTTTAGTTTTTAACTTAGTTTTACCTGATTCTGTATTTTCTTAAACCTAAAATTCCGGTCATCAAATCTAAACTCTTTGTAATATAAAAAGATTGATTACGATGTCACTTACACACACACACACACACACACACACACACACACACACACACACGCGCCCAATCTTTGTTAATGGACGACAACAAAAACTGTTAAAAGTAGTATGTGTTAATCCAGGAAATAAGCTATCCTAGTACCAACTTTCATCCAAATCGGTTCAGCCATTTGAGCGTTAAGGAGTAAATGATGACGATTTTGATGATATTGAAAAGTATCTTATGCATTAAAACAGGATATAAGCAGCTATCTTGCTACCTTTCATCCAATTTGGTTTTGGAGCGTGAAGGAGTAACAAACATACAACCAAATTTTCGCCGTTTTAATATTAGTGTGATGTTAGCAGTTAATCCCTTATTCTCTGGATAATATGATGGCTGGATAAAAACGGTCATTAATATTGTGAAATATTAATCTTATGAAAATAATAGTAAAAACAAATAACTGTTCAAATTGATACAAAAACACCAACACTCCCCGTCACTCAAACAAAAATGCGGTTTTTTAACGAACGTTGATCTATAAACGCTGTAATTCTTTCCCAATATCAAGCGGAAACCTGTTTAAACATCGGCATCCAGCGTAACTGCAGATCTGTTGAAACTCTCACAGGAATTTGCTATTCATAACTGAGTTAAAAACTTAAAACTGAATTCGAAAGTTCATGATCCAGTGAAATTTTCACACCGCCAACTTTCATCATGTTTGCTTGTTCGGGCTCAGAGGGGAACTTTTAAAATGCTACTGATACGACTACTGTTTTGGCAGTCGCTGAAAAAGAACGCGACAGTGTTTCAAATTTTAAGGAAAAAATGCCTTGTTTTTCTTCTCTAAATTCACCAAAGAGGTACACTTTGGTGAATTTACTAACAAAACTATCACATCTGTTCAAACTCGTGATTTACGAGATATCGCTGACCAAATTAGACCAAGTTTGTTGGCATATCACATAAAATATCCTATTGAGATTAATACGTAAGAAAAATCAAAGCGATGGTAGCCTAACGGTTCAATAGTGCAACTTAGAATCCAAAGTTACCGAGTTAGGTTTTAGGCTCCGCACCAATTACTAAGTTATGTGCGGTTTTCCATCGCTCCGTGCTTCGGAGGGCACGTTAAATTGTCGTTCTCAGCTGTTTTGATTATACCTCATACGACAAACACACATATAAAAATCCTGGACCGCTGGTTTTCATAACTGGGTAGTTTAGGATCCTAGCTGTGGAACCCTAAGTCTATGCCCGGTTTTGTTTGAAATGATAAATATTTATAAACAAATCATAAATACATTATATAAAAGCTTAATTATATCAACATAAACAAATTTCTGCCATAACCACCGTAACTGGCAGCCTTACTGTAAATAAATAAGAAATCTCCTTTTGACCTTAATCTACATAACTGTTAACATTAATGACATTTACAGAGAAGAGAATTTAGCCACATTTAAAATGAAATTACGTAGAATACAAAAGACCCTTATCTCTAAGACGTTAAGACTGGCAGATAAATCGAGACGAAAAAAAAAGTAAAATAGATAAGTTAAAAAGGCATTAAAACAGACTGCGAGCTCTTGATTACTCCCTCCTTTTGAATTAAGTCAGAGTTGCAGGTGTTGAATATTTAAGAGCAACGGTAAAAATCCTGCTTAGTGTTTAAACCTTAAATAAGGGGGCCTACATAATGATGTTTCTCGTGAATATATTTTTCGAATGGTTGAGAATCTTTATGTGTCCAATCTACCCGTTCACTTAATACGACGCACAACACAATACATTCTATATTAAAATTAATAAAATTAATGTCTTAAATGTGTTTAGAGGTTGTGGAATTCAGCTATCACTATTCATTCTTCTTAACACCCAAAATTTTTTTATTCTTCTTGAAGTGTATCATCATCTCATTGAATTTATATTTTGTATGTGCTGTTGCCACAAAAAAAAATGAAAAAAAATGAATGAATAGTGATAGCTGAATGGTCAGTTGTATGGCTTGGTTTTTATATTTCCATACGGCTGTTCTGCGCCCTGAACCTACTTTTTTACCCCTCTGTTATGATTAGAAGCTTTTATTTAACTTGCATTGCAATGTTTGTATGTATGTCTGTATGTACGTTTGTTTAGGTCAAATCTTGCAAGATGAATTAGAACCACTTTCTCATATCTTACGTATTTGAATTTTTGCGTGTTGGTTCAGTTCCGATGACAATGCATTTTTATGGTTAGCATGACCTGAATCAACATCCAGGAACAGCTTCAGGTAAAGGAACTCTTCAACGGTCAACAGCGCTGTCACGAAATTTTGTGTACGCATTATATTATGATAGCTGGTTTGAAGTTTTGCCATAACATGGCTGCTGCTCTCCGGGTTGGCTTTTGATTAGGGAACTCTTTATTGGTTAACAGCATAGACACGAAATGTTGTGTATAAATTTAATTATGATAGCTCGTTCTATGTTTCATCATGATATGGCTACTGCATAAAAGCTTTTTTTATGTTTTATAATTAATTTATTAATGCACATACATACAATGCTCCTTAAACAGAATACATGAAAATGGTAAAAAAAACTGTTACCTTATTGTAACTGATAATTCCTTCAAGATACATTAATTTTCGGGGAGGAGAACACTGCTGGTACGTCTACTATAGTCGAAGTTCAAATACCTGGATAGACTGACTAGTTATTACTGGCAATGAGGCTAATCGGAAAAGTTCAGACGACGAGAATCTCAAGTGAAAAGGCACCTCATTAAGGACCCTTAAATTTTCAAATCACGTTGCAGTATTCGGGGTTTTAACTAATTCCCGTTTTTTGGCGTATCGCTCCGGAAGATTAAGTGCCTGACTTAAGAACGTATAGACTTAAAAGCTTTGGAAGAAATTACGCTTAGTGCGGTACGAGAAAAGAAACATGTTGGTGTCCGAGAACTTTATAATTAAGCTTGAATGTCTATAATGATATTTCGTCATATAATATTATCATAAAATATTGCTGTACTCATTCTAACTATTGATATATATTGCTAGCTAGATCTTTTTATACTGTTCACATTTGGTGACTGGTATCCCTAAAAATAGTTAAAAAAGAAACTATCGATACTAGCAACACTTGCATAAGAAAAACTCGTGTGTCGCCGTATCGCCGCCCGCCATGAGAGGTGTGTGCAATTTTCGTTGGTGAATAATAAATTCAGTTTTCGAAGGGCAAAGCCCTATTTCGTGTGCTGTCATAATCCAAAATATTAATAACTAAGTTAACTTAAGAAAGAACTATATCCCGCGAGTGATCCCTGAGTGATTCGTCGTGTGCGCACTACTGAGGTGGTATCTCAGGGAATCTGGTAAGGTCTGTCTTAATAACGAAAGGGGGCCCTGGAGTAGTTAGGGAGCTTACCATATCAGCCTAAACGTGTCCCAAGGACAATTCGGTGAGTGCACGACTTCAATCCTAATTTACCATCAAAACCCTCGACTTAGTTTTTGTTTCGCCATACAGTCCACTAATTTGAATTTCGTTCGCGGTATAAAAACGGAGAAAATATAACACATACAATGTTATATTTAAGTCGTCGATATTATCGGTAATTATCGATTTTTAGATGAATCAATGTTATCGGTAGTTTTTATAGTGTTCATATTCCAAAAACGTGACCCTCGGTTGGTGCCAAAAGAGCAACCGAATCACCTGGTGGTAGGCTTTGGCCGCCGGCTTTTTATATTACCACCCTCTGGACAAAGTCTTGATGCCAAACGATTTGTAGTGTTGGATGCAGTTGTGTTGGAAGGGTGGACCGTGATCGGAATCATGGTGTTTCTGCGTCGGAGGCCTTGCTTTGGAGGGTAGCGGGATCCGAAGCACGGTGTTCTCTGCTGGCCGACCGCAAGTTGTAGGGGGCCCAATTAGTAGTTTAGCCAGCTACGAAAGGCTGCCCCGCCGCTTGTGAAAAATCTTAAAAAGATCCATTGGGCCGGCTGGCGACCGGATGTGAGGAACTGATGAATTATTTAAGGGGGGTTCGGGCGTCCCCGCGGTCTCCACGCAAGTTCTTCAATGGCGTAGTTATGCCTTGACTTCCGTGGGTTAGCCATTCCGACATCTCGTTTGCTATTACTCGTCCAACCTATTCACAAAATCACATCATGAAAAAAGTCCAAAGAAGATATAAGTTAAAACAGCAGATGCACGTCCTCACACTTAAAGTGGATCTTGCGAATATTCGCGGGATTCACTTCAATCTCCAACCGGTCCATTATCATCTGAAGACCTCTAAGCCCCACTTGTTCTTCTTGTCGGAGACGCAGATAGAATGTCCAGCTGATACGGCGTACTTGGATTACCCAGCATATATCTTGGAGCATCTATTTATCCCATATGCCGGCGTTTGTGTATACGCCCGTGATGACATTTGCTGTCTGCGTCTCCGAAATCTTGAGCACCCTAACTTCTCGGTGATTTGGGTGCTGGTGGACACGGGCATAGAGAAAATTATGTATGCTTGTGTGTACCGCTCACACAGCGGAGATCGGGGGACGACTTTATTGGTAGACTAATTAGGTGAGGCGGCAAGTGTGACCCAACAGCGTTACCCGTCTGCTCAATTGGTGTTTTTGGGGGATTTTAACGCCCACCACAAGGAGTGGCTTGTCCCATACCAAAAAACCGACCACGCTGGTAGAGAGACGCGGAAGCTTGCTCTGGCGTTAGATCTCTCTCAGCTTGTGCAGGAGCCGACACGGGTACCTGACCGTAACGGTGACACTGCCAACTGTCTCGAGCTGTTGATGACGACTAAACCAGACCGATACTCCGTATCAGTATCCCCACCTCTTGGTAGCTCTGATCACTGCCTGGTTAAGTCCGTCTCAGTGTATTCCCAACCTGATCCTAGACTTAAGGGAAATAGGTGCGTATGGAGATACAACTCAGCAGATTGGGATGAGATGCGGCAATTCCTTGCATCGTACCTTTGGCGGCAAACATGTTTCATCTTCCAGGACCCGTCGACTTGCGTGTCTGCTGTTACAGAGGTAATATGTCAGGCAATGGAATATTTCATTCCATTCAATGACAAGACTCTTTCCAGAAAACCTCAGCCTTGGTTTGGATCCAGCTGTGGTCATGCTGTGGCTCTAAAGCGTGCGGCATATCTAGACTGGGCTGATGCTCGAAAGCGCAAGTCATCTGATATTCGGGCTAAGAAGAGAAAATTTAACGTTGCCGCTAAGACCTGCAAGAAGATACTTAGGAAGGCCCATTTTGATCACGTAAGTCGAATTGGGGCCAAACTGGCTTCTTACCCCGCGGGTAGCAAAGCTTTTTGGTCCCTGGCCAAGTCAGTCGAAGTAAACTTCTGCCGCCCCTCACTGCCACCATTGCTGAAACCTGATGGATCACTAGCTCACACTGCTAGAGACAAAGCGAATTTATTTGCTTCTCTTTTTGCAGAAGCCTCGCATCTAGATGATTCTGGCAAGACACCTTCCTGCCTTCCTCATTGCGTGGTTTTTATGCCCGAAATTTGCATTCGCCAGAAGGAGGTTCTCAGAACGCTTCGAGCTCTAGATGTGAACAAGGCCAGTGGTCCTGATGGTATTTCAGCGATTGTGTTGAAAAACTGTGCGCCCGAATTGTCTCCCATCTTAACGCGTTTGTACCGCCTCTCTCTTCACTCAGGTAAAGTTCCGAAGATTTGGAAGCTTGCCAATGTACAACCAGTACCAAAAAAAGGGTAGTCGTGCTGATCCGGCCAATTATCGTCCCATCTCAATTACCTCCTTACTCTGTAAGTGTATGGAGCGTGTCATAAACATTAGGCTCTTGGCATACCTTGAAGACAATGATCTTCTCAGTGACCGGCAATACGGATTTCGCCGAAACCGGTCTACTGGGGATCTTCTCGCGTATGCCACTCACGTACTGAGCGAAGCCATAGAGATGCATGGTGAGGCGTTTGCCATCTCCCTTGACATATCGAAGGCATTTGATCGGGTCTGGCACGATGGCCTTTTAAACAAGCTTCCTTCATATGGTTTACCTGTTGGCTTATGCAATTGGATAGTTGTTTTCTTGAGGGAACGATCTATTCGAGTAGTCTTAAAGGGTTGCTCGTCTGATCAAATGGCTATCAATGCTGGTGTACCTCAGGGATCGGTTCTCTCGGCTACACTGTTTTTACTGCACATTAATCACCTTCTGAAGCCCGGTACCTTTGGGTATGCTGATGATGCACTTCCAATGCTCAAGCCAGCTGTGACGCTGTCCAGTTTCAGAGAGAGGCTATGGTAGACCGTTTAAATTTAGCCTTAGAAGCCGTGTCTGATAGAGTTTAATGCTACTAAAACGCAGGCGTGTTTGTTTTCTACTAAAAAGAGTCCTCTAAACCGATCTCCGTCTTTCCAAAGTGTAACAATACCAATAGGCGGCAACCATTTGGAGCTTTTGGGTGTCGAACTCACATCAAACCTGAACCTTATATTGAATCCAAAGCCAAGGTAACTGCAAAAAATCTTGGTATTTTGTCTAAGGTTAGGCGGTACTTAACACCGGGACAGCTTTTGAATCTTTATCAAGCACAGGTCCGATCTTGTATGGAGTACTGCTGCCACCTCTGGGACGGTTCTGCCAAGTATCAGCTCGAGTCTTTGGATTCAAATGAGAGACGTGCTATCAGGCTCATTGGGGATGACACTCTGGTAAAGAGTAAGCTTCAAAGTCTGGCGTGAGGTAGCAAGCCTGGCGGTATTCTACAGATTGCACTATGGAGAGTGTGCACAAGAACTTCACAACCTGATTCCCCCATCACCTTTCCATCACCGTACGACTAGACGATCAGCAAAGCGCCACCCTTTCATGGTTGAAATACCTCGCACAAGAACGAAGCGTTACGCTTCTTCATTTATTATAAGAACTGCAAAGGAGTGGAATGCCCTGCCCTCGTCAGTGTTTCTGGTAAATTATAACCACGGTGTGTTCAAGTCAAGAGTGAATAGGTATCTACTAGGCAAGCGTGCTACACCTTCGACCACATCATCGCTTTCCATCAGGTGAGATCGTGGTCAAACGATTGCCAACACCATATTAAAAAAATATAAAAAAAATGAGGAAGGTTAATAAAACAACAAGCACAAACTATAATTTATTTAAGCCCCGACCATTAAAACATTACAGCTATGAGACATCTTGATCTTGCTTTAGCTTTCAAATATTAAAAAACGTATCAAAATTGGTCTATTCGTTTGGGAGCCACTAATCCTTTCCCCCTATTAAAGCTAAAAACCATCTGCATCACATCAGCTTTAAAAAAGAAAAAAAACCGCATCAAAATCAGTCCATTCGTTTGGGAGTTACGATGCCACTGGCATACACATTACACACTCAGTGATACATACACAGTTACACATACAAAACTTATAACACCACCCTCTTTTCGAGATCGGGGGTTAATAAAGAACTCAGAATTTTAAAATTATACCTTGCATTCAGCTCAGGTACGTACACAGACAGGGGCAACCCATATGACACCTGACATGATGCCAAGTGACATCCTGGCAGATGATCTGTTAACCTGCGCTATCAACTGAGCTGATAGTAGGAATCTTTGTATATTTATACTAACTAATACCTATAAAAACGAAAGTAACTTATCTGTTTGTAGCTTTTTACGACTAAACAGCTGTACTAACCTTGATGAAATTTGTCATTGAGTAAGGTTGAATCCTGGGAAAGGACATGTAATACTTTTTATCACGATAAACTGTAATCCGCTTGGAATCCGCTGGAAGTCGCAGGCAAAAGCTAGTAATTTTATATTCAGTATAGGGCTTACTAAGAAACTATTTACATGAGGCCTGTACATCCATTTCTTTACGTTAATTCAATAAAGGCATGGTCTAGTTAGTGTTACGACATGTGTCTAATTTAACTATTCTCCTTTTATTCTAACCCTTAAAAAGAATAAGCAGTATAGCTTTCTTTCATTTTTTGAATAACTTCAACAAAATACTCCTGAAGTTCTATGTAGAAAGTTTCTCAACATTAAATATTATTATTTGAGAGAAATTCTGAAGTTTCGTTACATTGACGATTAGTTTAGAACTTATTCAAAACGATTAAGTCTAATATAAGTCCTGATTTGATAACTTTAAGATTAATTTAAGTTCGAAGTCACTTTCGGATTACTTGTTTGAAGACACTGAAGTTCTAGCTAGAGAAACAATACCACACAAGAATGGAAATATAATGATTTGCAAAGACAAACACCCATGTGTTAAAGTTTGTAATGATTTGCGCAGACAAACATACCCGTGCGTTATATTTTGTAATGAAATGTAAACAAAAATGATTAATGTTTACCCTACGTTAGGATATAAAAGCCATAAACGTACTTTAAATATATATATTTTGAATTTCTGTACATATCGAGTACGAACATATTCTTAACATGCGACGTAGATAGGTAATAATGTTATTCTCATATATCATATTCTCTATTCAAGTATATAATATAAGCCAGTAATTAGGTATTTTTGCCCTAAAAAAGGTGGAGTTGAAAATGTTTTTATTTGTTTTGCTTGGTTATGAGGTTTTCATAATAAGACAAATTTTCGACCTCGAAGGTCCGCTGCTTTATTCGCCATCTTGAATTGAATGTGGCGACATTAATTTTTATTTTAATAATTCCTCATCAGTTGACTTTGTGACAAACAAGTTTTTGAAAAGTATAGAGAAGACAACATTTCTAACATTTATTTTTAATATATTTATTGTCTTATAGGTAAATGGTGGCTTATGCAACGGACTATCGAGGTCGAAAATTTGGATTTTTCGTTAAGATCTCATACTAAGCAATACAAATCAATAACGGTTCTACTCTTCTTTTTGTAGGGCAAAGACACTTTTTCCCCTACTGAGTGGCCCACTACTTATAGTGACAGATATTGAAGAAGAAAGAATTTATCCATACCAAAAGTGAATCGTTGTCTGTTTGTTTGTTTGTTTGGGGAGCTTACACGCGATAACGGCTGGACGGATTTGTATGAAATTTAGAATGGAGATAGCTTGGAATAAAACATAGGATGCTTTTATTCAGAAAAATTGTAAGTTTCCACGGGAAAACTGGAAAATGTTGATGACTCACTGTAAAGAACGGTTGCCATCACAGAATGGTCTGTGGTTGCCATGGAAACGAAATAACAAGTCTGTCAAAAAACATCAAGAGAATTAGTGCTGTAAGTACCAACTTTTGCATTGGTTTCTAATATCCTAAAAGAACATAGGATGCTTTTTTTCGCGATAAACAGTAGTCCACGCGGACGAAGTCGCTTGCGGGAAAACTAGTTCCCTATAAAGTACAAAATACCAAATTTCTTTCAGCACAGAATAAATAATAGTCACAGAATAAATAATCGTACAAGCCGTCAGGTCGATTTTACACAATTTCCCAAAAAAAAGTAGTGTAATTATTTTTTAACGAATGTTCGGCTTCTAATCATTCATGCTGGTGTACTAGGTACCTACTTAATTCGATGAGTAGAAACCGAGCAATCGATAAAAAACTATTTGACATCTGAGCGAAATTTGGTATTTTGTACATGATAGACACCTTCTTTTGGTCCTGGAATAACAAATAGGTTTCATTATACCCAACTACGGCGAAGCAAAAAGGAGGGTTATGATTTTAACTGGTAAGTGTGTTTGTATGAATGTATTTGGGTATGTATGTAAGTTCAGCTATTCCCTCATAACTTCAAAAGTACTTATCAGAATTAGACATAATATGAGGTATCGTTGGAAGCGTCTTCATCGTCTGCTGGATATAGGCTTTGTGGCGTCATATTAAATTGTATATGGCGCTCTCTAAAGGACAAAGAATTGTGTATGTAAGTGATGCAGCAGTATCTACCTAGTACTTGATAAAAATATTAGGTGAATATGAACAGGGTTAGTAAACTTATTTAGATAAGTTGGAAAAAATAACTCACACTCCAAAAATTTACCTACTCTATTTTTAAAGAAAAGGTACATGATGTAAATCACGTAATTGAAGATAAACTAAACATTACAATTGGCAAATATGTAAACACTTAAAATAAAATAAAATTCTATACATTACAAACTACGTTAATGGCTTACCTTACTCCGCAATATTTATAACGAGCAAATAAACATTTATCGTCATTAACGTAACAGAAATAACGTAGTGTTTATGTACCGTTTAATTAACAAAGTTCTAGCACTCAACCTAGATATTTAATCCCAAAGCAAGTTGTTAGGTCAAAGAGGGTCATAATAAATGCTAACTGTACACTTGTACAGTCAAAGCTGAAAGTGCTTGGACGTTTATTGTGCTTTGAGTTATCATCAGCATCATGGACAGTTTGTAAACCCAGCTGAGGGCTAGGTGTGTGTACCTAGGTATACACATTATCAGCCCAAAAATATCGACGACCTGGTGAGACAAGCAGGGCGCTCGGAGAGACTCATTTCTATATGATCCCACATAGAAATGAGGGAGGCCTATGTTCAGCAGTGCACGTCTTCTAGTTCCGATTATTTAGCATTATTTATTGTTTTTTTATTCTACTATTAGATTTTCAAAACAGAACTGCATACGCAAAATTACATAACTTCATTTCTAATGTTTATGACGTCATTTTGTCAGGTTCAAAAATATATTAAACGGTTTAATAAAAAAATAATAAAAGGTTTTTAATAAAGAATTGGATCCGTTTATCTGATATGCGCTCTCAAAGTTTTGTCCGGCTTGTTCAGGTCTAGGTTGAGTGTGAAAGAAAGGTGATGCAGCTCAAGAGCAGATTTTAGATAAATTCACTTATTTTCGAATACCGCTAGGAAAAAATCTAGATCAACTTAAAAAATATCTTATAAAGCAATTTTTGTTTGTTATTTTAATGCACCGCTGTCTGTTCTTACTGCTTCCGCTTCCATTACTGTCCATCCAAAAGTTGTCTGGAAGAGGTCGCTCTTAGCGATAAGACCGCCCATTGTACTTATTTTAAAGAAATATTTTATGTGTAATAATATCTTTTTAGGTGCAATAAAGTATGGTCTATCTATCTATTTATCTATACCGGGTCAATATTCAAAAAATCTTTTGTCCCAGAAAATATAGTGTAATCTGGGACGTGGTCGTAATCGTGTATTTTTAGGTGAAAATCAAGTTAAAAGACTAGAAAAATACATATATCAATATTAGTTTTGTGACATGATTAGTATTATATCCCCATGATACAGGCTTTGTCTAGTTTGGGGCCCGCAGTCAACACAATTAACCTTTCTACCTACTTACCTACATAATAATTTTACAAATCTTGTTCAATATTGTATTTTAATGCATAATTTATTTTGTTCCATTGGTGTAATTAATTAGTTTTTTAAAAATTTGTTAATAATATAATTTTTTACAATTTATAAATGTAATGGTTATTTTCTATGTAACATTTTTGTTTAATAAATTATTATCTTATCTATTTTATATTTTTCATTCCAAATATAGGGATTTTGCTGCTCACATTGCCTTCTAATTGGTCAATATACTATAACTAGCGCCTCGTCAAGACAATTTTAAGGTCGATAAGAAAGAAAAACCTACTGTTAAGTAGAAAATAAATAAACTTAAAATAATTTTTGCAGTGAACTGTACTGAGATTAAACTCCTAATTTTAATTGAAAAGGCGCAATTTCGGGGAATTATATTAACAAGTAGGGCACGAAAATGAGCTAAATAATTCAGACGCATTGTGTGAATTGCATGAAGTAGATGATGCAAGTAAATGAATTAGATAATGAGATAAAGCATACCTAGATAACGATTATAGATACCATAGAATTATATTAGGTAACGATTATATAGGTAACCGCTAAATTTCACAATGTGACTAGCGAAAAGCGGCTGGAATAGAATGGATGAGTGGAGCTGAAGAACGAGCTCAGTGGCGTGCATTAGGAGATTAGGAGAGGCCTACTCCAACTGTGGACAGATATAGGCTGATTATGATGACGAAATTTAACAATTTATGATGTTGGTCGATTGTGATAGAAATTTAACTGCTTGAAACGCCAACCCAAAGTGATGTTTGTGTGTGATTGTGCGACAGTAATTTTATTTCGCTCAAATCCAATCGTCTATTTATATACAATCATATTACATAAGAGCAAAATCCACACTCTGTGTAATGCTAAATCGTTTTATTTATTTTTTAATTGGCTTCTTTTCACGAGCCGTCCTGTTACCCTGTTTTGTGCCATCAGTCTGGTTGGTATGTAAATAAATAGAAGATTTGCCACAGATTAACTTAACAGATCAGATAAAAATAAGGTAATTATTAAAACGAACCGTTTTCGCTTACTGTCCGTAGGCTTTTGACATAAACGCCATACAAAAAACGTCAAAAAGTAACAAGAAGTTGGAAAAACGAATCGTTTCATTTATATAGGAATGAAACTAGATGCATGTTTTATTTTAATGTTATTTTTTCTTAATGTTTTTTGGCCTACAGGGTTAACACAATAGTATAGTTATTTATTATCATCATTCACGCGGTCAGAGCGGCGGATTGTAGCTAAGAAACAGATTATATCTGACTTTTAATTTGACAAATTATCGTATTCATATGAAATTTAATAGCTTCAAGTAAGCAAATTGTAAAGATTTTAACATCATTTACCTATCTTAAGCTACTCGTATATTGTAAAAGCCACTATTATTAGCACAGTGTATATGGCACTGGCTGCACCCTGCAGCTCTGCTTGCGTGCAAACTTTGTCACACCCGTTCTCCCCTTAGCGATGGAATTTCAAAAAGTCCTTTTTTACCTATACTGAAAGAATATTTCCTAAAAAATTTAAAACGGTTTAGGTTGTGCTTTGTCTGTCAGTCAGTTAGTAGTTATGTCACGGTGCTGTTTTATATGTATAGATTAGAAATATTAGTCAACACAGCAGCCTAGACGTCACAAAAGACGTAAAAGTTATCACACTTTATCAAACGGATATTTCTCTAAACTCAACTTATTGAATTAATATTAATTATTTTAAGGTTTTATTGATTTGAGAGTTGTGTACAAGACACAACTTTCAAATCAATAAAACCTACACCGAACACAATCGCAACTCCAAACGATGAAGAAACAAAAAAATTGGGGCGCCGTTGAAAAGCTAACTAAACTGCGAAAGTTACTGGCAAGCCTTTCTCATCATTTATCATGCAAATTCTGGAACTTATGGAATGATCGATGGAATCCCACGCGCTTCGGAGTTTTGCTCATGAATCTCCACCTACTTAAATCTGGGAATTCAATCCGGTGGATGTTCAGATCTTTTAGGATGGTTTGTGATTTTGTTGGATGGGCACATAATTTGAGTTTTTGGGATGTAGTTACATGATGTAACAAACATATACATATTGAATAATAATTTGTCAGAATAATAATAATGTTTTGTATTGTAACTGCATGTGTAGAAAGCCCGTACTTTAAGTAAAACTTGCCACTTATTTGTTTTTAGAAAAGCAATTTAAAGCTTGATTAATGTTTTAGAACATCATAATCCACAATAATTGTACGTTCTAGGGTTAAATTTATGCTGAAATTGATACTTAGCTGGTCGACGAATTCTTTTTAAAGAAATTTTGATCTATTTTAACCCACTACCGCAAAAAAGATGGGTGTTATAAGTTTAGTGTGTGTTTTTTTCTATATCTATGTGTCTGTCTGTGGTTTCGTAGCTCTTAAACGAATATACCGATTTAGATGCGTTTTTTACTGTTGAACACCTACGATGCCAATTATTTACGATACGATACCACAGATACACCCTAAAGTTGTAAAACTTCTCTAGTTTTCTCGTTCGAGGGTTAAAAAATTAAAAAAAACGGAATAAAAACATATTTTCCCGGATTTTATTGCTCCGGATTATGAAACAAAGAACTTTTAAAATCTAAAGTGTTTTTCATATTGCTACACCTGTTTGTTACACTAACTTTCCAATAGTATGTATTGAGTTTTGTAATCCTTATTTCTGAAGGTCGTGAACACCTCTCAATTACCATTATGTTACGATGGATTGCCGTCTGTTCCTTACCGTTGCCGGCAGCCTACATAGCATCGAAGACAGAGGGACCATGAGTTTCTCCAGGTTGTGTCCGTTGTTCCTGTATCGTACGTGCGTGTATCATATACTTAGCAGGCACGATAACTAGGTTGACCAATTACGTGCACTCATTTTTGGCTACTGAAACCGTTCCGAATCCTCAACGCCCTGAAAGTACCTACTTGAAAATTAGTTTGGCATTATTCAACTCAGCTAAAAATAAATCTATAAAAATAAATCTAGAAATAATATTATTATTCTAGAAGTTTACTTAAAATTCATCTTTTAGGAGTTAAAAGCATAGACAATATTGTTTATTTATTTTTCCGAACGTTATCAACATTTTACCGCATATACGAAAACATGCAAATGATTTCCTCAAACCGATACCACTCCGGGCTAACGTTCGCAAACTTACCACAGAAATCATAACAGTCGGCTTGGTGAATATCAAAATAAATAGACGGACAAAGCTATTTATTATCTCTGAACTCTGAACTGTTTTGCATATCACAACAATTTGGGATTGTCCACGTGTAATTTCATCAGATCAACATTCGTAATTGGATTAGAATAATATTTTATTTTTTGTTACAAAGTGTAAATAGGTTGTGTAATAAGGTCATAAATAATGAGTAGGTATTTTATTATAATAATAGATCTCAGAAAAATAGGGTAGTTGACAAAAAAAAACTGATAGATTTTGTATTTTACAGTTGGTCAAGGTCTAAAATATCGAAAATCAATTTTCTTTATTAAAATAATTTAAGATTTTTTGTAAAATAAATACGTCAAAAGGAAGCCATTGGTCACGTAACTTTGAACACCAATCAGAGTGCATGACGTCACGTTGCGCAAATCACAGTTGTTTACTATAGTCGTTCGGTTATTATTTGTTGTGAATTAATCTTTTTACTTGATTTTTGAGGTAATTATACAATTTTCTTCGTTATTACAACAATTGTTTACAATAGACGCACGATTTACAAAAGCAAGTCACAGCAGTATACCAAAATTTGATGTGGTTATGCTGGGATTGTTTGTTTCATCCAACAGTGATTTCTGCTCAGCAGAATTTCGGAATATCAAAACTTCAATGTAAGTATACAACTATGCATAGTTTGTACTTAAAATTTGAATTAAGAGATATATATTATATCCTTTAAGAGACGATTTATTATTGTTTTTGGGGTTAGATTTCAGAAGAAACTCTTTTTAGTGACCAGATGGTTTTCAATTAGTGCTAATGTAGGTTACCTATACCTAATGTACCTTTTTTCCTCACATTTGTGTATGAAATAAACGTAAATACAAAACAATGGAATAAAAACTTACATCAAAATGTTTTTCACAAAAATACATTCGAGAATTGGTTGATAAACGTTCTGGGTCCCGTCTAGAAAGTTATAGACCACATTTTCCGTACCGTATTTGTAGCTTGGTAGGTACGTGAATGTAACGTACGTTTAAATAGGTACATTTTAATTGTTGTACTTTCACATTGAGGCACTACATCGTACATGTAAAACTTGGTATTCGTTATGATAAGAGTAATTTTCGAAACACTTGTTTACATTCAACCAGACAGCTGTTTGTTTCTAAAAGCGTGACGTCACATTAGCCACCATGACAGTTTGGAGCATTTTGGTGGGAATAATAGATGTGTTTTTATAAATGCAAAATATATAAGGTCAAATACTTACCACTTTTTCAAAAAATGACAACTATCCTACTATTAGGTAGGTACGACTAAATCACACCAATTTCACAAATTAAAATGTTTATTTGTTTGTTTATTTCTGGCGATAACGACTGGTCGAATTTTGATGAAATTTGGACTGAAGACAGCCCTAGAGTAACACATATGATACTAAAAAAAAAAACAACACAACACATATGATACTAAAATGTCCCGAATATATTTATTTATTTATTTATTTTATTTATTTATTTACATCATCATCATCATCATAGCAGAAGAATGTAGAGGTCGACGGATACCTCCACCTGCTCCAGCAACGAGCATCTGCAGGCCTAGTATGGGGGGTGGACAAGTTATCGTTCCCGGTGGAAAGATAACTTGTTCATGTTTTTGTTGTTCTTGTTGTTCTTTTTTTTTGTTTTGTTTTTTGTTTGTTCTTGTTTCTTGTTCCAGAATTAGTTCCAGGTAAAAGAACACGTTTTTTTTTAAATTTTACTTTGACATGGTCTCTTCGATTCCAGATAAAGGAACTCTTCGATGGTCAACAGCACAGAGACGAACTTTTGTGTACATATTTTATTATAATAGCTGGTTTTAAATTTTACCATGACATGTTTGCTGCACTCAGGGTTTGATCCTGACAAGGGAACTCCTCGGGAACTCCTCGATGGTTAACAGCACATACACGAAATGTTGTATATGCATTTAATTGTGATAGCCTGTTCTAAGTTTCACCATGACATGGCTACTCCATAAAACCTTTTTTAAACGTTTTTAATTAACTTATATTGATTATGCATGAAATGCAACTGTACAGACTGGGCAGACGTGGTGATTCCATATTTTTTGTAATTTTACAGGCTTATATGCATATTGCCCAAATATTCTACACTGGCCTTCATAACTTAGTACCACACTTCTAAGGTTTGTCTGTTCGCGCATCACGTTAAAACTAATGGACTGATTGCGATATCATTTTCAAAGTTTGATAGCTTAGGTTTTGACTTAGAAACTGGTGTACTTGGTATCTCAATCCGATAAGTAGGAGCCAAGAAATAAAAATAAAAAACTATCAATTTTAAAAGTGTGGTACTAAGTTTGGCATAAAACTACAGGACCGATTGCGATGCAATTTCCACTGTTGAATAGCTTAGGTTTTGACTTGGAAATGGGTCTACTTGGTATCTCAAATTGATGAGTAGGAGCCAAGATATTTAATAAAAAGAAAAAATGAATTAATGTGTGGTACTTTTTACACAATTTTGCCCAAAAAAGGGAATGGAAAAAGGATGTATGTTTGTATGTATGTATGTTTGTATGTGATTTTCTTTATTTGTCCATTCGTAGGTCCATACCTTTTAAATGCCTAAACAGATTTAGATTTATGGGGTATCGTTAGAATCCTTAAATACCCACGAGTAACATAAGTTACTATTTTTTTGAAAAATTTCAATATGGCTCTATTTTCATAAGCGTTTTTTTTTCATTAATTTTACAATTTGCGTAACAAATTGAAGGCCTTGATAAGCACATTCCAACAGTATATAATTCATTGGCACAAGTTCTTTTATGGCAGGGCAGGTGTGTTTTTTTAGCTTATAAGCTAGCTGTTTAGCTTTTAAACTAGTTATTGAAAAAACAACTAGATTGATTGCGATGTATTTTTTACTGTTTATTAGCTTAGGTTTTGACTTAAAAACTGATTTACTTGGTATTTGAATGCGATGAGTAGGAGCTTAGTAGATTTGAAGGTCAGTGTAGCCAAGGGCGGATCCAGCCTTTGAGTCAGGGGGGGGAGGGGGTCACACTGAACGGGTTCCAAAATTATACAATACTAGCTATTCCCCGTAGTATCAATCGCGTAGCCTATGCCACTCGGGAATAGTTTAGCTTTGAATCTATTTTCAAAATCAGGCTATAGTTGTAACAATCTCATACAAACAAACACCTTTTTACCTAAAATTTTGAGCCACTTACGTATATTTTTATCGTGTTATGTAGTTATGTGAAAAAACGAACGTGTATGATCTATGATTGCGAAACATGCTATAAAACCAAGAAAGCGCGAGTGAAGCGAGCGCGAAAATTTTGAGCTACTCATACATTTATTAGTGTAGTTATATAAAAATAACTGAACGTTTATGATGAAATAGCATGTGTACAAAATATATTATATTGTTAAGAAAACGCGAGCGTAGCGAGCGGGAAATTTTTGAGCTATTTCCATTATATTATAAGAATGTGGAAACAGAATATACCATTTAACAAACGCGTAGCGTAAAAAGTGTAGCGTACGCGAAAATGTCCGGTAAAAATTAGACATTAATGGAATTCCTCAGCTTGCGAAAATAGGTAATATAACAAAGGCGCGAGCAAAGCTAGCGCAAACATTTTGAACTATTTGTGGTCGTGTGTATGACATAAGATGAAAATTACTATGGATCCACTGAGCAGATCGATATATAAACGCAGCCAATAATAACAAGGCGCGAACGTAGTTAGCGCGATAATTTTTAGTTATTCTTGAAATGTTTGTTAAAACTGAAGGAAAACAAGATGCGCTTTATCCTTCATTCAACAGGCAATAAAAGAACAAGGGCGCGAGTATAGAGAGCGCGAAAATTTGGAGTAATTTCTAGTAACTTTGTGTTTCATCAAAACATTATATTATTATAAAGGCGCGAGCGAAGCGAGCGCGGAAATTTTGAGATATTTATATTAGTGGAACAAATAAACATGATTACAAAACATACGAAAATAACAAATGGAACTAAAAAACCTTTGGTTGAAATAAACCCCCCCCCTGGGTCATGACCCCCCCCCATGACTCCCCCCTGGATCCGCGCTTGAGTGTAGCTAAACTAACTGTTGAGATTACCCAGGTGATGCTGATTCTATGATCCAAATAATTAACATGCGTTGGTCGTACAATGTATTGACCTCAGATTAATTAGCTCTGCTTAATAAGATGACTGTTTATTGTATCAGCAATAAAATTAACAAAAGAATACCAATAATATTGTGTAGTCTACAGTGGACTCCTATTAGTCTAGTTTGCAACTTTCACACCAAAATCAAGAACCTGGTCATATTGAGTTGAGTGAAAATCAAAACAGCGGTACCTAAGTATGGCTCTGACACAAAGTTTGGCAATCGATTTGGATATGTTAGGGAAACGACAAGAAAACTCCTTTGATTTTATTGAGAGTAAGGGAAAGCGATTGGATTCCAACGACTCACTGACAGGTTCGCCTTTTGATGTACGAAAATCTACGAAAATACATTTTCTCGGCTCTACTGAAGTTCATTCAACAACCACACGACGAGATTTGGCACGTTTCGTGTTATCGAATCAGACAATTGGACTTGTGTTTATTTATTACTGGCTTTTGTAACAGAAAGTTTCGAGTTTACAAAAAATATTTACACTGAACTTGTTCTTGTTTCTGATAAAAAAAAAACTTCCTCTGATTATCGTCGTCGTTGTTGCAAAGCAAAAAATAGTATTCAGTCATGTATAATCATGTTCTAAACATCTATATACATATAATAAAGCAATAGGAATGAAAAATTCTGTACAATGAAGATTGTTTAAAAAAAACATGGTCTAGGGTACTTAAAATAACTTACTGAGTAAGTATATGTCATTTTTTTAATCGTGTCTGTCTGTTTGTTAGTTTGTTTATATGTTTGTTCGCGCATTACGTAAAAACTACTGCACCGATTGCGGTTGGGTAGATTAGGGTTTGACTTAAAAACTGGGATACTTGTTATCTTAATTCCATGAGTAGAAGCCGAGCAATCGATAAAAAACTTTTTAATGGCTGAAGGAATTTTGATCAAATATTATTATATTGGTATTTGAAGTCTTGGAATAGCACATAGAGTACTTTTAACCTAGATAAATGACCACACGTAAGAAGCCGTGGGCATAATCTAGTTGCTAATAATTAGCTTGGAATAATTATTCATGTACCTTCGAATATATATATTTTCTTTTAATAAAGCAGTAGGTATCAAAACAACAGAGCTTATAATTCAAAAAAATGTTTAGGGAACTTGAAATAAGCTACTGAACCAGAATATAGCATTTTTTAAATAGTTTCTATCTGTTTGTCTGTTCAAGTATTACGTAAAAACTACTGTACCGATTGCGGTGCAGTTTTATTTGTTGGATAGTTTAGGATTTTACTTTAAAACTTGTATAATGTAAACTACTTACTTACTGTATACTGTACTTGTATATTGGTATCTCAACCCGATGAGTAGAAGGAGAGCAATCGATAAAAACAAACTGACGGCTGAAAAAAATATTGGTATTTTGTACTTGTAAGAGTTCTTTTAATCCTGGAATAATAGTTAGATTACTGGTAACCTAGAAAAATGACGACGCAACCAAAGGCACGTACACAGATAGTTAATACTAAGATAACATTTTTTAAGAACAACACAAATTTTAAGAATGCCTCATCTAGATTATGCTTGAGCATTATATGAGTAAGTTTTAATTTTAATCCTATATTTGCCTTTCTCGATCTCTAATGTTGTAAACCAATAACAATAGTAATAGTTAATAGTAGCAGTATTTATAGTTTAATAAAAGATTTTAATAATGCCTCATCTAGATTATGCTTAAACATAACATGAATAAGCTTTAATTTTAAGCTTATATTTGCCTTTCTCTCTAATGTTATGAACCAATTCACGCAGTCAAGCACCCACAATGATCGCAGTAAACTTCATTTTATGTATAGATTTTGTTAATTCTCGTTAATTCTCTAAGCTTGCCATAATATTAACACATCAAACTAAACAGTGTCTTCAAATAATGGGCCTCGCATTCAAATCCACATTTTCTTGACACTAAGAGGCCCTATTCTTGTCATAAGGAGCGTAAGAGCGTATACAATTTGAGTTCGCGTCTCCTACCTTCGCTTCAACTAAGTGGACTTTTCAATTTTGCCGAGTGCCAAGAATTTGTGCTACGAACATTGCAGTGTTTTCTTTTCATTTTGAAAAGAGCATTCGTCTCGTTTGTTGTGAGGTGCTGTTAGAAAAAAGCTTTGCAATCGTTCGTTTGAGCTCTTCTATTCAACCTTCGCCAGATTGGTGCGCTGGGAAGTCGTAGTCTGTTTTTTTATTATGGTAGAAGATTATTTCCAAAATTATATTCACGAATATATTTAGTCGTTAGTATACGCTCATATTTTTATTTGAAAATATCATTCTTTTTTGTTTAACAGCCGTTTTTAATGCAGTTTAGATATTTATGTGGCAAAGCTTAGATCATTAACATGACACCAATGACTTAAATAAGTGATAAGAGTACGAATATTATATATAAATATTATTAGTATGTTTATATTTTTTGACACTTTCAAGTTACATTTTATTTATCTAATAAGCTATTAAGGTCTTATCACGCATTGTATAACAAGATATTATACAAGTAGCAGTTAATTCAAATAATCATTTGAAAAATAAACCTAAACATAAAAAAGGAAGACTGCTCCCGATTATATGAGCGATTCAAGAAAAGTGAGAGCTTTAGCGTACTAAGGAAGAGATGTAAAGGAGCATACATCCCCCACATTACATGCGGGAAAATTTCATGAGAAAAATCTTCAAATGCTAAAAAGAATTTAAAACTCTCTCAAACCGATAAAAGTAAGTTCTGGGCTCTGATTTTCTAAAAAATATATTTTTGAAGCGTTTTTTCGTTTACCTTTGGTTGTATTTATGTACATCACAAAAATATTTACTTACCTACCCTTTTACTTGACAAAGATGCGATATTTAAATCATATAATCTCTAGTGAGGGAATTGATTATGTAAATTTGATAATAGTACTTATACTATTCTAACTCCTTCTAAAGTCGTGACTAATAAAGTGT
Organism: Alsophila aescularia; assembly: GCA_946251855.1. Taxonomy (NCBI): domain Eukaryota; kingdom Metazoa; phylum Arthropoda; class Insecta; order Lepidoptera; family Geometridae; genus Alsophila; species Alsophila aescularia. The sequence continues at coordinate 30,077,350 of OX276378.1, forward strand.
TTTGTTTCCCCCATCAGTTTGGGGTTTTCCGGTACCATTGTGGTATAGACCTCGACTAGAGCGCGGCCACTGGTCTGAAGACACCTGTCCCCCGCTTGAGCTGCTCTGCGTACTACTACGGCACTTCAACACCTCTACGTCTGCTGAACATTACCGCGGCTGCACCTTCACCGCAGCTACATATTTTCTACTGCTGCACCGTCCACACCACAGAACGTCATTCCGTACGCGCCTCCAAAGCTAAGTCTTTAAGCAACTTTTATCGAAATCGATTCAGTTTAGTAACTATAATACCTGCTTAATTTGTAATCATTTCCAAGGTTTCAGGGACAAATGCACATTTAAATAGAAAAAATATTAATTTAAACAGGTTTTTCTACTCGTGATCTTATACATCGATGTACCTAGTATAACATATTTGCCTATAATTTGCACAAAGGCGGGCGGGGCCATAGGCGCGGTCTATACTTTAGTAATATTTAGTCTGAGCGTTCACAAAACTCGAGCACGAGCGCGAGACCCTTGCGGCGAGCAATGACGTTCGCATACGTCCGTATAACCAACCAACGCACGAGCGAATGTTTTTAAGGCTCGCGCATATAACAATATTCTTCCTAATTCACTTATATGTACGAAATAAGTACTTTACATTATATTTTATTATACATTACACATATTAAGTAACATATCTATATTTTAAACGTAAAATGTACGAAAGTGAATTTTTCGTAGGAAGATTATTCATATGCGATGCGGTGCAGTGTGGTCCGCCACAATGTGCGCGAGCTTTTATAATATCTAGGTACTTTGAGTTATTTCTTGTTAACATCAGTGTTTTTTTTTGTCACGATTGGCCACCCCTTAAATCTGGTCGCCCTAGCCCGGGCCTACTGGGCCTTAGGGCAAATCCGCCAGTGATCACCACTGCTTATGTAGGTAGGCTTCTTTCTCTTTCACTATCTAAACTACCAGGTGACTGTTTTTTGTCAAAGGGAATCAGGCCCAAACATGCGGCCCAGTTTACCAGATTACCAGTTTATCACTCCATTGTTCAGAATGGCCTAACTGGACCGCGTACCAGAGGTAAGTTTCCCCCGAAGCCCTTTAAATATAACCCTAAGTCCGTCCAAACCGGCGACTAAGTGGAGTGTACAACTTGAATGAGTGCGTCTCGCGATGTTTGCCTCAGACGCAATGTACACCCCATTTCGACTTGATATGAACGTTCCATCCCTTTAAAAGAGTCTTTCAAGATCTTCAGACTTTTTTTCCTCCCTGAAAGCACCGCGATTGAGTAACAAAGTGTGCTTCTTGATTGGCTTTTCAGAGCGTCCGCTTTTGATATTCTTTTTTTAAACAGATACTGGGCAAGCGGTTGGAGATTCAACACATTTTCATAGACTTTGTCACAATCATCGATGTTCGTATGTATAAATATACCATTGATTATTTGTGAATAAATGTCTAGACTTGCGTATTATACGAGAGAAAGCTTGTGGCCAACAAATACTAGCACTGAAATTGGCTTAGTCTCATTATTTCTCCCTAAGTTTCCAACAAAATGAAGGTGGACAAAAACAAGACATAAGTTCAAAAACCAAAATCCGACTACTGTCGGGTAAAACATAGCCTATAGCGATGAAGACGAATAGATTGGTACCTCGCTGGACGATTGAGTCAAGTTTTTAGTTTGATAACATAACCCTAAAGTCCGACTACGGTCGGCTAATAAAAATAAATTATAAAAAACAAAAACCCGACTGCGAACAAAACTAAAATGAGGCAATTAAGCTTTATATTTTTGATTTTGAAATATAAGTAGCAGTCAGAGGCTTGAAGAGTTAGCTCGCCAGGATCCAGCTGATCCTGTCAAAGGAGAAATGAAATGCTTGATTTCTCCGACTGCATCTTATAGGTATTTTAAAATCAAAAATCAAAAGCTTGTCAGCCTCTTTTTAGTTTGGTTCACAGTCGGGTTTTGCAAGACTGCGCAACGCAAAGGCTCGGTTTTGTTGCCTGTGTTTTGTTTTAATAATTATTTTATTTTAAACTCTTTAGTTTATACAATTTGTCTAAACACAACACTCGGAGACCAATAATTCAAACACATAATTTTAACAAATCAGAAAATAAAAGAGTGGAGTGCAACCTCACCCCTTATTAATGACAGCTATTTTACTTTTTCAGAAATACTAATTTTTGATTGTCTTATATAATTAATATTTACGAAATTAATGGCTTTCCAGACAAAAATAATGACTCGTTGAAGAGTGAAAATATTTTTTTTGGAGATAACGATAACTTTCTATTAAAAATAGCTACACATCATGGCAAAAAAAGGAACAATGTGAAATGTTGTCTCAAAAATAAGGTACCTTATTAAATTTTCTACTTATTAGCAAAAACTAAACTGTTAACACTTAATTAATGTAATCGTAAATCATAGAATATAATCTGATCCATCTAAAAATACTAAATAACTGCGCAAGAAGTTTTTAAATTTTAGTTTAGGAGCTTTTATTAATAAATTATACAAAAGCAGGTGGTTTTCTAGTAGTTTGTAGTCTATTTTTTTGTATATTTACTCATATCTCCGACATTTATAAACCGATTAAGATGATCATTGTTTTATTCGAAAGATTCAATATTCAGTAAAGTTTTACTGAAATTGTATTAAATTTGGTAATGCAGTTTTTTTATACATGTATCAGTTTTTAGTAATTACATGTGTTATTTCGTTTCTGTTCTTTCATAACTCTTCTTACAGAAATTGATGTTGTTTTTTCAATTGTTTTTTTTTTTGTTTTACCTGTATAGTAATCTTACAAAAAAAACATCAAAATTGGTTTAGTAGTGTTTTGTTTAAGTTGATATGTTTTTTTTTTGTATATATGTTCCTTCATACCTTTATGAGTCTGAACCAATTTGAATAATTCTTTCTTTATTTACAAGGATAGACATGCGGTTTTGTTCTAAAAATATTTCATCAAAATAAACTTAGTAGTTTTTAGTAAATCCATATGATTTAGTTTTATTTTATTAAAAGAGTTATTGTTTAAATGCGATTATTGTACAAGCGTAACTAACAATGATAAAAAACCTTAATAAATATTATGTTAACAATTTAGTTAATATATATTATTTCAATCTCTAAAAAATATTGTCATTGCTTAAAGTAGGTCTTTTATAAGCGCTTACAAAATAAACTGTTATCATTGTGACGATCGCGCAAGGGTCTTGTTCAAACAACAATATCTCCTAAACTAAAAGTCTTGAAATGTATAATAATGTTGGTAGGTACAACAGATCATACGCTATCATTTAAGCACAAAATAATTTAGTCTCCACAGTTTTGTTTTTGCAGGAGAGTAGAAAGTCTAAAAAAAACCTAATTTTTACACATATTTTCACAATAACCATAATTTTTTTCCCATGATGTGTAAATAGTTTTAATAAAAAATATATTATAATCTGAAAAAATATTATTTTCAATCTGAAAAACGTGTATTAATTATAAAAAAAATACACTTGAAGAAATAAAATTGCTGCCTTTTAATAGGGGGTAAGTGTGCACCCTTCTCTTCTTTTCATCGATAATATGAAGTGTTAACATGTTGTTTCAGTCTGCGAGTCTTGTATACAGATATATTAGTTAAACTTATTACCCTTCCCTTGCTTTGCCGTAGTCGAGTAAAAATACCGAACAGTTTTAACACCAGGCTTTACCAGACAGGTACCTGAAACTATCACCAACGTATCAGGCGCTCTACAAACTCCCATTCGCACACAGATGTTCAATTCGAATGAAAAGGCACCAGGAGCGGCGCCCAAAGTAATTCATTTAGTTGCATTGCGTAACGAGCACGGGGATTGTGGACTGGACTGATCACAGCCGCAGTTTTGATTTAATGCTGCTGGTGAAATTGATGCTATAAGTCGCCCAACGTTTTATAGTCCAGTTATTTTTAGATGCAGCTTTGCCAAAAACATACCAAAGGCAAAACTGAAGCCTATTTTTAACTGAGGTTCTATAACTATAAACGTTCATGCGATGGCATAGTTGTGTATTTTCTGCGGGAAATCGTTACTTTTCGATCTGTTTAGGGTTCCGTAGACAAACTAGGAACCCTTATAGATTCCGTCGTCTCCGTCTCGCTGCCCGTTTGTCTGTATGTCACAGCAATTTTATTCGAAAACTATTTAAACTGCAAAGTTAGAGTTTGTCACGTATATAAATATTTATGACCGCAACATATCTACGCAAAAAGCGGAAACGTTGTAACCCACAAAATAGAAGCCAAAAAACATTTGAAATTTCATAAAAAAATATGTCTCCTCTGTTATTTAATCTACAAGTGCCATTCTTTGAAGGCAAACTTATTTTCTCATCCATCTCTTAACAAGACGAATACTCATAATTACTAAGTTACTTCTGATCTATATTTGTGGGATACAGCAATGGCATTTGTTTTTTGTAACAATGAAAAGCTTTATATGAAAAAATATTGTGACTCCAAATCAAGTGTTTTCATATAGAGCCAAATTGCTGTAACTACTTATGAGAATATATTTCAATTGCCTTAATTTTGACTTAAATGCAATATATCTTTGTAACCAGCTGCACAGAAACATCGTTACTGCTAGAAGTTAGAAAATTGTTGTGTCCTTTTAAAATGTTTACAAAAACATTGAAAATAGGAATGAGATCCGAAATTAAAACATAATACAATTCTAACACAGTCTTTGTGTTGCTTAATTTAGCCTAATTTTTGCTTGCGCGTGAAAAAGCTACCACGCGCACTACCACGCGCATACTGCGCGTGCGCACGCGTAGCAAGCCTCCATTGCCTATTTTACTCGGGAGGGATGTAAGGATTCTAACTATGCCATACCATACGTATAAATCTGTTAAGGCATTTAAAAGTTATGGTCGAATAAATGAACTCACATACATATAAACATTTTTTGGGCAGTCATGTAATGACAAAAAACCTGAAATGGCAACTAAAATGTAAAATATAATGTACAGCAATACTACTGACACTTGAGCAAATATATTTTAAACTAAAAAGCGCATTGATATCGGTCTATCCATTTGGGAGCTGAGATGCCACAGACAGAGAAGAAAGCTTCAAACTAATAACACCCCTCATTTTGGTTGAGAGGTTTTTTTACTTCTCAATGACGAGACAAGCAAGTTGCTCGTGATGGTAAGCACCACGCCTGCCCATAACAGTTGCAGTGCCGCAAAATTCTGGGCGTCACTGCTTTGCGCCCGTCACCCCAAGACATTAGTTTTAAAGTCTCATGCCCAGTAATTTCGCTAGAAACATTGCCCTTCGATCTGGAACACAGTAATGTTCACAGTACCTTCTCAAGAACCACGTGTAGGGATACAAATTAAAAGTATTCACATAAGGACGTAGATCGGACGTCAGTCCCCAAAAAGCAAGCTAAATAATACTACGACAATAGGTAATCTGCATAAGCTTTTTGAAAAGCTGTTACCTACTTTTTCATTCTTGATCTAACCGCTAAACTAATAAACAATTAACAAATAATTATAAAATTCTATTAAAATATTAAATACTCAACTTATCAAGGCTATTTATTTCAAAGATATTCTTAATCTAATTTCAATATCAGAAATGCACCCTATTTACCTATTAAAACGATTCCAGTCACGCAGATAAATTCTGTTACAGCAAACACAAAGCACTCTCTTGACAGTCATGTAGTGACTTAGCAACGCAGTGAGCCGCAAGCCAAAGAAGCGCCAGCGCATGTAATAATGGCGGTAAATCCGCATGATGAACATTCGACCTTCGATCACAGAAAAAATAAGTATTATGTAAGTTTGCCCGATTTGTGCCCCACCAAAACTCCGCGCTTGCTTATTCTGCGATCGCCCGGTAACGCGAGAGCAGTGGCGAATCAAATTGCAAAAATGCTGTCTTCCTTCTTTATAACATGCAAAAGTGAAACTAGGAAGCATACGAAAACTACTTGTTTTACATTTCATGAGTTATATTAATAATTTCATTTAAAAAAAGTAATATATTAAATTTCATACATATAACATGGTTGGTTATAAGTACATACGTAGTGGAGACGGCTTCTATAATTATTTTTTACGTTAACATCTTAAAAGCAGGTTTCTCAGAATACTTCTTTTAAAATAATATACGTAGTCATATAATCCTTTCTCCACGCCTGTGTAATTTGTTTGTTAAATTCTACTACGAATGTTTTTAAATTTTAAAATTTACTTTCTGTAAATTAGGTGGCAATTAGAGATGCAACAATAAAGTCAACAAAATGTTTTTTTCCCATTAGTACCATCAGTACTGAACAGTGGTAGTAGTACTTCTATTGCCAAATTACCCATCGCAAAATGCGATTTAAGAACGGAAAAATAATTGAAACGTTTATCTTAATAAGTTTTTGTTCTGACAATATTATAGATTTTTGAACGAATAAATGGAGCGTCAAAAAGAAAATAATTTGACCTCCTGCTATCCCTCCCTCCCCACGGAGTCCCTTAGTTTATGAGATATTTCAATTTTAAGTTTATTAAAAATTGCCAAAAGACTAGGGTAGGTTAGGTTAGAACATACATCACTACACATCGCGCGAGCGGCAGCAGCCGGCAAGCGCCAAAGATAATTTTCGGATGTTTTGGCGACCAAACAGCCAATTTAAAAAAAACTTAAAACTGAAATATCTCATAAACTAAGCATCTCAGTGGGGGGAGAGAGGTAACAGGGGGTAGCCCTTCACCTCCTCCCTCTAACCTCTACTTTTAATCAATCGCATTAGAAGTAAATTTGAAAGTAAGGATGGAAAAAAATAAGAAAAGAAAAAACTCGGAAAGGGGGGGCCTGCGCAACTTTTCCTTCAAAGGGGGGGGGGTTCCTACATCCCCCCCTACCCCCTCCACTCCTTCGCCTCCCCAAAATCAACGGTATAGCAAGTACATTCCTGCCCTAGTACGCTCAGAACGAAGAAGCTCACCTGTCCCCCACAAAATCAATGAGAAACCGCAAGCTCCCAAGGAGGATTCCCCTCAGTAAGGGGAATCGATGTGTAGTCATGTTCTAACCTAACCTACCGTAGTCTTTTGGCAATTTTTAATAAACTTAAAACTGAAATATCTCATAAACTAAGGGACTCCGTGGGGAGGGAGTGATAGCAGGAGGTAGCCCTTCACCTCCCCCCTCCACCCCTTCCCCCCAAAATCTATTGGATATATTGCAAAATGCGTACTAACCTTAAAATTTTCAAAAATACATATAAAAAAACTATTAGGAATCGCAACTCCCCCATCAAGAGGGGTAACTACCCCCTTCCCCCCTCCCCCCGCCCCCGCCGCAATCAATATCAATTGTATATATTGTACAGTCCTTCCAAATTCTAGGACATACATACATAAAACTGAAGTTAAATAAAATCTTTTATAAAATTAGAAAGTCGCTATCCATAGTTTGAGCCGGGGTAGCGTGCGGCGCGCAAACATAACTACAACGCACGCCAATACACGCCTGTGTGCGTAACACGTAAATGTTTGAGTGGAGCGATACGGGATAATGCGTGCGGAAAAAGATGGCATGATACGCACACTACAAATAGTCGCGTGATCGCATTTGTATAACAGTAAGTATTAAGTGCGGTATACTAATTTTTTTCTGATCGAAACATTCAACAACTGTAATACAAAGCGCATAAATGTGAAAATCCTATGAAAATAGACTTTTTAAGTTGGCGTAATTGATCTGTCTGTATTACTGTTTGTGTGAACTGTAATAAACCACGACGAATAACAATTTCTTATAAAAAAAATATGTTGTAAACTTAGTGCATTACAATTTTTTTATATGCAAAAACGCTAACTATCAGGATCATAAACATTGCAAAAGATGAATTGATTTTAAATGCAAAATGAGAAAATGCATTGTTGCGGCCTTTTTTGTATATATTTGTCCTTTTTTATTGATTTATGTTTTTTATACTTTTTGAGTGGTGTGTGTTTTGTTTTTAGTATGTCATGAAGATTGAATGGAGTAAAAGTTGCTTAGAGAAAAAAGTGTATTTTTGCCTTTACCGATAGTTTCGCTCTAAAGAGCAGTTCCCCGCTTAATATGCATATTTATGCGATTTACAACAAATGTTCTCGCAAAACAATAGGATTAATTTAGACTTAAACGTGCACACGTTTGGCCGGTTTCTTTATCTAATATTCAATAAACATCATAGAATTCGCGGATGCAATATGGTTGCATGTACCGGACTGAGCGGAAGGTATTATGTGTTATCAGCCTTTGTAATAAGTGTGATCCAAGACATAGACAGATATAGACCAAACGCGTGGACCAATTTTGATGATTCTGATGTCAATCGATTTGTCTTAATCTTGCGAGTGCTACTAGAGACATGACAGTTATAAAATATCAATACGGCGACAAAATCCTTAAGTTTCTGCAATCATTTTTCATTTCAATTAACCACATAATTACATAATAATCTTGATTTAAAGTTCGCAGTCGGGTTTTTTTATTACCTGTAAATTTTCTTACGTGCCTATTAAACAAACTTTTTAAATTTACACCCACTGTGAATGTAAAATGTGAAAGAAATTTTATTTTACCATCCCTCTCTACTCTACCCGTCGATTTCGTAAGTCAACACAGTCGATATGTAGCCATGGAAATGAGTACAAACATCGTTTACGTTCTGGCTCTGGCGCTAACTCTAGCGCTTTTGATTGTTTAACGGAAAATTATTAGAAAACAGCACACACCTATTTATTGAACACACACTGACGCGTTTTACAACTTTAATTTATTTTAGTATCAAAAAGAACAGATGACTTGAAAAACTCCTCCGTTTTTTAAGTTGACTAAAAACTAACGTAGGTAATTTGTCATATCTATATTTTGTATGTCTAAATCTGGAATTACGTAGGTACTCACGTATATATGCAGAATGGATCAAACAGAATTTTCATTTCACTACTCTTCTTTATTATTTCGTTTTCTTTATTATAATTGAAACTAAATGAAATTCAAAAATAGTCTCTCCACATCCTAGTAGTCTAGTCACTCATACATCCTTACACAAATAACACATTTTTATTAACACACACAATATTCACGCACATATACAACACTCAAAGATCCATACTTCCTTCAGTCACAAAAACTCGCAGTTGCAAGTTACCTCGTGAAGATATTTTTTTAAACTGCCTCTGCCGTGTCGATTCCATAATATGTCAATACTGTTTATGTACGATGTACTCATTTGATCCCATGAAAATGATTACATCGTTTACACAGCGGATATACCACGTTCTCGTTAACTGATTCAATTTTATGTTATTGTAGCACCCTTGATTGAGTATTTTTAACGGGTTATTGTTACATTTTTTATTGATTCGGAATTAACGAACGGTAGAGAGTAGGTACTATATAGGTATTCGTTATTGTTTAGAATTGTATTCGGCTCTACTGCGGGTTTTAGATTTTGGACACTTGAATGCGTAGGTATTACGTGATTTTATCTATGTTATCTACGTAAAGGCGGTGGTAGCCTAGCGGTGTACTAGTGCTATTTAGAATTTAACGATACCTGGTTCAGTACTGCGCTGCGCAACAATGACTTTTCTAAGTTATGTACGGCTTAAAATTGCTCCGTGCTTCGGAGGGCATGTCAGAGGCCCTCGGGTGGCCTGACAAACTCTGACACCAGAGGCCAGCACTACCTCATACGACAAGCAAGTAAGCAAGCACTGAAATGACTTGCAATCTGACCTCGCTGCCGGAGCGCATAAGATTATTTAGTAACAAGCACAAATAAAAAAATAATATAACCCCCTACAACTACACCCCATCCCCCCCGTATTATAGCAAAGAAAGAATAGAAATATATAAAGAAGATATCTATATAAGTATCCCGATCACATTAACTTTCAAACACAAAAAAAACCGCATCAAAATCGGTCAATTATTTTGGGAGCTAGGATCCCCCTGCACTCTCCAGTCCATTATAGATAAGAACCATCTCGATCACATCAGCTTTTAAACAGAAAAAATAACGCTACTTAATAGATTATTTCGTTTGGGAGTTACGATGCCACAGACAGACATGATACAATGATACATACATACATACACACCCTAAACTTATAAGTCCCCTCTCTTTTCAAGTTCGGGGGCTAAAAATATATTAAAATAATCTGTATCATAAAATTTTGCAAATCACAGGACTTTCCTTTGCAATCATTCCTAACTTTACGGATAAAAATACGAAATAGGAATAATTGTCCTGATTTCTACGAAATCATAATTTCGAAAGTTGTTTGATAGCTGAAAATTAATGGTACAAAGATTTGAAATTAATGATGAGTTAGATAACAAATATCATTGAAATTAATGAACAGAAACGAAGGTCGGACTCAGTGGCGTTCTGTATGAGAGACCTACGGTGGTGATCATTAAAATTCGTTTAATAAAAGAATACATTAATTGCATACCATCTGAAATCACAAATAAAGAATTGTCACTTTAACAAATATTTAGTAACTAGCTTTCCCGCCCGCAACTTCGTCCGCGCGGACTACTGTTTATCGCGAAAAAAAGTATCCTATGTTCTTCTAGGATATTAAAAGCCAATGCAAAAGTAGGTATAGCACCAATTCTCTTGATGGTTTTTGACAGACTTGTTATTTCAGTTCCATGGTAACCGTTCCTTACAGCGAGATCAACACTTCGCAGTTTTCCCGTGAAAATTTACTATTTTGCTGAATAAATAGTATCCTATGTTTTATTCCAGGGTATAAGCTATATTCGTTCTAAATTTCATCAAAACCCATCCAGCCATTATCGCGTGAAAGCTCCCCAAATAAACAAACAGAAAACGTTTCACTTTTATAATTATATTGGTATTAGTTGAAATCGTGCGTAAATTGTTTTTATTGTTCAATATTAAACGAGGAAAATGAATATTATTTTCATTACGAAGAGGAACATCATTAACTCGACTACAAACTATTTACTGTCATTTCCGGAGGGCTTTTCTTCACTGCTATTATTGTTATTTATTGGGTACATAAATACTTTAAACTTCTCATCATCAGCCTATTTCTGTACACTACTGGACGAGGGCCTCTCCTAATGCACGCCACTGAGCTCGGTCTTCAGCTCTTCTCATCCATTTTATTCCAGCCGCTTTTCGCATGTCGTCACTCGACGGGCCACAGGGCGTCCTACTACACTACGCACATGGCATGAATTATAAATCAAACATTAATTCAACATTATCACGGTCATTTTATTATTTAACAATGTGCTTGACATGCACAATACAAACATAATTCCAAAAAAAATAGAAGTTTTTATATTAAAAATGTCCTCTTTTAAACAACCGCAAAAAATATAAACAGGAACAATATCACTCTTTCAAAATTAAAAATGTGTCCCAATACAAATATACATGAGAAAGATTTTATTGAAGTCTGTGCCTAACCATGTCTTCATTTTTAGTTGTTTACAAACGAACATTTTTTATAAGAAGTCGTTTTTTTTTTTGGAATATATTTTTATATCTTGATTTTAAGTGGCCTAATCAAACATCACAAGTATTATACATCAACGAAAAAAGTTAAACTCACTTTAGAAAGACGGTGGCAAATTAAAACCATGGACGAGTTACCTAAACTCTAAGGGGTTCCATCACATGATTAATGAGTTCTAGTGACTACAATCCAGCTCCATCGTCAGACCTTAGATACCACATAAAACCAGAGAACTCATCAAGACAAACCAAATGAGCCCAACTCGAAGCTGTTGCATCACTTGACTGTTGAGTTCCTGTCACTACCTTCTGGCTCCATCATCAGACCCTGGATACAACATAAAACCATAGAACTCATCTAGACAAATCAAATAAGCCTAAACTCTAAGGGGTTCCATCACATGATTAATGAGTTCTAGTGACTACAATCCAGCTCCATCGTCAGACCTTAGATACCACATAAAACCAGAGAACTCATCAAGGCAAACCAAATGAGCCCGAACTCGAAGCTGTTGCATCACTTGACTGTTGAGTTCCTGTTACTACCTTCTGGCTCCATCATCAGACCCTGGATACAACATAAAACCATAGAACTCATCTAGACAAATCAAATGAGCCTAAACCTGAAGGGTTTCGATCATTTGATTGTTGGGTTCCTGTGACTACCTTCCAGCTCCATTGTCAGACCTTGAATACCACATAAAACCAGAGAATTCATCAAGACAAACCAAATGAGCCCAAACTCAAATCTGTTGCATCGCTTGACTGTTGAGTTCCTGTCACTACCTTCTGGCTCCATCATCAGACCCTTAATACAACATAAAACCATATAACTCAACTAGACAAATCAAATAAGCCTAAACTTGAAGGGTTTCGATCATTTGATTGATGGGTTCCTGTGACTACCTTCCAGCTCCATTATCAGACCTTGGATACGACATATGACCAGAAAACTCATGTAGACAAACCAAATAAATATAAAATAAATATATTCGGGACACTTCTACACCAATTACCTAGCCCCAAACTAGGATACCCTGTGCTATGGGCACTAGATAACGGATAAACATACATAGATATGAATATTACATCCATGACTTGGAACCAAACATTTCTGCTCATCACACAAATGATTGCGCCTTGCAGGATTTGAAACTGCGACCGTTCGGTTTCATACCTAGGATATCTAGCCACTAGACCAACCAGTCGTTAAATGAGCCCAAATTCGAAGCTGTTGCATTACTTGATTGTTGATTTCCTTTGACTACCTTCCGGCTCCATCATCAGATCCAGGGATACCACATAAAACCAGAGAGATCATCAGGACCAACCAAATGAGCCCAAACTCGAAGCTGTTGCATCATTTGATTGTTGAGTTCCTGTGACTACCTTCCGGCTCCATCATCAGACCCTGGATACAACATAAAACCAGAAAACTCATCAATACAAATCAAATAATCACAAACTCGAAGGGGTTCCATATTTTTATTGTTGATTTCCTTTGCCTACTTTCCGGCTCCATCATCAGACCCTGGGACACCACATAAAACCAGATAACTCATCAAGACACACCAAATGAGTCCAAATTCGAAGGGGTTCCATCATTTTATTGTTGAGTTCCGGCTCCATCATCCACCAGCTCAATAGTACCATAATATTATATTGTCATGAGAACTACACCCGTGTGCCAAACTTCAGCTTCATTGAACTTCGTTTAATGTTTCAAAACTAATTGGCAGACTTGGACCAAACATAAATAACTCAGTAAAATAAATAAAAGTTCGTAGAAAGCTAATAAACCAATTTTGATGAAATGTGTACCAAACTAGAGGTCATATATTATATATTCAAGTAATAAAAATATACATATAATTCTGTTAAAAAATCCCGAAGATACGGTACAGCATAAACACTAAAACAAATTGATTTTCTTACAAAAATAGTGAACCAATTTTGATAAAGTTTATACAGGACTACACTGAAAGCTTACCCTTTTGAATAGAATAATATTAATCATGTAAAATCTGTTTAGATATCCTAGAGATTTGAAGCAATGTATAAACAAAACAAAAAAAAAAACATTTTTTTTTTGAAAAACCGCTCATACAAATTTGATGAAAAAAAAATGCGACCTAATCAGAATACTAGTCGTATAAAAAAAAAATACAGAACGATCTGTTGTTTTAGAGGTATGAGGAAACAAACAAAAAAAGTATTATTTGAGAACTTTCTCATATTAGAAGTCGATTAAAAAATAGGTACCTATCCGAACATCATTTGGTAACTGGTCACATATTGTTTGTAATAATAAAACAATAAAAAAAAGCTTTAACGCAGTTGGCATGTCATGATGAAACTTAGAATGGGCTATCACAATTAAATGCGTATACAACATTTCGTGTCTATGCTGTTAACCACTGAGGAGATCCCTAATCAGGAGACACCTTGGAGTGCAGCAACCATGTCATGTTATAACTTCAAACCGGCTAGCATAAAATAATGCGTAAACAAAATTTCGTGACAGAACCAACATGTAAAAATTCAACTCCGTAGGATGTGAGGAAGTGGTTCTAATTCAGCTTGCAAGATTTGACCTACACAAACATACATATATACAAATATTGCACACATATATAAAAATTTAAAAAAATATATTTGTTTTGTGAGATTAGATGGTTAGACCCACGAGAATCAAACGTGTGTGCCAAATTTCAGCTCGATAGCTTCAGAGAAAGTGAATGAAATACTGATTGCCTATTTCCTTATTTTTAAAAAAAACATTTTCATTGATTTATGAGGTACCCCGAAAGTTTCAGCTGGATAGTTAATTGGGAAATGGGTGAAATATTGGTTGCAAAATTCCAGGAATACAAACAGACATAGATACATTCAAGTGAAGTTAAATTAAAGTTTGAAATAAAAATGGAGTATTTTCAAATCAATTTCGTAGTAAGGTGCCTCAAATCATCTCTAATACCAAATTCACGTCACAATTTTCAAGACAAGCGCGAACAAACATTATGATAAATATTCTCACTTTATCGCCACTCTTATTCAGCGATGAGGGGGTCTAATGACCAATTTTAAGGCTTATGAACAGCAAATTCAGTGTCGTGAAGCGAAATGAGACATTATAATATCCAATTTCGTCTCCAGAAAGAATATAAATGACGAACGCACCTGGGAACGGGGCGATGTTTGGCATCGTTTTGTTAAGGAAATAGACTGTGTAGATGAAAAAAATGAGTAATTTTAATTGTGGGAGTTGTTTTAGAATTTTGGTTTCTATATATAACTATGTGCGTCCTGTGGCTTTGCTCGCGTGGATATTTTTGGAGATAAAATTATGTTTTTGTCTCATGCTCGGACAAAGTACCTACCAAATATCATACAAACTGTTCAGCATTCAAAAAGTTTTATCGATTGCTTCTACTTGTCTCATTGATATGATTTCTTTATTAAGCTTGTTAAAGCTTTCCAATAGTACAAGACATAAGTTCAAAATCTAAAACCCGATTATAGTCACGTGAAAATTGCACAGGACACTCTTGCGATGAAGACGAATTGATTGATAACTCGCTTGTTTAAAACGGATCAAGTTTTCAGTTTGAACACATAACCCTTCAGTTTTTATATTGAACGCATAACCCTTCTTTTGCTTAGCCATAGTCGGGGGAAAAATAGCTTATGACACTCTATAAATAAATATGAATCGATTGATATCTTGCTTGTCAAAATCGGACCAAGTTTATAGTTTGAACACATAACCCTTGCTTTGCTTTGTCGTAGTTGGCTAAAAAATACCCTATGACACTCTCTATACCTGAAGACGAATTGATAAATACCTCGCTCGTCAAAGTCGGACCAGTAGGCATGACGCTATGGTGGAACATCCACATCATCATCATGTCAGCCCTTAGAAGTACACTGCTGAACATAGGCCTCCCCCAAAGAGCGACATGACGGAAATTGACTTCGATTGATTCGGATCTTGTGCCACCATGGATGGATTCCATCCACCAACTTCCTGCGATGGCTACAATGTCATCGGTCCATCGTGTGGGAGGTCTCCCCACACTTCGCTTGCTTGTTCGAACCTTTATTCCCCAGCGGTTGTCGGTTCTGCGAACTATATGACCTGCCCATTGCCATTTCAACTTGAAAACTCCGAGAGCTATGTCAGTAACCTTGGTTCTTCTACGGATTTCCTCATTTCGGATTCTATCACGTAGTGATACCGTGACACCGAGCATAACTCTCTCCATTTCACGCTGCGCAACTCTGAGCTTGTTTTTGAGACCAATAGTTAGCGACCACGTCTCAGTGCCGTATGTCATCACTGGCAACACGCACTGATTATAAACTTTCGTCTTGAGGCTCTGCGGTATCTGCGACGAGAAGATATGGCGTAATTTCCCGAACGCTGCCCATCCGAGTTGGATTCGTTGGTTGACCTCTTTGTCGAGTTGGATCTACCCAGTTGGATCGTCTGACCTAAGTAGACATAGTGATGAACAGCTTCGATAATATCGTTCCCAATATAAACACGGCATGGGTACGACATGGGCATTTGACATGATGTTTGTCTTACCCATGTTCATTTTAAGACCCACCAGTTGGGAAACAATATTGAAGTCACTGAGCATTGTGCACAGGTCTTCCAGAGATTCTGCCATGATGACTATATCATCGGCAAATCGAAGTTGAGTGATGTATTTGCCATTGATGTTAACACCAAATCCGTTCCAGTTCAGAACCTTGATTAAATCTTCCAGTGCAGTCCAGAGGTGAACAGTTTCAGAGAAATAACGTTTCCCTGTCTCACCCCTTTTTGCACGTGGATAGAATTCGTGCTCTGATCCTGAAAACGGACTGTCATGGTGGCCTTGCTGTACAAATACTTCAAGACTTCAATGTACCGGTAGTCAATCTGGCACCGCTGTAATGACTGTAACACTGCCCAGGTCTAGACTGAATGAAAGGCTTTCTCGTAATCCACAAACGCTAGAAATAGTGGCCGATTATACTTTTCAGTCTTCTGTATAATCTGCCGGAGCGTATGGATGTGGTCTACGGTGCTAAAGCCTTTCCGGAATCCAGCTTGTTCGGGAGGCTGAAAGTCGTCAAACCTACGAGCGAGACGGTTTGTAACTACTTTCGAAAACTGCTTATAGACGTGACTCAGCTGCAAAATGGGCCTATAGTTCTTCAAGAGTTTTATCACCTTTCTTAAAGAACAAAACCACTACGCTCCTGTGCCACGCCTCTGGCGTAGTACCCTCAAGGATGACGGAGTCAAATAGCTTCTGAAGGACTTTAAGTACCGGTGTTCCACCCACTTTCAGTAGCTCCGTCGTTATTCCGTCATCCCCTGGTGCCTTATTGCTCTTAAGCTGTTTGAGAGCCATTCTGATCTCGTATAGGCTGACGTCCAGGATATCTTCGGTATAATGTCAGGACAAACGGGCTCTTGCATCGCTAGTCGTGCTAGGAGGACTACGCGATGAGGTGTATAATTGTCCTTAGAACTTCTCAAGCTCACTCAATATCTCTGACTTCGACAAAACGATGCTGCCACCGTCGGTTTTCAGCTTCGTCAACAGGCTTTGCCGAATAGACAGATCTCTTGCGAACACTTTGGAGCTCTTGTTCCACTCTATTGCGTTTTTAATACAAGTAGTATTAAAACAACGCAAACGTGTCGCATCGACTTGGAGATCTGTTTATTAAGCAAGCTGTAACTCGACATATCCACTAAAGTCTGTAGCCTCATCTCGCCTCGTTCTGCCATAAGTTTCAGTGTATGCTCAGAGAGATTATGTGTTCTAGAGTTGGTTACAAATTACCATTGTAACCAACACATATGTATGTTGTTGTATGTTGGTTACCATTTTTTTTCTTTGTACAGACTATGTTACTTTCTGCTTTATTTTAAGTTTAAATAAAAGTATAAATTTTGAACGACTTGAAGAAGTAGGTTGTTCGATTGGTGACAACATTATGCCAAATTTATAATTAATGTCCCAGCCAATACTTTCCCATTCTAGGCCTAGGATGTTGTTAAACTTTCGATCACCTTGTCACTCAGACACTGTTCATACAATGCTAGCCCATGTATATGAAAATATTTGGATTTATGTTTTTTGTACATCGTCTGTCATACATTTTTACATCGTCTGTGTTCCCCGTTTTTTGTCGCGAATAAGCGAAGTCTTGGAGTATCATTTATCTTTGTTGATTTAGGTTATCGCTTTGAATAAGGGGTAAGGGTCAGGCCAGGGTTCAACACTTGTTAGCACATGATCATTTTCATTGCCAACTTGTAAATATTATTTTATGAGTAGCAATTAATCTCTTTATTTTATCTGTTTAGTTTAGTCTGTGGTGCCACAGATTTAAAATATTAATATTGCTGGAGACTATTTAACATTATCGGTGAAAATTTAACGACAGCGACTACAAATATGGTCGCTTGCAAAGTGTCTTCGAAATGTAGAACAGGACAGCAGAAGATATAATTAATTTGTATTGGTTTAATGAATTATTGAGATTGAAGTGAGATCACATCAAATTATGGTAGGTATATTAAAAAGGCACCACCGAATTTAATAAAGATTATTACCATCGAGTAAACTATGAAACTGCATTTCATTTTTTGATACCTTAAATTTAGTTTTCTAATTATCATCAGACACAAGCCTCAATCTAATTATTCGTAGGCCTCAATACACGAATACAAGTACACGAAGAACAAAGTACGTGAACAAAAAATGCCATCAAAATTGACAATACAAACTGTAAAGTAATTAGGTAATAAAAAAACACGCCTATCCAGCCAAAAAATAACTTATGCCAATAAATTATATAGTTGGAATGTACTCATCAAAGCCTTCAATTTTATACCCATATTGTAAAATTATAAGTTTTTTTATTTCGCATTTGAATTTGGAGCCACAATGCTGAAAAATTGAATTTAAAAAAAAAACTTGTTTCTAATGATACCCAATACATCCAAACCTGTTGAGGCATTTAAAAGTTATGGTGGAATACAGAAACTCATATATACATACAAACATACATGAACCTTGAAAACATTGCACTTCATTTTGGGCAGTCGTGTAATTAGGCCTTGCTATTAATCAGCAAGCAATTTTATAAAAAAATATTTTTTACGCTCTTAATACTATGAGGTTATGAATTCAAATAAGTAGGGTAGTGGGTACATAACGTCATTTCCTTCGGAGGTCCGACACGAGTTGGACGGAAATGAGATCCTTCCACCCTTTTATCAGGGACTAATCGCGATGGAACTTAGCTCGGGTCTGGGGAGCAAAGACAGAAAAACCTCTTTATCTGATATTTAACGGTACCGTTTTAATAGACCTGACGCGAACAAGATTTAAGTTCAAAAACTAAAACACTACGGTCCGGTAAAAAATTGCCTATGACACTCTTTCGATGAAGATGAATCGATTGATATCGCTTGTCCAAATCAAACCAAGTTTTTCATTTGAACACATTACCCTTTGTTTCACTGTAGTTGGGTAAAAAAATAGCCTATGACACTCTATATGCCTACTCGTACCTGAAGACGAATCGATTGACAACTCGCTTGTCAAAATCGGACAAATAGGGGCGACGCGGTGGTGGAACATCCACATACCCACATACACAGATATATACATGCATACATAGGAGTAAATACATACATGCATACAAAGACTGTTAAACTCATAACCCTTCCCTTGCTTTGCTGTAGTCGGGTAAAAAGGCGTGTTTTCCTTAAGTTAGGTAAAGTTAAGGTTTTAAAGTTCATTACACCCGTCGTAATAGTTTCGTTCGTGAACCCCTGGATCTCCTGAACCACGAATAAGTTAAGCGACTAATGACCGAATGAGTGAATCCATACCAATAAATAAAAGTGAAACGTTTTCTGTTTGTTTGTTTTGTTTGTTTGTTTGTTGGGGAGCTTTCACGCGATAACGAGTGAACGGATTTTGATGAAATTTGGAATGGAAATAGCATCTACCCTAGAATAAAACATAGAATACTTTTTATCCCGGAAAATTGTAAGTTTCCACGGGATAACTGGAAAATGTTGATAACTAGTTGTAAGGAACGATTGCCGTGGAAACGAAATATCAAGTCTGTTAAAATACTTCAAAAGCATTAGTGCTATACATACTTTTGCTTTTACTTTTAAATTACTTTTGGTTTTAAATATCCAAGAAGATCATAGCATGCTTATTTTTGCGATGAACAGTTAGTCCGCGCGGACGAAGTCGCAAGCGGGAAATCTAGTTACGTGATAAAATATAATGCAGTCAACTCCTCCGAAAAAGTAATTCTGAACAGTTGTTAGTACCTGTCCTACCTTTCTCTGCCAGCAGCATCCAAAGTTCCTAGAAAAATGAACCAATTTTAATGCTATGTTTATTCGTTTTTAAGCTGTTTTAATTGATATATATATATATATATATATATATATATATATATTAATATATATATATATATATATTTGAGAAAAAATACCTTTATATATAGATATATATATATACATAAAGGTATTTTTTCTCAAATATAGATGATCAATAATTAATTATCATCACTTCTGCTGCATGAGTCTATTTTTTTAAGTTTGCTTGGTTTTTCGAGCTTGGTACATAATATGTGCATGTGAAACGGAAAATAAAATATAAACAACGTATATAAACGTATCATCATCATTATCATCAGCCTGTATCAGTCCACTGCTGGACATAGGCCTCTCTCAAAGCACGCCACTGAGCCAGATCTTCGGCTCTTCTCTTCCAACTGCTACCAAATTAAATTACTTACTTACTTACTTTACTTTGCGTATATCGTCGCTCCACCGTACGTAGTGTAAGACGCCCTCCAGCTAGGAGGGCGTCTTACACTACGTTTACCAAGTTGCGGTCTCCACTCAAGAACACGTCTACCCCAACGGCTATCAGTCCTTTGATAGATATGACCAGCCCACTGCCACTTCAGCTTACTAATCCTAAGGGCTATGTCGATAACTTTGGTTCTCTGCCGGATCACCTCATTCCGGATACAATCTTTCAGAGAAACTCCAAGCATAGCTCTTTCTATAGCCCGCTGAGCGACCTTAAATTGGTGGACTAGTCGTACCGTGAGTGTCCACGACTCGGCTCCGTATGTCATTTCAGGTAGGACACACTGGTTGACGACGGGTCTCTCTCTAAGTTGTTTTTACCTAGTTGCAAAGTTTGCCCCAGATAAACATACTCCTGAACAACTTCGAGAGCATTTCTGTTAACAGCATTTGGTTCCGGAATAACATGTTCGTTGAACATAACCTTAAACATATACAATAAGCAATTTAATAAACAAACATTTGTTCCGTTGCTTATGTATTTTAACTCACTGACAATAGTTGATAACGTCTAAAACTAAATCAAAAAGCAACGGCAGCTATGCTGGTTTTATATCTCATACAAATGACTTAACTAAACTGCTTGCATGATACCGACACATACAGGTTACTCCGCCTCTGCTGGCTTGCTCCAGCAATAAGATCTCGGAGCCCGCAAAACAAACTCAGCATGTTTGCCAGACTGAGACCTTTTTAAACATTTGTTTGCGCCCTCTTTATGTTGCCTCTGTGCATTTGCGCGGCATATTTTTGTAACAGCTGTTCGTTAATGAGCTTTTATTTGTATTGGGCGGGTTTTGAGCTCTATGGGTTTTAAAGGTCTACGACTTGGTGGACTTCTGTTTTTTTAACTCTGTTGCCCAATTCAATTTTAATGCCTATCCAATATTTTATGAGACCAAGTGACCCTTTTCCTCAATGAAGGTGAAATTTGCTATAAAGCTGTCATTTAAGGTGGTTAATGGGTTTCATAATTTAATTGTAGGAATTATTGATTAAATCGGGCATAAAAGGTGTCATCAATAGATTGAACGCCATTAATGTTATTTGTGATTTAAAGGCCCGAACTATGGTAATGCCTAAGATTAAGTAAAACCTAAGAGTTACCAACTCCTAACAGTAAAAGTCAGTGTTTGTGTTGTCACAGAACTGTAGTTCTGTGACCTTCGTTCATTTCGAACTTTTACAACAGCTGTTCAACTTCTATATGTTTTTAGTCCGTCTTGCTTTTCGATTAGTTATTTAATAGCACAGAAAAATAATACCTAATAGTTAGCATCGAGGAAGATTTATAACGTAGATCAAGCAGATACCTAACATTTTAGCTTAATAACCTCTAGCTGCGTAATCAATATCAAGACGGTAAAGTAGGTACTAGGGAAACTTAATTCTCAAAGCCTGCGTACATATTTACGTTCATCAGAGAGCCAGCAGCCAATCAATAGCTAATAAACACAGAATAGACACTTCGTTTCAATGCTCCGCACATAAATCCCGCACTCCAATTAATGATCGCTAAACCGCAAGCGAGTAAGCTATACTGTGCTACGTTTTAGGTGATGCTTCAGAGACACAGTGTTTGGAAGGCAGTAGAGAATTTAGTCGCAATTAAAGACATTCATTGTACAAGGATTTAGTAGTCCTGAGTCTAACTCAAGATATTGACAAAAGTGATGACGCCCTTTTATTTTTATGTGAGTGGTCTGAAATTAAGGTTTTACACACATTAAAAATTAAACATCAGTTTTTACATGTGTGGAAATTTATTTACAAGATAAAGCGTACAAAAAACAAACGTTCATTTTAAAATATAAATTTTAAAAAAAAACTTAACTATTTACACATAACTATCTAAAAGTCCTTCGGAGGAAGGGAAAGTGCCCAGAATGCTGGCTGCATTGCCACGCTGGACTGCAATACTAATTTTTTGGCCTAAATAGGAGCCAGCATTCTGGTCACATGTCACTTCCACTAAACGTTTTGCCAAGTCCCTGTAAATTTCGTGGCCACCTGGCCCCTACGGACCCAAAGTTTCAACCCCAAATGGCACAAACATGTAACCCCGGTCAAGGTTCCCATATTTGCGCCGCTTGAGGTTTTCTGCTTTGGTTGCAGCGCCGCCAGGCCGAATTGTTGTCTCTGGAAGATGAGACGGCGCCAAGGTATCGACACAAGTTGCATCCCAAACTAAAGGCCGTCCCATCTTCCAAGGAATTAAAGTCATACCATAAGGCCTCTTACAGTCGTCCCGCATCAGGGCCGTTTGGTTCTAAGATTGACGGAACGCCGGCACTGACAAAGGCCCGACGGATGACTTCATTCAAACTGGCGTGTCGAGGAATCCTCCCTGCGCTTCTGTAGCAAGAAAGTCCGTGATGGCCAAGCCGATCCACCATATCGCCGCATAGGCAACGGTGTGGGACTTGGCAAAAAACGCGCAGAGAAACGGCTAATTGGAATGTCTGGTTGTGTAGTAAATTGCCAATGTTTTTTGATGGAAGTGCTTGCAACCAAAGGCCTGATTTCCAACGTGAAACAGCGAGGAGGCGAGCACGCTTTGCAGAACAAACAGATGTATTAAGAAGATTTTTCCGTTCAATTTCGCAGAGCGGCTTGTCCCAATGCTTCTGGGAAGGAGGCGCTTTGGGCAGTGACTGATTTGGACAGGCTATTTTCCAAGCATCCCTAGCCTCAGTAAAAAACTTATTTCGTAATTTGCAATACAGGAAGATAAAATAGCTTCGATTAATTTTTGTGTACTATAAACTGAAGATAGGAAAGCTGGTAGAGATACACTAGAAATTTTACGTCTGCCAAGACCACCGCACCTTATTGGTAGTGAGGCCTGGCACCAAGAGCGATCATCGAAAGGTACATTGAGGATGGCGGTGAGCGTATCTCTTAAAATGCTGTCAAACTGTTGTATAAGTAAGGTATGATTCCAAAGTTGACAACATCTTAAGAAATACATAAATTTTGGGACAAAATGGCAGTAGCGAATTATAAAATATGTCATATGTGTATTAATTTTATGAAAGCGGTCAGCAATAAATCGAAAATTTTGAATTTTTTCTTCAACGAAATCTGGTAATGATTCATCGAGAATCGATGCCCCTAAAAGACGAAGTGAACTACCTGAACGCCTGAATCTATCAATTATACGAAGTGAACTGTTTTGCAAAATTTTAATATTTGGAGCAATTTTTCTAAAAATATCTGTAGTGTCGTTTTTTGAAATGATTGGATTTGAAATGTATGTAGTTTTTACACAAGTAGTGGTATAAAAACAATTAGCAATAATATTTTCACAGTTGCTTATTTATTACACATATTTTTAAACAACTTCGACTTCATGTACGACCAGTTGGTCTAGTGGCTAGTGATCCTATGTACGAAATAAAACAGTCGCGGGTTCGAATCTTGCAAGGTGCAATCATTTGTTTGATGAGCAGAAATCTTTGTTTCCGAGTCATGGATTTAATATTTGTATCTATGTATGTTTATGCGTTATCTAGTATCCATAGTACAGGGTATCCTAATTTGGGGCTAGGTAATTGTTGTGGAATTGTCTCGTATATATTATTACATATTATTATTATTGACTACAATCAGTTCCGGATCAATAAGATCACACAGTTTTATCCATCCGGATGCATTAAATTTCACCACAGAGTTTTGACTTAATAAATGTCTTCATCAAATTGATCAATATCAGGTACACTTATTAGAGCCAATATAACTCTTGGAGATAAAGCGATTTGGGCCAATTCTGGTGAATCTATCTACTATCAATACATATATTAAAGCAGTATGTAGCAAAAAGCCAGTACAAAGAAGATATTAAAAACTTGACGGCTGGTTGGTCTAGTGGCTAGTGACCCTAGGAACGAAATCAAATTGTCGCGGGTTCGAATCCTGCATCCTAGGTAATTGGAGTGCAACTATGCCGAAAAAAAAAACTAATTAAAAAAAGACTTCAAATCGTATAAAAATTAAGAAGCGTTTTTTTTTCTTGACGTCGCTTGTAATAGCTTGTCCGACCTGCTCTCGCGTAGCAGCAATCTATGAATACGTAGGCGAGCAGGGTGGCAGAAATCGGAAAACATCGAATTCACTTGGTCCAACTCTTGTTCACCTCGGATGTAAATGAAACAGTGGTTTTATCCACAAGCTTTTCAAGAGTCATAGGATACCAAAGCTGGAATTCTGACGAGAGCCGTGCATGCTACGAAGACAGTTAACATCGAGGTATAATTATAGACAAATACTTAAAAAATTGTTTTCTACAATCCGATGGTGGACACTTGGGTATATTTTAGTAGCCGGAACATTTTAAAAGCATCACACTAAGCATTCGTGAATATAAGAGATGGTAGCCGAGAGCGGCTACCATCTACTAAAGCGTGTTAGAATCTAACAATAGTCGAGTTCAATGCTCGGCACCGCAACAATGACATTTTAAAGTTGTGTGCGGATTTTCTTCGCTTCGTGCCTCAGAGGGCACGTTAAGCTGTCAGTTACCTAAGCTATGTCAAAGGCCCTCGGGTGGCCCGAAAAACTTTGACACCCGAGACCAGCAAGTAGACATGGCTCTTATGAATTATCTCCACAAGACACGCTTCTGGAGGTCCTTGCCGAGTACTAAATATCAAGGATTTAGCTAAGCAATCAACTTGTTAGTAGATTTCTTACTAGCCCTAACTGTGGCCGAGGTCGCCTAAGGTCGTAAAACCGGGTATTTGCCCACTAAGCCGATTACTGCATGTAATCTGGGCCGGGCGTGACACAGGAGTGAGGTCCAACGTCTTCAATTAGCTTTTACTGTGTCACTACCCTGCTGGTTATGTGAGCTACAGTATAAGTCGACTTGATTTTTGTCCGGGCAACACTTTTTTGTGGCGATATTACTGGTTTTATACCTTTTTCTTTGTGGAAGGATTAAAGGATCACCTGATATTTTCCTAGAAGTTTTATATGGAATACCGTGCAAGAGAGTGTTGAAAACGCTTTTTCACAGGTTCCACAGCATTTTTATACAACTGAGCGAAGCCATGATGAAATGAGCTGACCTAGATTCAGCTAACAAACCACAACCGTCAATTTTGCTTTCCCCCACCCATCCCCCTTTCTCGCAATCTGCCCTTACCCTTCATGTCAGTCTTCCCCCACTTCACACCCCCTGCCCCCACCCTTATTTTCAGACTTCTTCCACTTCGCACCTCCTGCCCCATCTTCCCCACTTCCCGCACCCTTCCCTGACATCTCCCACCATTTGTCCACTTCCCCTACTCTTCCCTCACTTTCCCTTACCTTCCCTCACTTCCACAAACCTTTCCCACATCTCCCCACATTTGCCCAGTTTTTTATTTTTTCTGAGTATGGCCACACCGCAAGGCAGCGATCACGTTACGGTTTGTTAGATGAATCGCACTGCAGGTCAATTGCCTGATGGTAAACACCAAATCTGTAAAGGTTGCACTTAACAATACGAGTGCCATCCATAACTCAAAATCGCAAAACCTTGCGCGGCCCTGCAATGTCCAAAAAAATGCTGAGATAAAATAAATAAATGTTGTGAACAATGTATTACCCGATTATACAATTTTGCCCAATAAGTACTTCTGAAGTAATTGTCATGATCAACATTAAATTCTGTACCTGTTTAAGATCACCGCACACTAACGCCCCGGCACCGGATCGGCAACGCTTTGCCCTGACACGTTACGTATTAACTATTTAGTAATTTGTGCTACAGTGAGTGAGGCAACCCGCCGTCACCGCGCTTTCGTATCGTAGTTGCCACGGCTATGCCTCGCGGTCACCGCGGCTACGGCTTGCGATCACTGCGGCTACCCCTTACTGTCACCGTAGGAACAGCTCGCGGTCACCGCAGCTACGGATTGCGGGCGCCCGCTTGCCCCGCGCGGCCTGCTCGACTACGTGCATGATTGGATTTAGGTACATAGAAAACGTTAGCAGAAAAAGTGAGTCGGATAGTAAATCTAAGTAAAAAAAAATGTACTCTTTATTACTTTTAATTTAACATAGTCAAAAGCAGTTTAGGCAAAATTTACTCATCATTTAAGTTTATCAGTTTTTGAATATTAGTTTCATCGTATGTGCCTATAATCTTATTAACATAATATCTTGAGTAAGTATTCATCGTCATCATCATCATGTCAGCCCTCGTGTGGGGGGTCTCCCCACACTTCGCTTGCTTGTTCGTGGCCACCATTCAAGAACCTTTATTCCCCAGTGGTTGTCGGTTCTGCGAACTATATGGCCTGCCCATTGTCACTTCAACTTCTCTAGCAAACTCCGAGTGCTATGTTGGTAACCTTGGTTCTTCTACGGAAATAAATAAGTACAATAAACACTTTTTTTTCTACTTTCTATGAACTCTATTACCTAGAGAGAGTGCAATATGCAAAATTAATTTTCGAGCTATGAAAGCAATTAAATTTCCCGGTATATAATAATTATCTTTGAATTAAATACTATGATAAAATTATAGTACGAAATCGAATACTGCCCACGCCCTTCAAAGATTTGTCCAAAGAGAATACAACTACGTAAGATTTGTCTTCATTGTGCAGAACCAACACAGTACATTCCGCTATGTTATATGTACTGTGATCATAGAGAAACAAAATGATGAAGGTTCTACAAGTATTATCATAGAAAGGTTTATTCACTATAAGCTCAAATCTTCATTCGTCGACCCTTCGAGGAAGAAATGTAGTAAAAGCCATTTTAAACAAAATCTAATTTTGTTGCTGCCTTACACAGTTTCACGAGCTCTGTCGAAACGTATATTTAAATTTTTTATATTCGTGAAAATAAATATTGTTGCTACCCAAACATATCTGTAGCCTAATAACGTTTTTTTTAATAATGGTGTAACCAACACAGAAATTAGCAATTACTTGTGGTAAACAACGTATTTTTCTTCTACATGGCTTATACCACATTTTTAAATCAAATTAACCAGTAAAGTTACTCGTATTCCACAACACTTGTCGTAATAAACTTGTATTTTTTACAATGTCTTTTACGATATTAGTACCAGAAAAATAGTTAAATCTATCGAGTCTGTTATCTGTTGCAAAAACCAATACACCTTCACAATCATTCGACCCATTGAGGATTAGTTGTAGTAAAAACCAAAGACAGCTTTAGAAGAAAGGAAAAAAAACAAAAATGTGTAGTATCTTTCCTCTCTTTTTTTTTTTATTTTAATGTCTATTTATGATTGTTCACTATAAAATTTTGAGTTCCTTTATTGACTATAAAACTGAAATGTGTTTGTAGCTATTGCAATTTTAGAAGGTTTTATTTATTGACTGACTATTACAATAAAATCTGTCACGAAAAAGTGACATTTGTCGTATATTGTGTAATTTTTGTTTTTAACCTCATGAATGTAGTAAATGACAGGGCTTTACATGTTAATGTAGACTTTATTGCATTCAATGAGGTATGTGTACACAAAAAAACATAGAAAATAAGCACTAGGTATTTGCTACGTACTGAATGACAACATCTTATAGAACACAATCAAACAAGTTTTCTCTCAACCTACTCCTCGAAAAAAAGTCCTTAAGACTCTGAGAGCAAAATCTCTTTCGTCTTATATATACTTATTTAATAATATTTTTCTCAATAAAGTATGAATCTAAAAATCAGCATAAATACACAAATAGGAACTTACACATATAAAAGATAATTTATGTACAATATTGTAGGATAACACCTACAATTGCTTATACGAATATTCTTTCAGCAAACTAAAACGATTTGAATATTATTGTCCGAGTGATCACAGACCGCGAGCAAAGCGACTCCGTCTCAGCTTGGAAAAAAAAATATTTCGTATTTCGAAAAATAAATTTCTTAACCAATCTAGTCGAAACTTGGTATACAAGTTAACAATTTTTTTGTTTTATTAGTCGTCAGGGGTTTTTGATTGAAAGAACCCCACTTTCTCTAAAAAGGGGCAAAAAGGGGCTACTGAATATCTCCGCCTTCTTAAATCAGATTTCGATGGTTATTTTATTACTAACTTTCTCACCCGCAACTTCATCCGCGCGGAATACTATATAAAGTTTATCGCAAAAAAAACATCCTATGTTCTTCTAGGATAAAAAACCAATGTGAAAGTAGATAAAGTACCAAAGCGCTTGATGTTTATTGTCAGACTTGTTATTACGTTTCCATGGAAACCGTTCCTTACAGCGAGTAATAAACATTTCCCAGTTTTCCCGACGAAACATAAAATTTTCCGGGATAAAAATATCCATTTTTTTATTCAAAGGTAATATAATAAAGGTAATATGCTCTCTCCATTCCAAATTTCATCAAAATCCGAAATTCATTAAAATGACGGTGCGAATATAAGGAACGTATTGGTGAATTTCAACAGCTATTTATTTAATATTTAATGGGTGATTAGTAGGTAAGGTAATATATGTATAATAGTGTTTAGTACATATTAAAATTAGTTGTAATTGGTTTTAAGTTTCTATTTTTTATAAATAATATGTAAGTAATGTAAACATGTACGTATAACGTTACATACAGTACATGTCCCTCATTTAATGCAATAAAATCTACATTAACACGTAAAGCCCAGTTAACTATATAAATTAGGTTAAAACAAAACAGTTACACAATATACGACAAACGTCACTTTTTCATTACACGTTTTTAGTGACAGATTTTGTTGTAATAGTCAGTCAGCTTCCCATATTTTTGGAGTCATAAATAAAAGCCATACTTACTCCTAAAAAGCAATAGCTACATCCACATTTCAGTTTTATAGTCAATAAAGGAACTCTAAATTCTATAGTGAACTATCATAATTGTATTAAAATAGACCTTAAAACAAAAAAAATACAGAGGAAAATTTTACGACATATGTTTTTGTTTTTTTTTTGCCTTTCCTTTAAAGCTGTATCTTTGGTTTTTACTACAATTCATCCTCAATTGGTCGAATGATTGTGAAGGTGCATAAGTCACGGTAGCCAAATTGGTAGAGGTATGTGGCGCGCAGAGGCACAGCATGCGAGTTCGAATCTCGTCCGTGATCAAATTATTTCTATTATAAAATTATTATATAGCTTTTATTTAACTTCACTTGTATGTATGTATCAATTTATCGATGAATCGATGTATCGTTGTATCGATGTTTCTATATATCTATATATCTATGTATTTTGTCTGTCCTGGAATAGTGTAATTCAAATTTCAAGCTCTTCCCGATTAACTATCCGACTGAAACTTTCAGGGTAGCTCACAAACCGATGACAAAGCATTAAAAAAAGGAATAAATCGAAAAAAAAAACTTAAAAACGTAAAAAGTGAAAATTCAACAAAAAAAACTTAACTTAACTTCATTAATAAAAAAATAAGTCATAAAAGCTTATTTTTTAAAATTAAAGTTTATTTAAAATCTACTGAATAATAATTGAGAAAATTAAAAACCTAGGCAGAGAATATAATGTCGGAAGATATTTAAGGCTTTTGTTTTAAGTCACGGAACTCTAAAAATACGGACAAAAGATATCTAAATTTTTGTGAGTGTAAGGACTGATTTTGCGTTTTTTGTTTTTGCTAACAAAAAACGGGACGGCACGTGGGAACCTGACGGAAAGGGTTCCTTTGTTCTGATCTAATACAATACCAAAAGGTTTATCTAAATGGATGAATGTAAGTATAAATTGTTCAATAAGCTTGTACTATTTGTTTTTTGTAGATAAAGATTGTTATGTTTGTATAGGGAATAATTTGGGTAAGATAAACTGTTTCATAATTCAGTCACATTTTAATTTTCCTCTAAGTAGTTACATGGTAAAATAAGGACTTATCTAATATTTCAGCCTGATAAATTAATGTCTTCTGTAAATTAATGTCTTCTGTATTAATGTCTTATTAAAGTTGTTACGGTAAAATTCCAAATTTAATAAATATTATCAAGATAATTATACACATAGCGCGCGTGCCCGCGTGGTCATTTAATTCAAAAGTAGCTCGTGCGCGTCTTATTCTTGGACCAATGGTACCTAAGAAGTACAAACAACTATTTTTTTTTTAATTTCGGTCAGTCGTCAAATCGTTTTTTACCGATTGCACGGCATCTAATCATCGGATTAAGATACCAAGTTCCCCAGTTTTAAGTCAACCCCTAAGGTATCCAATGAAAACCACATCGCAATCAGTTCAGTAGTTTTTACGTGATGCACGAACAAACAAACAGACAAACAAACAAACAGACGTATTAAAAAAATACTTGTTCAGTAAGTAATTATCTTCTTTGTACAATTTTTTTTCGTTCTTATTTCTTTATTATATGTATAGATTAAAGTTGAGCTATTCATAATAATTATTATTATTTCTCGAAGAAGAACATCTAGCATATGTTTATTGTTAGCAATGTGATGTTATTCAACATTCCCTATGGCGAATAATTGAATTATTCGCCATAATTTTTTGACATAATAAATTATACCGTAATAAAATCTATCTAAATTTCTAACTATCTATATCTATACATCTATATCTATAATAAAGCAATAATAACGAAAAGGTCTGCACAAAGAAGATAATTTGAAAAAAATATGGTCTAGGGTACTTAAAATAAGCGAATGAACAAGAATATAACATTTTTTTATATCGTGCCTGTCTCTTTGTGTGTTTGTTTGTCTGTATGTTTGTTCACGCATCACGTAAAAACTATTAGACCGATTGCAATGAGGTTTTAACTGTTGGATAGTTTAGGGTTTGACTTAAAAACTGGGGTAACTTGTATCTTAAACCGATGAATAGAATCCGAGCAATAGATAAAAATATTTCCAACGGCTGAAGAAATTTTGATCAACAGTTGGTATATTGGTATTTTAGGTCCTCGTATACATGGAGTACTTATAACCTAGAGAAATGACCACGCGTGTGAAGCCGCGGGCATAAGCTAGTTAGTAATAAATAATAATAACATACGTGGAAGTCTTGAACCTACCGAATTTTCGGCTTTTCGACCAATATCGGTATGGTTCTACAGAAATCTAACAATTTTTCTACAATATCTGAAGAAGCATTTTGTTCCAATTTGTGTACCAATTTTAAGCGAAAGTCAAACCAATGCGTCTTGCTTGCAGTCGCGGTGGCGTGCACGGTTCTTGTAACGTATGTGCCCAACCAAACGCGTCTTGCGGCTGGACACGGCGATTAGTACAGCCTTAGCACGCGCGATCATATTTAATATTGACACGATGTTCATACTGCACAAGAATAATGTCGGGTAGTTACCTTGCAAAAAATATCGCTGAAGTGATTGAAAAATATATTATGCGATTCATATCATCCGTATTACAAAAATAATCAAAAACAATAAATAATTAAAACAATAATTGCTGCTAATACGAGTAGAAAAATTTCGTCTTCGATGTCACTGTCTTCCATAATTCTGTTATCACAAAACTCAGTAGCTAGCATACATAACAGTAATTTAGTTCCTTATAAGCAATCAAATGCTTCGCCGGACGCAGACTGACTGTACTCTTAGGTTGCGTAGTTAGTGTGAATGACGTTTGACGACAAGTAGATCGCCACCGCAGCCGCCATCGTGAACGCATATGGTATGATTCGCCATTGTGGACGCCTTGGTTTAAGGCCGCAACAATGGTGAATCACGAAAAATGTGTTCAGAGGAACCTTTAGATGAATACTTTTGTTAATTTCCTATAAAAAAAAAACTTTTTTTTTTTTTTTTTTTTTTTTTCCTATGAAAAATATGCAGTAAACTTAAGTTCACCATAAACAATTTGTATTGTTTAAAACTCGTTTAAATATTTAAAGACATTTTCTACAACTTGTATTGTTTAATTTGTATATTTTCTAAATAATAAATGAAAAATAAAATAAAAACTTTTCACTTGCTCCCCGCTAGAAGCACCCCCCGAGGCCTGCGGAAGTTCTACCGGCCGGCCCGGCGCCATGACATTCAGTCTGCCACGGCAGTTTGAGACGGAAGGACCACGTTCACGTTACAGATGAAAATATTTTGTTTTTTTTTAGCTTTTAGACGATTTTCTTGAATAATTAAGATAACAAATAGTGATAATTAATAATTTCAATGTATTTCTGGACCTAGTAGTAGTAGATATATTGTTGATTTATGTATTATTTTTATTGTTTTTGAGGTCATAGAATCTAATGTTATATGTTGTGCAGAAGTGATTTACCTACCACAAATAGGAAATAAAATCTTCAAATAGCGTGGACATCGATTGGCTTTGTGGTAAGTACCTACCTACTTTGCATTATATATGTATATATATATACACTTTATTTTTATACCACTGAGTGACAAGACGAGCAGGTCGCCCGCCTGATGGTAAGCGCTACGCCTGCTCGTAATAGTAACACTTATTTTTTATTACTTTAAACAATTTATTAATCACATTATTTTCAGTTCACAAACTATTTTACTTAGTAGGTAGGTAAGTAGGTACCTCTTACACGCGCGATCAGAATTATTGTGAACTAGTGACTTGCCTCGGCTTCGCACGGGTAGCTAAGGGTTTCTCATTACTTGTACACGATTCTACCCGTATTTTGACTAATTTGAATTTTTTGGTAAATCAAAATCTTTGGCAGCTGCGGTGCTTTTTGACAGACTTGTTATTATTTAGTTTCCATGGCAACATGTAATCGTTTTTTTTATAGGCATTTTTTTATACAACCGTATCACCTAGCTATCTAAACCAGGGCCCGCAACTTTCATTGTACGGCCCGAGAAACATTTTTGAACCTGTTTTTTTTATTAGAAAATAACTTCAGGCTAATAAATTGTCCTACAGCAGTTTATTATAACGGGACAATGAGAACAACATTTAGAAAAGGAAGGAAGTATTTAACATTGCTAAATTTTATAATTATGAAAGCTACTTATATTTTATTTTCAGGAACGAAATGTTTAAAATGAAATGACTGAACAACAATCTGCGGAGGCCGAAAGTGCAATGTAAGTTTTCTTTTCAAAACTTGTCTTAGTTAGGTATATACATTACACGAAGCGTTTTGCTTCGCCTATACTAGGCTGGATATAGGCGATTTGAAAAACTATAAAAGGCGTATTATGTATTGCTTGGTTACTAACAGGTTTATAAAAAATCTGGAATGTTCCACAGATGTCATGAAGAACTGAAAAAGATGTCATGAAGAACTGAAAATGGAAACCATACAATCAGATATAAATATTGCCAGAAAATGAACTGGTATTTATAATAAGATTTAAACAAACCGCCTTTGTCTTCGTTGTTTTGTTTTTTATTTATGAAAAATAATATTTTAATATATTTCCTTATGTTAAATGCTGTTTTTTTTCACTAAATGTCTAACTTAGAACCGTCAAACTTCAGATGTCCTCTACAAACGTAAAAACAATAACACTAGCTTCCGCCTGCGGCTGCGTGGGCGAAGCCGAGGGTGGAGCATAGTCTACACTAGTATTATAAAGAAGAAATATTTGATTGATTGTATTTGTTTGTTTGTAATGGATAATACCAAAAAATACTGAACCGATTTTAAAAATTATTTCACTTGTAGGTAACATTATCAGCGAGTAATAGGGGTAGTTTTTTTTTTTTTCAATAAATTATCTGTCCCTTCGGAAATTGCAATAATTTAATCCAAGGTATCAAAGTAAAGAACGGAATGACGTTACCATGGAAACGAAATTATAACAAGTCTGACAAGTAGATAAGTAATAATGCAGTAGTTGATGGTCAAAAAACACTGCTGCCAATGATTTTGAATTACGCAAAAAAAGGAACACTAGTTCCTTTTTTTAGAAGTTACGTATATGAAAATCCACACCAATATAAGACAGAGAAACGTTCTCTGTTTGTTTGTTTGTTTGGGGAGTTTTAACGCGATAACGATGGGACGGATTTTCATGAAATTTGGAGTGTTGATAGAAATCCACACCAATAATTATGAGAGTAAAACGTTGTTTGTTTGTTTGTTTGGGGAGTTTTAACGCGATAACGGCGAGACGGATTTTGATGAAATTTGTAGTGTTGATAGCTTATACCCTGAAATTATACTTATGATACTTTTCATAAAATCACTTTTGGTCATCATCAAAAGAGTGTCATCATGGAACCGTTGGTATGATTTAGGACAAATCGATGAAAACTACCAACTAAATTCTGGGTGTTTGATCGGATAGGTACCTAGTTAGCATTTTTCGGTCACCATTACTCTCATGATTCATAATTACTAGCACTTGTGGAAAATAAAACAATTGGTGAAAACTGGAACATTATTTCCATTGCTGATTCAGTAAGTTTTTTCTAGTGATCGTCAAATCTTCATGGTTCATCATTTAGTGCAATCCGTGTAGAATAAAATAATTAATTAAAATTAGAACTTTCTAGATATTGGAAGTTCCAGTACCTGAGATCTATTTTTGGTCAGTAAAATTTATAGGCAAAAACCAAACATTATGAGAAACACTTCTGTATACTCATTACTCTTTATTTGATTTTAAACTGCCATCACTGTAATCACTGTTATACTGCCATCTGCAGATAGATAGCACCAGTATTAGAGGTAGAATCGTGAAGGTCATTGGCCATTGTTACACCCTTAAGCAAACCTTTAGTCAATTTTACTTGATGCGTGAACAAACAGACAGATACCATTTAAAAATGTATTATACTCTTATTCAGTAGCTTATTTTAATCCAATAGACCAATGTCTTTGAATTGTTTGCTTTGAAAATTCTTTTTGATGTTTACTGCTTTGTTCTAGGTATAAATAGCTTGGTTAATTATTACCCAAAGGAACAGGAAATGAGGATTTAATAACTGCCCAAACTCTAGGGTTAATGTGCGAAGACTCCATGAGAGATGTTCTACGTCACGGGATTACAAGTCCATATAATTTCACTGTTTCCATTACTTATTCATTACCTGAAACTGTTCAATTAACATACCTCGGCACCTCTACCCTCGTCATTCAACGTCAATTTCACGTGCCTCGGCTATTTCCTGTACATTACCTACCTGAAATACTTCAGGATAATCAGGAGCTGAGTAGTTCTTCGAATTAATTTTGCAAGGGTTACGGTAGCATTTAATTTTGGGACTTTGCGAGCGTACAACGCTACGCGTAAACAAAACGCGCTATAAATATCTATGCGCGAACATGACTGCTTCTTATAATGGTACTAACTGATGCAAGTGACTTCGTGGTCTCATCTGTCAAAATAAAGGATGATCATGTCGCCGGATGCTGGCTCTAGAATGCTGTCTAACAATTAATTGACGTGCTGTACAGGAAACTGTGGCAAAAAATACACACTTCATGATAGTGGCGTAAGCGAAAGGATATCTACAAGTTCTGCCTTTCAACGTTATATATTCAAAGCATTCCGTTTAGATTCTGTTTAATCATTATTATAATCGTAAAAACTGCAAGTATAACAACTGAAAAAGCGGTAGTACAACTAAACCAATTAAAAATTATAATCAAAAATTACATGTCAACTACATTTATTTGAAGCATATTAAGCGCAAATGTTTTTTTGCAGCTGCAAAAATATTTCACGTATCGTTTATATTGTCAAAAATATAATTAAAATTTAAAAATACGCTCGCAGCACTTGTTAATATTCGTACAATGCGAACCATTTAAACATGCAGTGATTGCTGGTTTAGAAGTGAATCCCGGTTAAAACTGAATCCTCTTTACCCGACTGAGGAGGGTTATGTGTTTGGGTTATATATATGTTTGTTTGTTTGTACGTTTTTTAGGCGCGTCCAAAAGCCTAAATGGTTTGATGGATTTTGATAAATGAGGTATCACTGGATGCATCATATCAAGAGATTATAACGGGGATAATATAGGTAAATTTGTGAAATGTCTCAATAACTTATCATTTAACGATGTCTACAATATATGTAGTGTGTGTGTGTGTGTGTGTGTGTGTGTGTGTGTGTGTGTGTGTGTGTGTGTGCGTGTGTGTGTGTGTGCGTGTGTGTATGTGTGTGTGTATGTGTAGTTATGGCATATAACGAATTTATTGACCTTTTCCTGTTATTTTACAACCTGTGTTTTCCAATTGTAAACGTTAAAATTCCTCTAACTAAACGAGCTAAATGGTTAAGCAATGGCATAAAGGTCTGTACCAAGCGAAAACGGTTCCTACTACGGAAGTATAGGCACTCTAAAAACAGAACAAACAGAGATGCCTTCAAATTATACTCTACTAGATAGCAAGTCATAAAGCAGACCCAAAGAGCGTAAAATAACTACTATATAGAACAATCAAGTAATAAATCAAAGGAGGTTTGGGAGATTATAAATAATTACAAGCAATATAATATAAGGACAGAAATATCACAAATTAACATTAATGGAGTGAAAATCCCGACCATAAGGAAATTGTTCAATGTTTCAATAACTTTTTTATAGATGAAATAGAAAAAAGTGCAATGACTTGAGCACACAAGATATATTGAAATCTTCCCAATCGCGTTCTTGCTTTTTAGAACCCACAAACATGGACGAAATAGAAAATTTTATAATATTCTTAAATAATACGAACAGTAGGTACTGGCTATGATAGAATCTCTACTAATATAGTTAAAGTAACTGCTAGAGTAATATCACCTGTTCTTAATTTTATCTATACTTATAATAAAACTGTAACAGGTCCAATTCTGTACATTGAAGATATTTAGTAAAAAATTTTGGGGGCTGTTTTATATTTGCCAAAACTGTAACTTTTTTCATTTTTGTCTGTCTGTCTGTCTGTCTGTCTGTCTGTATCTTGGCTAGGCATCACGCCGAAACTACTGAATGAATTCAAATGAGACTTAGTACGATTTGAGTTCATACTTCGAGGTAGGACATTGGATAGTTTTAATCCCGAAAAATTAAAGGGTTCCCGCAGGATATGGGTTGTAATTTATTTAAAAGAAAACGTATCACATTGAAACTACTGGACCGGATTTTGATGAAACTTGGCACAGTCATAGTTTATATGATGGGTGGAAAATTAAGGACACATTTTAATCCGAAAACAATGGGGTTCCTTCGGGATATGGGTTCAAATTCTATACATAGAAGACATTTTTTTTTGTATTTTTTTTATGTTTCGCAGTATTCTATATTGAAACGAAAACTGTTTGATTTTTTTCATTTTTGTCTTTCTATCTGAAAAAAAAGATACAGATATCTTGGCCGCGCATCACGCCGCTGGAACTACTGAATGAATTTAAATGAAACTTGGTATGATTTGAGTTGATACTACGAGGTAGGATATAGGATACTTTTTATCCTAAAAAAATAACAGGTTCTTGCAGGATATGGTTCAAAAGTTATTTAAAAGAACACGTACACCACGCTGAAACTACTGGATGGATTTTGATGCACAATCATAATATAAATGATGGGTTAAAATTGAGGATACCTTTTATCTCGAAAAAATAAAGGGTTCCTGCGGGACAAGGTTCTTAAGTTATGTTAATTTTGAAATAATAAATGATTCATTTTGGACGGTATTCTATATTCGATAGTGAAGCCATAACTGTTTTTTTTTCATTTTTGTCTATCTTTCTGTATGTATCTTGACCGCGCATCACGTCGAGGCTACTGAATTCAAATGAAACTTGGTATGATATGAGTTCATACTACGAGGTAGGACATAGGATTCTTTTCATCCCGAAAAAAATAAAGTGGTTCCGCAGGATAGGGGTTGAAACTTATTTGAAAGAACAAGTATCACGCTGTAACTACTGGATGGATTTTGATGCAACTTGGCACAGTCATCTATCTTTACTTATAATAAAGCAATAGGAACGAAAAAGACTGTACAAAGTACTCAAATGAAAAAAATGGTCTAGGGTACCATAAAATAAGCTACGGAACATTTTTTTTTATTTTAAATCGCGTCTTTCTGACTGTTTGTCTGTATTTTTGTGCATCACGTAAAAACTACTGGACCGATTGCTATGCGGTTTTCAATGTAGGATAGCTTAGGGTTTGACTTAAAAACTGGTGTAATTGGTATTTGGCGATTAGAGCCGAGCAATTGATAGTTTGACGTCTGAAGAAATTTTTAACAAATGTTGG
This sequence comes from Alsophila aescularia, assembly GCA_946251855.1. Classification (NCBI taxonomy): domain Eukaryota; kingdom Metazoa; phylum Arthropoda; class Insecta; order Lepidoptera; family Geometridae; genus Alsophila; species Alsophila aescularia. The sequence goes on from OX276378.1 coordinate 30,115,976, forward strand.
TATATTGGTATTTTAGGTCCTGGAATAGCACATTATGGTACTTTTAATCTAAAGAAATGACCACGCGTGCGAAGCAGCGGGTACAGCTAGTGCATAATAAATGAGAAAGTTTGTGTATGTTAGTATGTTTGTTAGAGCGCTAACAGGTGTCAACCCTAGAGGCATTTTTTATATGCTTTATATTAGCTTCACTTGTATGTTTGTATGTTTGTAACCGACTCATTTGGACGCTATTTTGACCCACTTTAAACGGTCAGATTTCATTCAAATTTTGCACACCTGTCAAAGACCGATGACAATGCAATAATTCGAAAAAAAAGTAGAAATTAAATAATAGTTTAAAAAAACTAAAAAACACGCTTTGTATAGAAAACCAAACTAAAAAATAGAAAATAAATTTTAATAGTGTAAATAAGAAAAAAATGTTTTAATATGAACAAAATAGAAAATATGTAGCTTACTTCCGCCAAAATTGTTAGTCAGACAAATGATAAATGGTAAAAATAAACAAAAGTAAAACCCCACGCTAAACAAACCCTACCAAATTGAACTATTTTAAAATATAAATGAGAAGAAAGTTAAGGCCAGGAGGCCACAAAAAAAAAAAAACTATTTAATACACAATATAAAACCCCCACGCTAAACAAACCCTACTGAAATACAAGTATCGTAACACTTATATATTTATATTCTAGGATATTTGAACCAAATTTATTTAAAAAACACTAAACTTTAACAAAAATATCACTTTACTGGCAAAATCATTGAAATGAACAAAAATGAACACACTTTGATCAAAATGGCGGTAAGCAAAATAAGAACGACAAGAAAAATGTCAGCGATATGTTCTCTCGACGATAGCTGGCGGCAAAGTAAGAGGGCGGCGCTGGTTGACGGTGCCTTTTATAGTCTCGTGCTCTTTACGGTCTTCATCTCTTCTACACGGTCTCTCCTGACAGGAGACCGTCCCCGGGCTCCTTTAACTATGGATGTCGTCTCCAGTAATGGCATGGAGACACCCATCTGTGGCTGGTCCTCGTGCGAGACGCAAGCTTGCGTGTCGGTAGACGCCTGCGTAGCAGATGTACCCGGCTGTGGCTTGTTGCTCGCAGATAGGCTCGGAGCTCTGGACTGCGGCTGGTCAACCTGCGCGGGAAGCTCAGCAGCAGCGGGAGTAGACTCCTCACCTTCTACATCTGTTTCTGAATCTAAACACAACACGAAAAAAATCACACATATCGGTATGCAACATACAAATACATGTGGATTAAACACAGTACACAAACAATAGTCGAGACAGAGGCACTACGTGAAGCAGTATCTCGACAACAACAACTAGACAGAGGCACTACGTGAAGCATTGTCTAGTAACAGCCCGTTAATACAGAGGCACGACGTGAAGCGTGTCTTAATCACAGGACAGAGGCAGCTCCACTCAGATAGAGGCATCGCTGAATCGTGTATCTGAGGAGTAGTCGCATATCCTCCTCAGATAGAGGCATCGCTGAATCGCATATCTGAGGATCCCATGGGCTCCAGCAATTGATGGAACAGAGGCACGACGTGAAGCAATATTCCACCAATCGCTCACTCACCACTGAAGAAAACAGCACAAACTTCAGGAGTCCACTCTCCGAGCCACGGATGATGAACTCCGCCGCTGCTTGTGTCAACTTCCCATACGAGCCAGCCAGAAGTTGAAGCTCGTACCGCCCGTCGTGACAAAAGAGTTTACTTCAAACGTTCACGGAGACTTTCTCCTATAATTAACATAGGCAATTTGCCTAAGTCGGTCTAAAGCCCTTTGTCTGCTCATTTTGAGTAGAGCCTCTCTGTTAGGACTGGAACCATTGAGAGCCACATCGCGTACTAAATTTCGAAGGAGAGGCGTCGCTACGTCAATACCCACCAGCAGATTGAGCGGTGAGTATTTGGTCGTCCTATGCTTAGTAATGTTCAGTACCAACTGAACTTTCAGAACAACTTAATTTTCACATTACCCTCGGCTATTGTTCCTGACGATAATTACACTCCACGCGTATCATATTGAGTACCGTCCGGAAATAACGCTCAACCTGTCCATTCGATTGGTGCATCTCGGGGGTAATTAGATGTACACGTCAGAACTCATACCCTTAACCCAGCTAAGAAACTCTGAACTTTGGAACATTCGACCCCTGTTACCCACAGTTAGTTTAAGAGTTCCAAACAAGGAAATAACATGACCTTCAGCACATTAGGCCAACAGTCCGTCAGCTAACTTCTGTATCAGAGACTGCGTCTCCTCATCTGAAGTCTGAGCAATTTGTGCCCAATTCAGTGGTCTCTGAACTGCGCACACATTGACAGGATTCCGACTCAGGAAGTCAGCATGAGCCAACAGTGTCCCCTTTCGGTAATACAGGCTAAAGTCGAAATCCTGTAGGTATACCCACCACCAAGCCACCCTGGGAAGCAAGTCTTTCTTACGTTGTGTAAGCTTCAATTGCAGTCGGTAACTACGGTGAAGTGTACACCCATAAGATAATGCCTGAAATGTTCCAGCGCTTTAACTACAGCCAAGGTTTCGAGCTCATACGAGTGGTAATTACTCTCCGCGCCTTGTGTGAGCTTAGAGAAATAAGAAATCACTCGCTTATGACCACCCTCATGCACTTGGAACAGGACAGCTCCATAGCCAATTGAGTTGGCGTCAGTATGAACTTCAATTGGTAAGGAAGGGTTATATATCGCAAGGACAGGCTCACTGGTAAGACACTCGAGAATGTCCTTACGAGCAGCCTGCTGTTCTGCGCCCCAGTTAAATTCTACACCCTTCCTCGTTAGAGCCGCAACACACGCAGTTTTCTGAGCAAAGCTAGGTATATACCTGCAAAAATAACTCGTTAAGCACATAAACGTACGAACCTGCTTCACTTTTTTCAGTTCAGCAGATTCAGTAAATGAAATTACTCCACGTACGGTCATTAGTCACCCATTTTCCTAGCCACGTTCGGGCGTCGCCCTTCATGCAATTGCCTATCCGCGAAAGACACTCGTGATCACTCAAATTATTGAGGGTTCGCGCACGGTCTACTTCATCGCACCAATCGTTAATATTATGCAAATTAGGATCAAAGTTTGAAATGTAATAATTTTGGTTGGATCTCACCGTAGTCCCGATTGATCGAATCGCATCCACGATACAATCCGTTACCGTCAAACCCGCAGTTGTCAACGATGCGTTTCCTTCACCAGTGACGTTGCCCGACTCGGACACCATTGGCTCCGTGCTGCGAATCTCGCTCGAAGGCAGCAGCAGCGGCGGTGGCGGCGGTGTCGTGACGGCAGGTGGCGGGACCCACGCTGTCGGCGCAGATCGCACTGGTGACGGTGATATCACTCGCGTAGAAACAGGCAGTGAACGTGACTGTAACAATGAACTAGACTGGCGCCGCAACGGCGACGATGTCTGACGAGGGCTGCGTGGCAGTGACGGTGTGTAACGCGCTCACGCGACCGTGATGGTCGCACAGCTGACCGGTCCTCCAACGCAGTTAGCCTTTCTAACATCGCCTCCATTGCGCGCATAAGTCCACCATCTGGAGAGCGATCCCGATACCGGCTACGTCGTCGCTTACGACTGTTAGATCGTCGTGTGCGGCGGCGCTCACGATCTGACATTCTTTTCAATTGTTCAAATAGGCAACAACAATGGGCAAGTAAGATAGAAGCACGTTAATTCTATCCCACTTCTGATCTTGGTTATTTGAACCAAATTTATTTAAAAAAACACTAAACTTTAACAAAAATATCACTTTACTTGCAAAATCATTGAAATGAACAAAAATGAACACACTTTAATCAAAAAACACTTTAATCTTAAATACACAACAAAAAACATATACCTCAATCCAAATACCAAACGTCTGACATCAATACGACACGTGTTTCGCCTCTGAACGAGGCATCTTCAGGTGATGTTGACTCGTCGAGCACTCGACGAGTCAACAATGTTTTTTGTGTATTTATAATATATGTATATAAATATATAAGTGTTACGATACTTGTATTTCAGTAGGGTTTCTTTAGCGTGTGGGTTTTATATTGTGTATTATACAGTTTTTTTTTATTATTATTTTTGTGGCCTCCTGGCCTTAGCTTTCTTTTCATTTATATTTTACAATAGTTCAATTTGGTAGGGTTTGTTTAGCGTGGGGTTTTACTTTTGTTTATTTTTACCATTTATCATTTGTCCGACTAACAATTTTGGCGGAAGTAAGCTACATATTTTCTATTTTGTTCATTTTAAATATGGATTTCCGCAAAGTAACGCCTGATTCGTGCCTGTGAGCGTGGGGTGCTTCTCATATCTGTCAATGAAATATTTATAACTATTGACCCATGCACCCCACGTTTTTTTTTGGAATAAAACTTTTTTTTCTTATTTACACTATTAAAATTTATTTTTTATTTTTTAGTTTGGTTTTCTATTTAAAGCGTGTTTTTTAGTTTTTTTAAACTATTATTTTTTTCTTATAGTGGTGACTGGAATGGCATATAAACTATAAATGAGAAAGTTTGTGTGTGTTAGTATGTTTGTTAGAGCGCTGTTTTAACATCATTAATATATTTTTGCAAATTCTTTGTGAAAGTGACATGGCGGGGGTGGGGGTTGTGGGTTGTTGGTAGGGGTTTTAAAGGGGACGGGGCCAGGGGGAGGAGGATGGGACCAACATTTGTACGCGGGCATAGCCGTCACCAGGAGTTGAACAACAAAATTCATCAAAATCAGTCAATCCAATCTCGAGATATCATCAAAAAAGCCGTTCCATACAAAATGTAAGAGAAAAATACAGCTAATAAGTTAAAAAATGTATTGACTCTAAGGCGGTACGAAGTTCGCCGGGTCAGCTAGTTATTAATATAAGTATTGAGAACAGTACTAATCCTAAGAAGTTAAAGACTTCTATCGTTAAACCTCTTTTTAAGAAAGCGGATAAGGAAGATATGAGTTTTTATCGACCAATTGCATTGATTCCGGCGTTTTCAACAGTTTTTGTAAAAGTCATTCACAAGCGCCCTAACAGATATTTTGAGACATTTAATATTTTTGCACCAGAGCGATCAGGTTATTGTGAATAAAAATCTATCGACTTGGCAATATTAAATTTCCTAGAAAAGGTGTATAGTGGTCTAAAAATAAGAGTAACCGCACTCTATATGAACATGACAAAAGCTTTCAACCACGTTCACCACAGTATCCTAATTAGAAAGATGGAACATTATGGCATATGATGTATTAAATCTACTAGCCTCATATCTGACAAACAGGTTCCAATATACTGAATCAAGATTTAATATTGAAACTAAAGAATAAATGTAACACCTGTTAGATTGCAGAGCGGTAACATATGGTGTGCCACAAGGCAGAAAATTGGGGCTTCTATTGTTTCTAGTCTATATTAATGATTTTCCAAGGTCCATTAATCATCCCATGGTTATGTTTGCCGATGATAGCACCGCCATTTTTATTCACCATAAAAAAGATGATCATGAACATGATATAAATAATTCTTTAGAATCAATTATTGACTAACTACACAAGGATAATTTAAAAAGTAACTTCGACAAAACAAATTTTCTGACTTTTAAAACAATTAACTCCAAATTTGATACCATGAATGTAAATTATCACGGTAAGAATATTGTCAAAATCCAGACAAACTATATTTCTAGGCATTCATTAAGACGCTAATTTAAAATGGAAAACGCATGTTGCGCAAAACTCAACCAGTTTTCGTAAGCATTATATATGCTACGTAAAGAAGCAAATGAAAGAGCACTGTTAAGTGCCTGTCATGCTTTTGTTGGATCCTTTTTAAGATATGGGGTTCTAGTCTGGACAAACTCCACCAAAAAACAATCTGCGTTTATAGCTCAAAAAAGTGCATTCGAGCAATATGTTGTAGAAAGACGAGTTGTGTAAATTTTATTCAATTGTTTTGTTCGAAGTCGGGTTTTTGTTTTTTAAACATTGATTAGAAAATACAAACATGTATTAAAGATCAAAAGAAGATCCGCACTTTTCACGTATCAAAATTTTCAGGGCAATATCGAATGCCGAGCAGCTAAAAGTAATTACTTGAAAGGAGTATCTTGAAAATGCTGTTCCCTTTTACGACTTTAGCACTCATAAATATAACATCCGATGGGGTGTCTACAATATTATGTTTCCAATTTAAAATGATGAGCTCGGAGCAGGATCGTTTCATACGCATCTCAATTTCGCTATATACGTACGTACGGTGTTATTATTTTAATACAAATAACCTGAATAAGCTTAAGCCCTGCTTTATTACTTACTAGCTTTCGGCCGAGAATTCATCCGTTCGGACTACTATTGCGAAAAATGCATCCCATGTTCGTATAGGATATTAAAAACAATGCAAAGGTATAGTACCAACGCTCTTAATGCCTTTTGACAGACTTGTTATTATTTCGTTGCCATGGCAACCGTTCCTTACAGAGAGTAAACGTGGGAACTCACCATAAAAACTATCCTATGTTAGTCTCTACATTGTACAGTACCTATTTAGAAGTGTCAAGTTCAAGTTTCCGTCCAGCCGTTATCGCGTGAAAACTTCCCTAACAAACGAAAAGACAATATTTCACTTTTATATTATTGGTGTGGATGGATAATGAGCCCTGCAGATTATTAACGTTGATCTGATCTGACTCTTTTTAGGGTTTCGTAGTCAAACAAGGAACCCTTATAGTTCGTCATGTCCGTCTGTCCGTTCGTCTGTCCATCTGTATGTCACACCTATTTTATTCAAAAACTACTCTATAAAGTTTAAATTTGGCACAAGTATCGATATTTATAAGCGCTACTTATCTGTAAAAAAATATCACGGCTCGGTATCTAGAGTTTTATTTACTAGTTAACAAGATAATAGCCGACCAAGATAACGTAATTTATGTACTTGTCAATTCTGAACAAATTCCATGTAAAGAGACATATACAACCGTTAAAACAACTTCGTTGGCGCATTACGTAAAAACTACTAGACCGGTTGCAAAGCGTTTCACAGTTGTGTAGCTAAGGGAAAAAAAAAACAAAAACATATATTTTAAAAATAAAAAACATGACTTCATTTTTGGTGTATAAAAAATCCGCGGTCAATTATGCGGTCGTATAAATACTTGATACTAACGGAAAAATATTCATAAAATAATGGGGGTGTGAAATGCCCTGTTATGAAATAGTTTCGATTTAGGAAATGTAGTAAGGAGGTATTGTTTTAACCTGAATACTGCTGAGTATGAGAAACGTAATGAATTTAATAGTCTATATATGTATGTAAATACATGTATGTGGGAATGTGGATGTTACAACATCGCCATTACAACGTCGCCCCTATTGGTCCGATTTTGACAAACGAGGTGACAATCAATTCGTCTTTAGTACAAAGCTACAAGAGTTTTTGGCAAGTGGCTAAAATCAAAACTAACGCCGCCACCGTACTTTCACAAGTCATTTCTCAACAACTACACCCCATTTTCAAGTGCCAAAAGATCCTTGTCGCACTGTACAGTGTTATAGGCTAATTGTTTACCCGACTACGGCGAATAAAAGGAAGGGTTATGTGTTCAAACAAAAACTTGGTCTTATTTTGACAAGTGTGGTGTCAATTGATTTGTCTTCATTTATAGTGTCATAGGCTATTTTTTTACCCAAACGTAGGTCGGGTTTTAGTTTTTGAACATATTTCTTGTTTCATAGTGTTTACGGTATGGACTGTTAACTTTTGCCTAAAGCAATTCTGGTTATACCTGACAAAAACTAATATACAAAAATTTATAAATTTTTGCAATTGTATTAGGGGACAATTATGCATAAAGTTTTATAGATCCAATACTGCAGTCAACGTGTTAAAGTAACCGAAGTATTGTTACAGGACCAAAAGTACCTATAAAGTACAAACTATCAGATTTGGTTGAGCCATTAAATAGATTTTGTTCGATAGCTCGGCTTTTAATGATCGGATTATGATACCAATTATATTTCGCGCCTAGTTCTCTAGATTGATATATAAACACATGTAGTATCGCCAGCCGGACCCACCATTTTATGCACAAGTTGAGAGTAAAAAGTTGAAGAAAACCTCCTTGCTCTATTAAATATTCATTAGCTCCATTATTCACATATTTTCCTATTTTTAGTTATGCCATTTGTATAATCCGTGCTGACATTTGCACAAGTAATAAAAATATTTTATTAAGTTTTATTGTTTTTAGGGTGTTTCTACGAAGTTAAATAGGCTAATATGTATGAATGTGTAAAATAAACGTTCCAAAATATATATATTGGGATATCAAGAAAGCAGGCGGTGTGCGCCTGTAGATATGATGACTACTTCCTTCTGCAATACATTATAAGGTATTTTTCATTGGATGGAGTTCCAATTTTTTTGATGTTTTCACATCTTGAAAAAGCGTATTTACGCTACGATGAGAACGCAATCTGACCTGTCCGGACTGACCAGCCTAGGACTTGTTCACTGCATCGATGAAAGATTGGTGTTACTTCCGTTCTTGCTCTGTAGTTACAATCGGTTACTTTTACCTATTTAGGTAAATTACTTGTTTGACTTAAGTCATAGAACATAACATATGAAATACTTACGTGACACTGCTAAACGACTTACCGAAATATGTTGTATTACATTGAATTGTCATCATGATAATATTTGTAAATAATGACGATGTTATTCCATGTTTGACTATTAAGTCGTAGAATAACACAAGAAGTATTTACGTGGCACTGAGTTCAAACGAGATTACCGAGATTACCGAGGATAATGTCAAGGAGCCTCACCAAGGACCTTGTGTTTTTTAACAGATCTAGATCCAGCAGTTCTCTCGTCTTAAGAGGAATATCCGATTAGCTGCAAAGTTGATCTTTCCAGCATCCAGGCCACGCAAAGTTCTTGTAGACCGCTTGTAGATCATCATCATCCTTAGAAAATGCCTAAAAGGGAATACGTTCAAATATTATACTTGAAGATACCTGCCTGGAGCCAGGGACCAGTATACATGAATATATTCAGAACTGAGAAAGAATCTTATAACTATACAATGGACAGACTTATCGCTAAAAGCTATGTTTTCCAGTTAATCTTAAAAAAAACAAAAAAAAACAAAAAACATATATTTTAAAAATCAAAAAAACATGACTTCATTTTAAACATATGTTTAAAATTATATATAATATAATATATTATTATATTATATGTTTATTTTTAAATATATGTTTTTGATTTTGTTTAAATATTACTAATATTATAATGATACGTGATTCATAATAAGTCCAGCCAATGAGAATATATAACATCATTGAGTCCAGCGCAATAGCTTAGATATCTCGTTAACATGCTGTTAAATTGAAAGATAAATTGTCTTAAGAAAATTATAATTATGTTGCAAACTAGAAAACTATTCGATGCATCATCTAAAACTAACATTAACTGCAATATATGGAGGACACGGACACAGATTTAAAGAAATGGGGTTATTATTAACAACGAGTGTACCAAAACCTTCGAGCTTCGCCCCAGGTGTGTAGTTGGATGGTGCATTCTGGAGCCGCCAGCGAGTAGCAGCGCGCACGAGGTTCCCTCTTGCAAACTCTCCGGCTCGGAGACACAGCTAAGTACTCTGGTCGTTATTCTGTTTTTATTTTGCATTTATGGGTCTAAGATCTAGTTTGCAGCTTCAATAACTGAACATCATAGTTTGATGTAAACACTTTCTAACTCAGCTGATGAGCTATGATTTATAACAATTCTAAGAAGTCCTTATCTGCTCGATTGATTCTATGCGCTACAGTCACTTTTTTTGTTTTGTTGATCATCGCAACTAACGCTACAGTCACATTTTTTGTTTTCATCGATCATCGGACCACTCGATAGCGACGTAAATTTTGCCACTCGATTTTGAACATTATTGACCTCAATAATCATTCAAATCTAAGCGTGTTTATATAATTATTTTGCTTCGAAACCCACAACATAAACACTTGAAATATGTGCCGTACCTATTTAGCTCCATAAATCACCAGTTTGTTTATCTAAGCGCTCAATGAAGTGGTCATAAAAACTGTTTGTTTACGCAAAGTCGGCGCGGGCAGATGTGTCGCGTAGACCTTCTTTTTTTTGTGGGTTGACAATCAGATACCTGTGATCTCGGCACGTACCCAATAAATTCCCAGTTTGCAGCCAGATGTGTCGCGTCGACCTTCTTTTTTTTGTGGGTTGACCATCAAGTACCTGTAGTCTCAACGCATATACAATCAATTACCAGTTTGAGGTTAGATGTGTGGCGTCGGCCATTTTTTTTTGGGTTATCAGTTTGGTCCTGCGGTCTTCAGCGCGTGGACAACCGAGCGGTTAATAACCTATACAAGTGGGTGCTTTATCGGAGTATACGAGTAATGCATTGTGAACATGTATGATAAGCAACTTATTTCACTTATTTTTCTTGGGATGAAAAGTATCTGCAGTAAATTTCGACTCCTTTTAATTCAATATTATAATAACCATCTCGTCCGTGACCCAAATTTTTCCATTAGAAAATTATTATATATATTAAGCTATAAAAATCATAAAAATAACCATGTTTATCAAAAATAATCTATCATTTTGAATATAATTTAGATACATCACTAGAATTGGTCAATTGTAAAACTTTTTCGACTTGAAAGATATCTTACGACTGTCACTCACGAGTAGTTTCGTCGAATAATTCAATTCGACCGGTGTTCGGACGTTAAAGACGTCCATCTTCGGGAGTTTGCGCAGCAAGGGCGTGACGTGAACTGCAGACCACCACACGTGTCGTTCATTACGTCAGTGGCGCTGGCGGCGAAGGTGCCGCAGGCGGGGGAGCCCCAGCCCAGATGAAGACTCACTTAGATGAAGACTCACTTACGCACGTACCATTTTCACTGTTGTCGCTGGCGTACACAAACAGTTTAGGGTCCTCACACCAGTTGTCGACAGTGTCCACCTCACGGAGAAACGGCTCACTTTAGCCGTTTAATTGATCTTTCAGACGCGTTTTTTTCTAATGACCAATGTTTTTTTCCTGACTAGTGCCTCGGTTCATTACAATTCCAAGATCATACTTATATCCCATGACATCTATTATAGACCAAATCATACAAGATAACGTTTCAAATTCAATCACGCTGCAGTCCGTTGCCAGAATTCAAGATGGATCTCGTACTCTGTGCCACGTGAGATTTCTTGCGGATGGCGTATGATGTCATTGAGGCAATTGCCGAACGGTTTAACGATGATATTGTACCGTGACGTTAGATTGCCTTGCGCTGACTGAGTGCTTAAAGAAGTAAAACATCTTTTGACTATTTTTTATATGGGCACATTAGAGCGCGTTTAGGGCAAACCTGAACTTCTACCTCCTAACCTCTTCATTATATTATCTACTTCATCTTTACTGTTAATGTACCAGGAAGAGATACGGAATCTACAAAATAGCTACAACAACTCAGTCTCAATTTGGATTTTATTTTTTATTTATTTTGATATCACCTAATTGCTAATTTAGTATGACTTGCGGGCTTGATTTATTAAAACCATATTATGGTGCCTGGTTTCTGTTCATTTAAACAATATTACGTCGCAGCTGGTAGCTTTTGTGTAACACTTCCTTCAATTTGTTCTATTATCAGATATTGAACCATAAAAAAATAATGAAAAACTGTGTGTATCATATGTGTATAATTATTATTTTTGGGAATATTCATAGAGTTAATAATCATCTTACCACCAGACAGAGATCACGAATTAAATCAGAATTTGAATGCTTTATTTCATTAATAACGGCTGATAGACACACAAGAAATATAATCGGGATGATTATTACCCGTGAGTCATTTCCTCTTGAGCTGACGTCAAATAAGGAATGATGGGTTCAACTGAGGTCAAAACCACTGAAATGTCTAGTGATGCACCGTTGTATCATACCCGTATGCACGCGCGTAGACATTCGCGCCGATATTCGTCGTGAGGTGATGTTTCGTCAGTGTGGCGACTTGAGTATGGAGCTGTTTGCCACATTATTATCGCTTGGAGATAATTGACCATATATTACCACTCGGTGTTTTAGATATATATATATACGTTGAAAACTCAACGGTTACTCGGTGCCTAGTCTTCATATTGTATAGTGACCCGGACGTTTTAGCCGTTGATTCGATTATACTAATAAGATGTTATTTTATTTAGTTATTTAAGGTATTCCACCTTTGTTTTCCTACAATACTGATTGAAGACTCCTGTTTCGCGTACTGTGACCCAAATTTTTTCTTCTTTTATTTAGCAATGTATTCGTACTCGTATTATTGTCAAAAATAAGCTATTCCGGGTTGAATCTTGATATTATAATAGATAGTATAATCTTGATACTGTATATACTGTGAGATGGTGGAACTTTTATTAGAATACTCAAGTAGTAAGAACTCAATATCGATAGTTATTTATTTTTTGAACTCTTTAGTTTGATTATGGACCATGGAATAGAAGGAACAATTAAAGGACCTTCAGGTTGCCGATGATACTTAACAGTATTTTTTAAATTATTACTTCGTTCGAAGCTTACAGTATAGCACATGGGATATTAACTTTGTTTTGGATAATTTCAATGTTAATTTCGAATTGGGAGTTTTTTGTCTAAGCTACACTTTTGAATGAAGCTGTTTGATATTTTTAGCTCTGCCGATGATTATGATTATATTATGATAGTTTCCGATCATTTTTTAAGTTTGTCTATAAAAATTGATAATGTTGATATTTATTACCGTATCACGATGAAATCTCAGATATGTATTATGGTAGATATAATATTTCACACATGGATAAGCGTGTGTTATAGTTAGATATTTTATTATTATTATTATTATTTTTCGTCAATACGCTCAGCTGAAAAGCTCTTACATTGTTGTATTGTTCATCGTTTTTTAACAGAAGTCTGAAGATCTATTTTATATGTATTAATAAGCCTCGCAAACTGGTAGTTATGCAAACATTTAATTGCTTAATTAAAAGAAATCTGGATGAGAGCAGGATTTAAATAAAAATAAAAAATAAATAAAGAAGTAAATTTAAGAATTAAAACGATAATGTTGACACAATCTCAAGAATATCGGTTATTGGTCACATTATGTTATATTAGTAGACAGAGTTCTAAGGTTAATTGTTCATTAACGTTATCACAAATTAACTAGTGATAAAAATGTACTGTTAAGGTACAAATTTCTGCATTGATAATATTACCGTTATCTCTCAAGGTCTACATGTGTTTATATATCAATCTAGAGGACTAGGCGCGAAATATAATGACTGATTAAACGAACGTTCCTGTAAGTGAAGTTCTATCATAATTATAGGAGCGCCTAGTCCGAAGAGATTGATATCCTACCCTCCCTATATTTCATATTCCCAGTCTTAAGACTCTAGCGGTAATATTATAAATGACTGCAGGTTTTTCCAACTCTAAACAAGATGACATAACTAGAAATAGGAAAATACGGAAAGGTTTTAATGGAGCAAGGAGGTTTTCTTCAACTTTTTACTCTCAACTTGTGCATAAAATGGTGGGACTGGGTGGCGATACTACATGTGTTTATATATCAATCTCTTCGGACTAGGCGCTCCTATAATTATGATAGAACTTCACTTACAAAAACTACACACACTTAACTTACACTTTTTTGTTTTTTTTTTTCACTTTTAAGTTCGTTTAATCAGTAAGTTTATCAGCAGTTTTTAAATCAACTCCTATAAGCTATTCAACAGCGAAAACTGTATAGCAATCGGTGCAGTAGCTTTTGTGTGATTCGCGAACATAAAAACAGATAGTAACGATTTCAAAATAAACAAGCTTTCCCGCCCGCGACTTTATCCGCGCGGACTACTGTTTATCGCGAAAAAAAGCATCCTTTGTCGTTCTAGGATATTAAAAACCAATGCATATGTAGGTATAGCACCAACGCTCTTGTTTTTTTTTGACAGACTTGTTATTTCGTTTCCATGGTAACCGTTCCTTACAGCGAGTATTCAACATTTCCAGTTTTAATTTAACTTATAGTTTTTCGGGATTAAAAGTATCCTATGTATTATTTCTAGGGCATAAGCTATCTCCATTCCAAAGTTCATCAAAATCCGTCCAGCTTTTACGCGTGAAAGCTCTCCAAACAAACAAATAAACAAACAGACAACGTTTTACTTTTATATATTGGTACGGATATATACATGTATCCTTGTTTATTTAATTTTAAGTCCGCTAGACCATTTTTTTTTAAATAATTTTCTTTGTACAGACTTTTGTTGATTACTGCTGTATAGATACAAGATAGATTAAGATTTTGGGTACAATCAGCAGGAATCATAGGAAAATATAGGGGTACTAAAACCTAACTTAAGCGGAGGTGTATATAAACAGTGTGTCCCAAGAAATATGGTATAAATGAAAATGAGAAGTAAGGGACCCCAAGGCCTACCGGGATCACCCACATGTATTTTCCATGTTTTTTGATATTTTCGGAGTTATTCCAACTATTGCGTCGCTGCCAGACGTTCGATATTGCACTCGCCAGATGCTGGCTTGCATATTATTGAAAGACTTATCTTCTACACTGATGCAGTAATCCCTACCTAATAATTCTTACCTGGCCAGTTTTTTTCCAGTTTTACTTAAAATCCATAACTCTCTCTGCGTTGAATTTGATTTAGAATAATAAGTATATAAACAAAACAAATTCTCTCACAAACAAATTTTCACTAACGCTATTATCTCCAAAGAACAGCTTGTTCAACATAAAAGTAGAATAATAATTTTATTTTTCGAGTAGCTGTACGTATTAAAAGCTTTATCCTTTTACGTCATTTAGGTATTAATGGATCCAATCTCGTACGGAGTCAGAAGAGATTACAACTTTTCCCTAACTTACTGGAGATGAAATTTCTTTCGTCGGTACCTTAACTTGTGTTACATTATGATAAACGAACTTGTGGATCAGATTCAAATTAAAATATCAAATTAGATTTTCAAGGATGCTGGAATGATAATTATACTAGATTTTTCACTACTCTATTAGAACTTCTTAATGTTTATTTTGAAATAAAATCTGTAGATTTATATTTATTGCGATAGATAGGTATTGCAAAAAAAAAACTGCAAGAAAAATTTAGGAATAAGATCGCTCTTCCTGTATATGATAAACTTGAAATTTTTCAAAAAGAGTCTCAATCACGGATATTAATACAAAATCGTTTGCCAACGAATTAAATTTACTAGATACGAAAACCATCAGTTTTTTCTTATTGTAGTCAATAGGCTTGCATTTAAAGAATGAAAGAAACAAAGAAAATACATTTATTTCTGACAACACACAACATCAAACATTATCAAAAACAAAACAAAAAACAAAAACAACAAACAACATTTAAAACAAATGACTATCAACACACAACTATCCATGCCAATACATAAAAGTGAAACGTTGTCTGTTTGTTTGTTTGTTTGGGGAGCTTTCACACAATAACGACTGGACGGATTTTGATAAAATTTGAAATGGAGATTTCAAATTTCTTTCTTTTTTTTTGTTGTGTGTTGTCTACTTGTCCCGGAAAATTGAAAGTTTCCACGGGAAAAACGGAAAATGTTGATTACTCGCTGTAACAAACGGTTGCAAAGGAAATGAAATAACAAGTCACAAAACTTCAAGAGCATTGGTGCTATACCTACTTTTGCATTAGTTTTTAATGTCCTAGTTTCTAAGTCACGGGATGGAAAGCTAGTAACTATTTATAACTGTCAACTATCTCACCTGATGTTAAATAGCGGTGCAACTGACGATGTACACGCTTAGCTAGAAGTAATGTTTTCATAATAGAAGATGGCTTAATAATCTATTCACCCGGTATAACTGTCAGACTTGACTTGAAGACTCCCAAGTTATAACTATCGGGCCTACAAACACAAAATAATAATAATATTAATTTAGCATAACTCTGTTAAAACCGAACGCCAACTTTCCAGAAATATATGCAAAAGATTTTATGGTAATGTATGTGATTATAACTGATAAAATTATACGGAATTACCTTAATGTAAATTTCTATCCTGAAAAAGGTCGAGAATTTAACATTCAACAAAAATATAACATGATTTAATTGTAAGAATTTGACTCCGCGAAAAATTACGATTCGGCCAACTCAGACCGTACACCGACCGAACCCTTTGCTACATATAAAGCACCAGCCATTGTTTACCCAAATCCTGACCTCCCCAAATATTCCAAGATTCTTTTTGCGATGTCCATTCAAGTTGAAACGGGACAAAAGACCTTCGGTTCAATTCAAAGGATAATCAAATAGTTTACGGTTGAGAAACATTTACGTTGCGTACTTTCTGAACGCAGGTTTATTTACGTTCACAATAGCTTTGGGGCATTCTTTTCCTCTTTGACAGGTCATTTGTGGCAAATGAAATCGAGTATGAGGCTTTATGATGTAACTGACTGGCTTTTTTCATGATGAACTTAGCAAAGGGTTCTCCAGCAAGGGACTTAGTGGAATTATGCAGAGGTATGGCCGTAAGTGAATTCCTCCTAATAGATTGGAAGTTTGATATTGTTACGAACTGGGGCTAAGATAAAATTAATGTACGCCAATTACACCAAAAATTAACACCTTTATTCGAAAAACCACAAAAATAAATTAAACCGACAAGTAACATTCAAACTTTTTTTATTTCGACTGAACACACTAATTAAATATCACTGAATGTTCGCTTCAAATCATTTTTATTGTTTCGTTCCGAATGCTAAGTCAAGACTATTCCAGGCAACTGATGCACGCCCTATTTATACCGCGACAGAGATTTTTAGAAGTTAATGGTATGTACTCGCAGTAGTCGGTAGGTTCGTGACCTTCAAGGCCGGCGCCACCTTTGATATTGCCGTGTCACGCCGCGCCCTTAGGTACCTACTGCGTGTCCCAGAAACTTCTCGTAAGTACCCACGCGCCACTGTTCTGTTCCAGAAGGTACCCGCGTATTGCGTCATCCAGCCGCCGCTTCTCGAACATGCAGGTTCCTATTGTTTTCTAGAAATCGTCCGTCCTAACAATATTTAGGGAATTAGAAAATTTTAATAAGCTTTTAAGAAATTCTAAGGAGATCTCACAAGATTAGCAATAAAAAAAACTGAATGTTACTGAAATATTAAAGAAGTAGTTTAGTTTTTTTAAACTGAAATCTGTAGCAATTTATATCACATTTTGGCATGTAGGTCAAATATATGGAAGCCTAAATTTGACCATAAGACTGTTTTGTAATTAACTGTCACCTGTGCTATGACAGCTTTTTCATATGACTATTCCAAAATATATATAAGTTATACAATAAGGTCAAGTGGAGTGCAGTTGACCTTATTGTATAACTTATATATATATTTTGGAATGAATAATAATATTATTGATATTGTTCCTCGAGTTAGTTTGATATCGTTTGTTGATATTAGTACCTTAATATGAATGAGACTGTTTTAGAAAACAAACCATGTAAACAGTAGGAAACTGGTTATAAGCTACATTCAGCCGAGTTTACCACTATTATTAGTCCAGAGAGCGATAACTGAGCTACGGCCCAGAATTGAATTTCTCTTATTATCTTATTAATAATTGTTGTTGTGTCAGCTTGGAATCCATAATGTTTTTTGGTGGCGACCACGCGCATACTGCGCGTGCGCGTTGCGGTAAGAAACTGGTTAGGTAATGCCCATAAACTTTTCCGACCATATCAACATAAAAAAAAAACAACGCATTCAGAAAACATAACAAAAGTTTTGTCTATTGACGTAACGTGAAGTAATCCAAATAAAAGAACAGTCCACGTCCAGTCCATCTATCTAATTACTGGTATGTTGTACTTACTGGCATTACAGGAAGTAGTGATGTAGGTGATATCCAGTATCCGGCTAAACTATTAACGATGCCTGTAAGATATTGGATATTGGTGCCAAATATATTGGCACAAACTCAAGTTAGTTCTGTCCAACGATTGATTTCCTTAACATATTAAGAAAACCATAGGAATCTATACTTATAATAATACAGTAGGAACCAAAAAATCTATACAAAGAAGATCATTTAAAAAATATATGACTAAAATACTTAAAACAGGCTACTGTATATTTGTTTCTGCATCACGTAAAAACAACTAGACCGATTGCGATGTGGTTTAGATAGCTTATGGTTCGACTTAAAAACTGGGGTACTTGGTATCTTAATCCACTGGTTAGATGCCAAGCAATCGATATTCTACAGATTGCACTTCGTAGTGCAATCTATAGAATACCGACAGGCTTGCAACTTCACGTCAATACGCTAGACTTTGAAGCTTAATCTGTATTAGAGAGCCATCTCCAATGAGCCTGATAGCTCGTCTCTCAATTGAATCCAAAGACTCAAGATGATACTTGGCAGAACCGTCCCAGAGGTGGAAACGGTACTCCATACAAGTTTAGACCCGTGCTTGATAAAGATTCAAAAGCTGTTCCAGTGTGAAGCAGAAGACAAACAAGCCTACGTTTTAGTAGCATTAAACTTAACTAGGTTAGCATCGCCCTTATCGGACACGCCTTCTAAGGCTAAATCAAACCAAACTTAAATGGTCCACCACAGCCTTTCTCTGAAACTGGATAGCGTTGCAGCGTGCTTAAGCATTGAAATTGTGTCTCTCAACTACAGTATTGTCATCTGCATACCCAAAGATGATGGGCTTCAGAAGGTCATTAATGTGTAGTAAAAACAGTGTAGCAAAGAGAACCGATCCCTGAGGTACACCGGCATTGATAGCCATTTGATCAGACGAACAGCCCTTTAGGACTACTCGAATAGATTGTTCCCTCAAAAAAACAACTATCCAATTGCATAAGCCACAGGTTATCCATATGAGGGAAGCTTGTTTAACAGGCTATCGTGCTAGACCTGATCAAATACCTTCGATATGTCAAGGAAGACGGGAAGAGCCTCACCATGCAGCTCGATGGCTTTGCTCAGTATGTAAGTGGCATACGCAAGAAGATCCCCATTAGACCGGTTTCGGTGAAACTCGTATTGCCGGTCACTAAGAAGATCATTGTCCTCAAGGTATGCCAAGAGCCTAATGTTTTTGACATGCTCCATACACTTAAAGTAAGGAGGTTATCGAGATGGCACGATAATTGGCCGGATCAGCATGACTACCCGTTTTTGGTACTGTTTGTACATTGGCAAGCTTCCAGTTCTTCGGAACTTTACTGAATAAAGAGAGTAGCAGTACAAACGCGTTAAGATGAGAGAAAATTCGGGTGCACAGTTTTTCAAAACAATCGATGAACACCCCGCAAAGAGGAAGACAGTTTTTTTTCACGTGTATTAATATTTATTTCTGGTTGTTGTGCCACTGACACGTAAGACGAAGAATTGTTCTTCATAGGTGCTTATGGTCCTGGATAACACGTACTTTTAAAAAATGACCGCGTAGGAAAAGCCGCGGGCTCAGCTAGTATTCAATAACATTAGAGAGATCTGTATAATTTTTCAAGTTTGTTCTGATAATTGATGATTTTGATATTTGTTTTAGCGAACTGTGCAACGAAGTTTGTTTTTGCCTGTCATGTAGCATTCACTAGATTGATCATAACAAGTAAATGCTGAAGTTTTCCATCGCTTATAGATTTTCACAAAAGTTGCAGGCATGAATTTTATCCCGATTGACTAACTTTCCTAGTAAAATATTAATTATAACGAAATTTTCACCGCACCCCTTTACTACACGTAAGTACAGATTATGATCTGAAACTAAACGAAATACGATAACTTGCTATCCGACCATTTTATCCGGCAAAATGATGAAAATCTTACATCTCTAGTATAGTCAATGGCTTTCCTAGATTCAGCACGTAGCGAGATCATGCTGCCATTCTCTCCGTGAGGCATTCTCTTCTCTTTTAATGAACTAAAGAGTAACCGGTTACTAAGACTAGTTAGATAAAAATACAAATAAAACTTAGTATGCTAAAAAACGCTTAGAATCTTGAACCATTTTACCAAGAACATTGTTCAGTATCTACAAGATGCTTTTACTATATCTTATAAAATTCTGCAAAAAAAATTATCGAAAATACTGAAAAAGATTTCTTTCAATACAATTTGGACATGTTTAATATGCAAAATCAAATACGTTGACTTCAGATAAGGATTTTTACCCGACTTCGGAAGGTTAAGGCCAAAGAAACACACATACACATACACATACGTATGTATGTGTGTTTCTTTGGCGCGTCCTACAGCCTAAACGGCTATATCATAGGATTCATTTTAATCACGAGGTGACGTAAGACATCATGTGTCAAGAAAACTAATATGTTGGCTTACAGCTGACATATTGCGTTTCCGACGGAACTAAAAATTGACCAAAACCTATCGTGTAAGATATCAAAATGAAGTTCTTTATAAGACCATTCCAAAACTAAACAGGGTGGTTTTTTGAGATGGGGCAGTAAGGGCAGGTACCCTAACTGTTGTAGCCACAGGAAAACATTCTTTGGGGGCTATTTATATTTTTTGGAAATATTTTGACCTGCATTCACAGATTTTGGAAAATTGTACAAACAGCAAGAAAAATTGTCAATTCACACAAAATCATTTTTTGAACTATCCTTTTTCTTATAAGAATAAAAAGTCTTTACTGTACTGACTGAGGTTTGAGTACTAGAAATGACAGAAATCGCAAAAGACATTTTCCATTCATTTCCAACAAAACTTTTTTATAAAGCTTGTTTGACATTGTTTATCCGACAGCGGAGGGTTGTGTTTGGTTTGTATGTATGTTTGTTTGTACGTTTCTTAGGCACGTCTTACTGTCTTAACGGTTTGACGGATTTTAAATGAGGATTCGTCATAATCACGAGAGTGTATAGAATGAAGTGTCAAGAAAACTAATATGGCAGCTTATAGCTGCACCAATTTGAAAAAGTTTCAAATTGAAACATATTACACATAGCTTGCACTTCGTTTTTTTTAAGTTCGTAGAACGGTTTGGGGATTAAATAATTAGTGGCATTTGGTAGTTTTTCTGTTGTCGTTCTGATTAAGTGGTTGAGGTGTAAGTTTCACTCCTGGTTTATATGAAGAAGGTAAACGTCGTGACATAAGCAGGATAGGAACTTTTTCTCCCACAACTGATATTGGACGTACGATGGTGCGCGATGCGAAACGATATAATAATAAAACTATTGAGCGTACCGCAGCGATGTGGAATAGCATCGAACAAAGATCTAGTGTACAAGTCGGGTACTATTTCATTTACCTTAGTTCCATCGACATCTTGTTAACGGAAAGTTCCTCTATCGAAGAAAGAACTATACATGATTTGATTTGAACACATCCCAAGTTATTGGTTTGTTGTCAGTTCGAGCGGTCCCACTGGGACTCCAGTCAAAGCGGGATCTCAAAGTTTCTTCAATGTTACTTTTGTGGATACTCGATACTGTCCAATATTATATTCTTCACCGCTTTGGACGTATCGTTTTATTATTTATCTGAGGATTCTCGCTGCCAATAAAATTAATCCTGCTCTTTCGTTTGTCAAAGAGAATTTTCAGTTTAAACACAGTGCTTTTCAATTTCATTTGTATTTCACTGTTTGGTGATGCTTAAGCCACAGTTTGTTAAAAGGCTGGTTAGTCACAATTAAAAAGTGTCTCAACATAAATGCGTGGTTTGCGGGTAGGAGAAAGTCCAATAAAATGACGTGTTTAAAACCATTTAGAGAAAAGCTAATGTGTCTGACAATACTTTTTTTTCTATTTGATCACCTTACCTCACGGTCATCTGTATCTGGAATTACTGCACTAAGACGTGATTCCTTTAAAACCTTGAATCAAATTCAGGACCCTTTAAAAATGAGAATGAGAACGGTTTGTTCATATAAATCTGCGCTGGGTGATTTAAAATCACCAACAATAATGATAATCTGCATTCATATTAACGAAAGCTATTATAAATGACCCATTCAACATTCCATTAATCCATTGAATCAATTTACAAAGGGAAGCTGGTAAGCCCGTAAATTGTTCGCGAAGTGTCCCGGCAACCGCAAACCTTTGTGGCT
Source organism: Alsophila aescularia (assembly GCA_946251855.1). Classification (NCBI taxonomy): domain Eukaryota; kingdom Metazoa; phylum Arthropoda; class Insecta; order Lepidoptera; family Geometridae; genus Alsophila; species Alsophila aescularia. The sequence continues at coordinate 30,138,200 of OX276378.1, forward strand.
ACCCTCGGAAGCCTTCTTGGTAATAGGCCGAAACTGAACAAAGTCGGCTACAAATTGGATTTCATAATTCAAATTCATTATCAAGGTGAATCGGTGTTTCGGAAATCGATTATGAAGCTATTATTGGCCTGGAGAAATGATTAGGCAACTAGTACAGTACTGAATTTCATATGAACTAAAATAAAAAAAAAAAAAAACAAAAAAAAGTTTGAACGCTGGTCTTTTCGTCGAACATTAAATTATTCTCCAAACAGGGTTAGCCAAAACTAAGATATCCCACAATCATCAAAACTTGGACAAAAATACATGATATTATAAGAAACCTTTGTTCTTATGCTGGACCAGTCCCTATATGCAGAACCCGTTCACTAAATTGACTAGTGACTCCCAACCATTTTCGAGAATTTTGCTATGACTATTTTCCCGTGTAGAAACCTTGATCATTATTGAGAGTTTTGGTGGAATTTTGTTTGTAGTTACAGAGAACTCCGTCTCAACTGTGAAAAGCCTCACGTAACTATTGCTAATCACCAGCAAGTGGCAACACTTTATCCCAAAACTAGCGCAAACCAGGGGCTCTACTACTAACGAAGTTTCCCAGGATTGAGTGAGGATTGGAATCATACGAAAACCGTATTTTTAAACTTCTTAAAATTCCTTGCGCTTTCATTGTGAACTTTGTAATAAATAAAAGTTTTCTTATTATTGGAGTACTAATCTATCTTCCATAGATAGTTCCACATCGCACTTGGTATGAGAGTAGGGCCCTGAACCCACTGATCACGTCTCGTTCACAGCTCTATTTAGCTCCCGGGCCTAATTACCATAATGCAACATTGCGACACCAGCGACGATTTTGATTACATTCCCGCCTGACGTGGTGAATGCTAATACGCTTAACATACAAACCCGGTATAGTATGGCGAATAATACGAGTTGCCAGGTGCTACGTTTTGTATGGTTATATTATGAAACTCATTCATTTCTGAATATAGTTAAATATTTAAACGGGACTTAATCGCGCTGAAAACTTAATATTTATTTACCTCGACGTTTCGATCAAGTTGCATTGATCGTGGTCACGAGAAGACAATTTCTGAATATGTTTGGAGAAGTTATCTTGGGTAAAGTTCCTTTCAAAACGTGTCTATTTTGAAGATACACTGAGTGCAATGTCAGCAAAGCTAGAAAATAGGTATAGTTACAAAGTACAGTTTAAAATTATCAAAAAAGTTCACTGGTTTGGAAGGCACCAATAAGTTAATTGTTGAAACTACTGAAAACTAACAATCAGTAACTGTACTGGCTAATTCCATTGACTGTACATAGATCCAGGGCAATACACCTGTTTAATTCTAAAGGACTTATGACAGGGCTCAGAATATCTCTGGCACTTCAAAGCCAAAACCAAATAGATTGCGCTCAGTAGTACAGCCACGGGTCTTAAATTAACGTGTACTTTACTAGCGTGCAATACCCTTTTGAGTTGCGAACTGCAGCGTACAGTTTAGGCCATTTAACTTAAAAGCAGCGTTTGGGATGTTTCCATGTTTTGGTTTCGCTATAAGAAGTTTTCACACAAAGGTCCAGTCCGAATAATATGTTTCAGTGAATCTTTTTGGTTGCAGATTCAAGGATCAACAACAAATTGACACTTCAGGGCGCAGCCATTATTTTGAGATTTACTCAGGGAAGTCTATTTGCTGATAAGTTTATTTGTTTATTTATATTAGTAACTACTTTATTATTAATTCCTATAAGAAGGTCCAAAATGCGCCAAGATAAATATAGGCCTGAGTTTACTGACATTAGAATCTTAGTTAAACAACATTTAACTTGAATTTGAAAAGCACACGTAATATTTTGGTGTTAGTAATTAAGGTATCTTAAGTGCACTGTGTTTTGCCTTGAGGCGTACAATATTATTACCACATGAAAAATTATATTGTGTTATGAGAGAAATTGCCATAAGTAGGCGTGGCCTGTCGACATCACGCGATGGCGTGGCGGTGGAGAGGCAGCGTGGAGAGGGCGCATCGGTTTGGAGCTCATTTTGGCGGCGGCACCAGGATCGGACGGACGTTTTGCTTTCGCGTGTCGATACTTTGACGATAATTATATGTTGATTTTAGGTAGTGAAGTTTTGTTCTTTTTAATTATTAAAGATCTTAGTGTCTAAATTCAGAAGTGGGATTCCTATCCGCTCTCTGATTTGGCTTTCTTGATTGTAAATTGCTTGAATTTAGTATTTTGTGATTTTAATATTTGTGGGTAACCTCAGCAAAAAACAGCAGCAGTTTTTTTCGACATAGCAACAAAATTCTTTGCACAAATATGCAAAGAATTTTGTTGCTATGTCGAAAAAAATTAACTTAAAAGCCGTAAACGAGATTGAACGCCCGTTCTTGGTTTAGAATAACAACTTCTAGCAATTTTGAACCGATTAAACGCTTTGGAAAGTGATTCTAGGAGACCCAGTGCAAGCGAGGATAGTGTCAACGCGGGTACGTCGCGCGCCCTGCCGGCACCCGACCCGGTTGCCCCGGCGCGGCTTGTTCCGTCAAGCAAGACGCTCAAGCCGCTGGTACTGCCATCAAGCGCCGCATCATGCGGAGTCCGGACCTGTTCGTGCCATGTTCGAGCACGATCTATTCCAGCGCAGATATGGTTATAAGTGAGGTAACAGAGAAGCTGGTAAGTGCTATCAGTTCTATTCCGGTAAGATCAAACCATGTTTTCATCTCTAACGTCGACCCATATTTGCACGATTTTGACGTGTGGTGCAGTGAAGTTGACCACGTGCGTACTTTGAATAGATGGGACGATCGCGAGTGCTTAGCGCGTATTGGAAATTGCCTAAAAGGTGACGCACGTTTATGGCTTAGCGAGTGTAGCGTTAGTAGCAACGACCGTAGTTGGTCTAACTTCAAGCGCGAGTGCAGAACTGTATGTAAACTTCGTTTAGACGTTGCGAACATTTTATTCGAAGTGATGAAAAGTGCTAACTACCCCACTTACGCTGAATATGCTAGACGTTCGTTGCTAGGGCTACGTATTGTTAACGGATTGAGTGACGAGTTAATTACGGCATTAGTGATACGCGGTATCACTGACCCGCAAATTCGAGCGGCTGCTATTAACGCCAAGTTATCGACTAAATTATCAGTCAACTTTTTATCAATTTACGTGAAACCTACCCCGATTCCGGTTCGTACACGTTCTGACTCGCATAAGCATGATTTGCAACCAAATTCTAGAAAACGTGACCACGTCAATTCTAAGGTTAAATGTTTTTCATGTGGTGGTTTTGGTCACAAACAAATTGCGTGTACTAAGCGTTCGAAGTCAGACAAGTTAGACTTTAATAGCTCCCAAGCAAGTACAACTATTTCTAATCCAAATAACTTGCCACCAAAACTCCACCCATGTTCTTTCTGTAAAAAGACCGGTCACGAAGTTGAAGATTGTTTTGCGAAGCAGCGTTTTGACACACGTGGTAATTAAATTTAATAGTAAGTTAGTCGTTTAGGTTACTTAACATCGGAAAATCTTTTTTTGTAAAATGCCATACAAATTAACAAATGCGCGAAGATTAGATTAAATTAAATAAAGGAAGAAAAAGACGATTTGATTTGATTAGCTCGTCCCTATATTAAAGCACATGTAGCTTGTGTGTATGACGAGTAAAATTATCTATGTATGAGGTGTACATAATTTTTACTGCCGATTTTTAGTGAAAGGTTACTTAGGTGATGCGGATACTTTTGGGTAAGTAATAAAATTCGGACTAAGTTCTACATTCACAAGAATTGTAATTTTTACTAGAGGAGTGTAGTACCTACCTACTTAGATTGATCATTTAACAATTGTCAGGTACTGCCAAGCAAACTTGTTGCCAGGACACTATTTGCGCAAGTACTAATAATTTATAGTGTCAAAGAATCTTGAAGTGCTGAACAATGTTATCATTTATTATGTGTCGAGCACGTGGAATTTTCTCAGTGCTACTGCATTTTAGACAACTCAAAGTTATCAGCAATGTGACGCCTTGAAACTGAGTTGGTATTTACTACCACGAATTGTTCGGTGGTAGGGTTCATGTGCTTTCTAGGTTACGACTTAAGAGCAATGGTAGCCTAACGGTTCTATATTAGAATCCAACGATACCGGGTTCAAAACCTAGGCTCCGCACCAATGACTTTTCTAAGTTATGTGCGGTTTTCCATCGCTCCGTGCTTCGGAGGGCACGTTAAGCTGTCGGTCCCGGCTGTTATTGATTAATAGCAGTCGTTAAGCCATGTCAGAGGCCCTCGGGCGGCTGACATCAGAGGCCAGCACTACCTCATACGACAAACAAACAAACAAAGGTTACGACTTTCACCTTGACTAACGAAAGAGAACTGTGCTAACTCATATATATCAGTTCGATTATTTGACTAGCAATGTGGAGAAACGTGTGAAATTTGATGGTAATTAATTGAGCCTCGATAGCGCAGGCCGCTGATGAAGAAACGCAGATTTTGCTGCAAAAGCTCGAAGAAGGTAACCTAGATTCGTCTCGGTACGGTAAGCGCAATGACATCCTTTACTATAAGATGGATGTAGTTGGCGAACAACCACGTATGCTATGCTACGTACCAAAGGGTCATCGCCTTAGCTAACTCCGTGTCTTTCACGATGAACATCAACACGTTGGTGTAGAAAAGACTACTGACCTGATATTGAAACACTTTTGGTTTCCTAAACTAAGAGCGTTTGTACGGAAGTACGTAGGTACGAGTGTATTGTTTGCTTTTCCCATAAAAAGCTACTGCGTCAGCCCTGGCAACCTATCGAATCGTGAAACAAGCCCACTACGCCGTTTGATACTGTACACAGTGATGTATTGGGGCCACTTCCAGATTCAAACGGTTTCAAGTATGTAATTCTCATAGTAGACGCGTTTACTAAATATTATCTCCTGTACCCAATACACAAACAAGATGCGAATGAGTTGAAAAAGACTTTTGAATGTGCAATTTCTGTCTTTGGATCACCAAAATTGTTAGTGGTCGATCGTGGCCGTATGTATGAATATGCATCTTTTGTTAATTGGACGAAAGCGTTAGGTTGTGATATACATTTTATTACTCCAGAAATGCATCAAAGTAATGGACAAGTTGAGCGGTACTGTCGTACTGTCATGAATATGATTCGTGTCGAGACAAATTTCAGACTAGAAAGTTGGTCAGACATTTTATGGAAGCTACAGCTCACCTTGAACATTACCGTGCAAAAATCAACTAAATGTACATCTTTGAATTTATTAATTGGCAGTGATGGTACAACGTCCGTCATACGATCTTTGATGCGTGATGTGGCTTTGGAAGCAACGAGTCCAAATAGCGAATCGTTACGCGAGCTTGCCCGACAGCGTGCTTCCGAGCTGCTGGACGAGAACCGTACTCGCCAAGACGCTCGAGCTAATGAACGGCGTCAGACTCTGCGCTCGTTCCAGAAAGGCGACCTGGTGTTCGTACGAAAAACGAGCCAGGCTACTGGCAAATTGGACACAGGCATGCGCGGCCCGTACATGGTCACGCAATCATTGCCACATGGCCGGTATGAGCTTAAATTGGTCGTTGGCTCTTACGGTAAAACCACGCAAGCTGCAGCAGAATACATTATACTATAGTGCGAGGAATGGACCACCGAAGTATGCACTACATTTTTCGAAAGTGAGTATGATCGTTTTATATAAACGGTGCCATTTTTCAATAGTGTCTGTGGTCTACTCAGCAGTGGCTTATTTTATGACGTCATAATGATATCAAGCAACCCGAGGGCATACAACATACATGCTGAAACGTATTGAGGTCACTATTTACTTATACAACGTCTAAAATAAGTCACTGTACTTGGTGCATACATGTGGTGAGTACGTGAGCACCCTGAGGGCTCTGCTGGACTGCTGCGAAGATATATTACGGACTTGTGTACCCTGAGAGCTCTGTACTTGTACGTGAGCACCCTGAGGGCTCTGCTGGACTGCTGCGAGGACATATTACGGACTTGTGTACCCTGAGGTCTCTGCACTTGTACGTTAGCACCCTGAGGGCTCTGCTTGACTGCTGCGAGGACATTTTACGGACTTGTGTACCCTGAGGGCTCTGCACTTGTACGTTAGCACCCTGAGGGCTGTGTTGGACTGCTGCAAATACATGTTTATGACACAGAGTTGTGTACCCTGAGGGCTCTGCACTTGTACCTGAGCATCCTGAGTGCTCTGCTGTGTTGACACTGTCAATATATTGTGTGGCACAACCTGAGGGCACTGCGCGAGTGAAGGACGTCCTGAACGGTACTCCTTTACGTTATAGTACAGTGCATGAGGCCTCTGCACTTGTACATTGGGCATCCTGAGGGCACTGCCGTGAGTACATACTGTCGACTTGTGCATCCTAAGGGCACTGCACTTGTTATGAGCATCCTGAGGGCACTGCTGTGAACACACTACGGACTTGTGCATCCTGAGGGCACTGCTGTGGTTTATGTGTACTACGATATCCATCGTATTGTGTATCCTGAGGGCACTATACAAGAGATTCCTGAAAGTAATCGTTTTTACTTTCAGCTTGTAACATATGACTGTAAAACTAATGCAAACAATATGGGTTCTAGGTGACAATGACGAGGTGGAGGAAAACGCAACTGAGGCACCGTCATGTAGTGCTGAGCGCCATGTTGTGGATGTACACGATCCTGCTACCACATCTTAGGCGATAAAAGATCTGCAGCAGTACCAATTCTCCCACTCTGATCAGCTAACGGGCGAGGACGCGCCGTCGTCAGGAGAGGCCGTGTTAGGAGAGAAAATGCCATAAGTAGGCGTAGCTCTGAAGACCGATGGCATCATCAGAGCGGTGGAGAGGCAGCGTGGAGAGGGTGCATCGGTTTGGAGCTCACTTTGGCGGCGGCACCAGGATCGGACGGAAGTTTTGCTTTCGCGTGTCGATACTTTAAAATTGCTATCATTTTTAGTGGTTACCTTATTTTTTTGTTTAAATGATTATAAGTTGGTTTTAGGTTGTGAAGTTTTGTTTTTTTTTTAATTATTAAAGCTCTTAGTTTCTAAATATTGTCAATTACGTAAAGATACTTACATTTTTATAATAAATTAGTAAAATCAATAAAATCGTTACTAAAAATGACAAAACTAAACATGACAAAATTTATATATTAGTATTATTATTAGGTGTAGGACTATATTTGTACTGTGGTATAGGTGAGTAAGGTGAGTTTTTGTTTGTTGTTTGTTTGTCGTATGAGGTAGTTCTGGCGTCTGATGTCAGAGTTTGTCAAGCCGCCCGAGGGCCTATGACATGGCTTAACGACTGCTATTAATCAATAACAGCCGGGACCGACTGCTTAACGTGCCCTTCGAAGCGCGAAGCTACAGAAAACCGCACATAACTCAGAAAAGTCATTGGTGACAGACATTGATGATTGGTGATTGGTGCAGATTGGTGATTGGTGGCAGACCCTAGGTTTTGAACCCGGTATCACTGGATTCTATATTGCACTATAGAACCGTTAGGCCACCATCGCACAAAGATGAGTGATACCATACTAACTATCATTAAAAAACTCTTGAATTTTATAATAACACGCTTTTCCAGCTAGGAGCATAAACAGTTTACTTTTAGGCCGGTTCCTTATCTTAAAACGAACCGTTTCACTTACTGTCGGTTAGCTTTTGACATAAACGCCATACAAAAAACGTCAAAAAGTAACGAGACTTTCGAGAGACGACTCGTTTCATTTTTATAGGAATGGAGGAAACGTGTGTAGATCATCTGCGTTCAATATAGACATAAGTAGCATGTTATAAATTCTAGGATTCTTATGTTTCATTTATTAATTGAGTTAGTAGAAGTTAAACTATGTTTCAAATGTTGGGGAATGCCTTAGAAACGTGTGGACTACGAATAAGTAGGAATATTATTATTTTAAACCAACACATTAGACAAAATATAAATCAAAGATAACTTTAACTAGGGAATTAATCTCGGAGCGGATGTAACTTTCATATAATCCGTAACTTATGGTTGGTATCAGGATTCAGGGTGGAGTTAATCCCTTAAGAGCCGATATTGCAAAAGTTGGCTGCGGATTTATTTACCAGCGTTATTGATTTTCATAGGAATTATTTGATAAGGAGATATATTGCTCATAATTCCGAGCGTTGTGGTTTGCCAAGTCAGTCGGTCAGCCGGTCAAGAGGATTGCTGCCCATTCGTGACTAGGGCAATTTGTCGAGATAAGGACATTCATCGTGATTTGGACCATTCACCATTAGAAATTGAGGCCGAGAGGTGATATGTTTGTGTCTTTTAATCCAACGACACCGGGTTTTATTCTCTAACAATGACTTTTAAAAAGTTAGATATGCGCGGATTTACCATCGTTTCGTGATTCGGAGAGTTGGGCGTCCTGTCAAACTTTGACTTCAGAGGCCGGCATTACCTCATTCCACTTACAGAGCATTAGAAGATCAATCAATGTGAATAAGAACGTTCATTATTGATCTTAGTATGGTGATATAATTGAGTTAATCATGAAATAAGCAACTCGTAATAGGGCCGTTCGTTATGAGTAAGACTAAACTGACATTAGATGAGCCGTCTGTCGAAATAAGGTCCAGCAAGCTTTGAGAAGAACCATCAAGTATAAGGAAGCTAATCTATCGTGGGAAAAGGGGCATTATCTAAATATATAAAAGTCAGTTATACTATTTATAACTCAAGAACGGTTAGATCGATTTTTATGATCTTTAATTTGTAGGATTTTTCTCCGCCCCAAATAGCAGAATAACTGGAAAAACCTCGGAAAAATTCGAAAAAAAATATTATGAAGAAAATTAATTTTCTCATACATTTTGTACGGTACGGCTTTTTTGATAAGATCTCGAGAACGGTTTTTTTTTCGACGAATATTGTTCTCATCGAATGTGAAACGCCCAAGATAAATATCGAGCCGCTCGTACGCGCAAGCCTCCCACACACACTTAGACTTTGTTACGCCGATCAGTATCAACAAGATCTCGACCTTGTTAAACGTGTAAATTCTGTCATATTCTCAAGAAAAAATTTAGGAAAATGCTGTTCTTATGATGAACACAGCCATCACAAAAGTCTGCATTTACGATACGCAGCCACCATTTACTATGCTTAACTCGTTTGTTTTACGGTGTGCACTCTATTTTTAAAAATCTTCTTTAATGAAAATGAAAATGAAAAATTATTTTATTGCCACTATCATAAATACATAATAATCGATTATATGAAGGTACAATAGAAAAAATATAAATATGCGTCCAGCTACAAACATCGACGACAATAGGGCAATTGGGTATCTTCAGCTTGTGCTGCGTTCACATTTTCATGTGTCCGCAGCGCTGTTTTTAAATATACCCATTTTTCGGACTGAGGTATTTGCCGAAATATGAGCTATTTCAAAAACCAAAACCATTTTTTTTTATTTCACGCTATCCGTACCAATATATAAAAGTGGAACGTTGTCTGTTTGTTTGTTTTGGTAGCTTTCACGCAATAACGGCTGGACGGATTTTGATGAAACTTTGAAAGGAGATAGCATATACCATGGAATAAAACATAGGATACTTTTTACCCCGGAAAATTTAAATTTTCCACGAGAAAACTGGAAATACGAGAAAAATGTTGATTACTCGCTGTAAGAAACGGTTGCCATGGAAAAGAAATAACAAGTATGTCAAATAAGTCAAGTGTGGTTCTATACCTACTTTTGCATTGATTTTTAATATCCTGGAAGAACATAGGATGCTTCTTTTCACGATAAACAGTAGTCCGCACGGACAAAGTCGCAGGCGGGAAAACTAGTTATAAATAATATTTTGTAGTTATTATGTAGTGAACGGACGCATGAAATAATAATACCACTAAAGTTTCCATGCCAAAGGGGGAGAAAACATGTATACAATATCAAATAACGTACGAATTTAGAGCCTAAGCTCTCAAAGGTTACCTCATTACGGCAAAATTTCATTAAGCGATATTAAGTTACAGTTGGAAAGTTAAGGTGACAATAGTGCAAATGGGTCAAAGTTGACGTCAACGTTCACAACGAAGCAGCGCGCTTAACTGTTGCATCTCTAGACATAGAATACAACTAGAATAGCTACATGATAACTTAAAGCAAATGATGTGTTAACGTCATTAGTTGATTTGGTTCATTGTGATATGATGGTTTCATATTTGGTTTCATGTCTCAGTTCTGGACGTAACACTATGCTAAGGTCTGACGCCCAAATGGCTTTTTTTGGCAACCGATTTTGTTGAAATTTTATACAAGTTAATACTACCGAAACCAACATAGGGTACTTATCTCGTGACAATAACCATGAAAAATAAGAAAAATTAAGGCGCAGCTGCAGATGCATCTAGTAGTAGTGAACTATAAATTTGTAGAAAGCTTATTAACTTTGACACAGGTGGGTACTGCTGTCTTTTCTGACAAACAAATTAAAAAACAGCAAATAGAGCTCTATTGTCAATGTTAACAAAGGTACCAGAAACCCGCCGTTAATCTAAAATTAACTATATAAGTCAGTTCTATTAAAATTTATGTTGAAGCAAAGCCGACATTGCTTCACAGTCAGTAACTCAATGATTCGGGTGGACAGCGCTGGACACAACTGGTTGTATAAATTAGTACCTACCAACTGTCTACATTATTATTACTATAACGACCCTATTGGCCGAGCGATTCTGCCTGCAAAGTCAACAGTTGCGAGTTCGAATACTCGTACCGCAAGGTGCAAACATTTGTGTGGTTTTTATTCATGCATTGTTTATCCGTTGCCTAGTACCCAGGGCACAGATAAAATAATAGTACAAGTACAGAAGGCTAACTGAGTAAAGTCATTTAAATAAATAGCGACTCTCGCTACAACGCTATAAAATGCAATTTAACTCGCACGGCGCTGCGAGCTTTCAATTATATTTATCTAGATGGCGCTCGCCCACCGCGTGCAGGCTAGAATGCACCGTATCACAACGCGCGAGAACTTCCATTGCTCTAACCGTTTCAGAATCGCTCTGTCCCTTTTTCGCTCGGTAGGGTTGTATTAAGATATGACTAGGTACTTTTACTACTAATTATTCTGTGATATGACTTAGATATTGTAACAGAATAAATAAGTAATAATGTATTATGTTATTACTTATTATTATAAATTAAAATAGTTATATTACATACAATGACATTCTTATCAGAATAGACCGACTACCTCATTTTTACTACCTACCTATCCCGTTTTCAGAACGCCGATAAGTTTAGTGCGTGCCGTTGGTTGATTATGATTATATCCTATAGGTATTGCACTTTGATGAATAAAGGTGCCTGTCTGACTTCCATGCTTTTTAATGAGTGAAAAATAAATTGCTACCTACGTAATAAAATGTATTAAAAGTATGTAGGCTACTTACTAAGTCAGCACTGTAATTCATTTTCCGATCAACAATACCTACTATAATCAATTATAAAATTACGTTGATCGATTTAATAAACGACTTTATTTCTGCGCGGAAAAACCTTAAATATGCGTAGCTTTGGTATGGAACACAAATGAAATAACATAAAACTATAGGAACCTACGTAATGAAAAAATATCAATATCTAACTACATAACTAGGACTTACTATAGGTATTACAATTTATTACCTTTCAATATCCTTTGGAAGCGTAAAGAATGACAATTCGTAATTTCTATCACTATTCAAACAGCCGAATGCTATGCAGTACTTTCTAGCTTTCTTCTTGGTACTCATAATTAAAACACGAATAAAGTTTGTCAATTACTTTACGTAAGTAGGTGCTCTATCGCTAAGTACAAGGCATGCGACTCATCGAGCGCACGCTTGACACTCGACTGAACGGACCCGAATATTGGGTCCTTGAATTTATTTGTACATGTTGCGGAGTGCGACCGCCCTGCCCAGAGTATCCTAGTTTGGGGCTAGGTAATTGATGTGAATATTCCTGAATTTTATTATTATTATTTTTTGCTTTTACTGAGGTAAATTACGGATTCGCCCATACCACTTACCGTTTACCCGTTTTCTTGTGGGATCTTTTTTTGTAATACCCACTCAGTGAATGAGCCTCTCTGGTTGCTCGCCGCCCAAGAAGTCCGTGCACAAGCCTCTCTAGTTGCATATTTTTGTCCCCGTTAGTTGACGTTGTTTTATTTAATATTAATGAATAATTTTACCTTTTTGTTGCATTATAATTATAAAAAAGATAGTCTGGCGACCCTCTGAATGTTATATACCAGCCATTTGAATATATTTAAACATGGTATTATTTAATTTTGTTCAAGAGTTTTGTTTACCGGATTTTGCCATGTTTTTGGGTGTTGTGCTTTTTGAACGGATGTTCGGATGGATTTCACGTTTATGAGTATATACTATGTGGTAACGTTAATATATCTTTTATTTCAACCTCTTTCAAAATATATGTTACGTTTTATATAAATATTTAATTAGCATTCAGACCAGTAAGTACATGCACGGCACCTTCCGCGCGCCCGTCTTTCTTCGTATTTTATCATGAAATATTGGAGATGTAAGTTTTGTTGTTGTAATATTAATATAATTTGATGATAAATAAAGGGAAAAAAATAATAATTAAAAACACTTCTATTTATTTTATAAATCATGTTTTAATACCAGGCAAAATATTACACCACGCGCCGTTTTTTATAAAAGCCTTTTTTTGATTAAAAAATATTATTTTAATTTTTGGTAAGCTTATTGATAAAATTATATAATTTCAGAAAAATAAAACTAATTGATTTATATTCAAAAATAAAGATTTTTTCTATGAATACTCCCATTCTTGTTACTATCACCTTTAAACATTTTTTATAAATAAATTACTGCGTAAATAATACTATAAAAACTCGAATCAATTTGTGTGGTCTGCAACCTATTCAAATATTATGCCATTTTCTAAACAAACGGACCTTCTAAAGTGGTCATAAACCTTGTTTGATTATGTTACGGGCACACAAGCAGTTTTTTTCCCCTCCAAAAATTTATTGCTGTGCATTCTACTTTAAAGGGGTAACAAAATGTCGGCAAATCGTGCACTGAGTGGATACTTTATTTTAGCCAGTACTGGCAGAGGATAAACATTAGACTGGGTAGGGAAGCAACAAATATCACAACATCCAAAACTTTTTTATTATTATTGGTTAGTGATTGGATGATCAAAATTTTCTTGTTTTCTACATTCCCGGATAAGCTTCTTTTTCATCCACGCGGACTACAGTAAATTGCGAAAAAAGCATCCAATGTTCTTCTGGAATATTAAAAATGCAAAAGTATGGCACGAACGCTCTTGATGCTTTTTGACAGACTTGTTATTATTTCGTTTCCACGGCAACACGGCAATCGTTTAAATGACATTTTCTCGTGAAAATTTACCATGTTCCCGGATTAAGAGTATCCTTTATTAATCTCTGTATTGTACAGTACCTATTCATAAAGTTTCATCGGTATGGGATCAGCCATTTTGGCATGAAAGCTCCCCAAACAAACAAACAGATGTCACTTTTATATAGTGTTGTAGATATAAAACCGTTCCAAAAATAATTATATTCTTGAACCCAAAATAAGCGATCCATGAATTTCACTGAAATATAACCATTTTTGAGGAGAGGAATATTGCGATTTACCTACGAAAAATTATCATTAGTGTTTATTAGTAAAATATAAGAAGGAATCGTCTAAGATTTGACGTACTTTGAGTGTTTTAAATGCCAATATTGATTGAAAAATGTATCTCAGAATAGACTAGGGAATCAAACAGTATCTTTTTTTAGTGTTAAAGTTGTCAAACCCATGAAGAGTTTGACACACTATTAACTATGATATTAACCGGCTTTGATATTATTCTAGTTTTTAGGGTCGTAATGTCGATCGAGGTTTCAAGCGTATCCGATGCTCTTCGTCTGGTGGACAATGGTAACAGGATTTCCAAAATTAAACGATATTCTCCTTATCGTACTGCCTTTTAGTACTGAAGGGGCACTAAAAGGAGAATATAGTTTAATTTAATCATAAATCTATGAATTAATACAGTATTTTTTTGTTTTTGCTAGTGCCACAAGCAAAACAAAAGTTAACAAAACACAACTTTTGAACAGGTACAATAAATAGGCTGCCAAATTGAATGTTGGATACATACGTCCTTCTTTCTTCCAACAAAGGTAGTAGCTAATGAGTGCTAAGGTTGGCTCTCTCCAGACAATCTACACTGTTGTAATTACTTCACCTTGCTGTGAGTTACAAGAGCTCTATTTTAGCCAGTTCTAGTAAGCTTACACGTAGAGCTCGGTCCGCAGTACGTCACTGCTGTAATTAAATGACTCGGTTGAATAGCTCCCAACGCGAGTTCCTGCACTAGTTGAGTTTCTGCATTTGTGACTGTGTCAAATGTTGCATTCTAGATTATTTAGTACATTAAGTAAGCATTTTGCTATGAATCCTAAAGTAATATGGCTTAGCAATGTATTAGACAGCTGTTCTGGACGCCGAGCCTGCATTAACACAGAAAGCATGAGAGAATAGGCCACGCCCCTTTTAACTGCGGCGTGTATACCGCACTAGTTGTAAGACCGTATAAATGTATATACAGTGATAAATTTCTGAAATAAATATTGGATCCGACCATAGAGTCAACGGAACTTGAACAAGCGACAGTGTTTAATTGAACTACAGTCCACATCAAACCAGGAACCTGAACTACTAGGAGCAAGGAACCGAACTCTCCAGCACATCTTGGTCCATCGGAGCCGGATAGAACCAGAAGAATTTAAGCGACCAACAGCTTATCCAGTGAACGTCTGCCGCCTATCGAACATGGTGGTCACGAGGAGCCAAAGCGACCTGGCAGAGCTGGAAGAGAGGAAGCGGTTGGACGAAGAGCACCTTCGAAGGCTATCCCTAGAGCCGACGGCATCACCATCTGTGCCGGCCGATGGCACGGCTGCTGGCACGACCCGCCCGGCAACATCGAACGAAGCAAGTCACCGGCGCACTCGCAACAAACCGCGAACTCCACCCTAAGGCTGCGGCTGGCGGAGTTAGAGGCGGCCGAGAAACTTGCTGAATTGAAGAGAAAGGAGTTGGAAATGGAAGCGTGAAGAAGTGATTGGCGGCTCAGATCGCGAATATTGAAGAAGACCAGAGCCTTCACGACGAGCCAACCATACGAAACAACGACAACCACCAGAAGGTGGATGATTGGTTGCAACGCACAAACCCCTCCACCCTACGGGGGGAGAGCGGGGATGTGCCTCACCTCAACACCGAGAGGTCACGAGAAGAACCACGACGAGCACGCTTGAGCGTTCTACCAGATCACCCACCCCGGGTCGATCTGACCGCAGATCCGGGATCGAACAACTCGCCGAGGCCATTGAACGAATGGTCAGACTTCGGGCCCGCTACAACTCCGACCTGCCCGTTTTTACTGGGGCACCGAACGAATAGTTGCCCTTCAAGGCTGCAATGCGGGATTCCACCGCCCTATAACACATCTCGGCAGCCGAAAAACTACAGCGGCTGAGAAGTTGCCTTAAGGGCGATGCACGTGACGCCGTGGCTGCATTATTGCACACAGCCACCGATCCTGACGTCATCATCAAGACATTAGAGCAGAGCTTCGGGAGACCAGAGCTCATCATTGACCGAGCTCTGGAGGAGACACCTACGCGCTGCTCGACGAAGGCGCCACTATCACACTCATCGACCATGAGTTGGCGAAGCTCGCTTCTACAACACCGACACCTACGGGACTTGATGGAGGCAGAGGTGTGCTACGACCTGGCACACCCTCTCGTCCTGGTGTGAGCAAACTACTGGGAACTCATCGTATCCCGTGAACTTCGCCTCGGTGGGCCAAATGAACCGGCCGCGTCGAGAACGTCGGGTTCTCGACGCGTCGTCGGGTTGGCTGGTTGGTACACGGAACCGCACCCCGCAGCCTGATATACGACCATGAGAGTGTGCACACGTGTACGCGCCCAATCAACGTACACATGAGCACGACCATCGCCTGCACGAACTGGTGGAGGCGCACTTCCGCATCGATGCGCTTGGCGTCACTCTCCGACCAAGGGTGAGCGACGCAGACCTACGAGCGACAGAGATCTTTAAAAAAACGATCAAGAAAACGAACAGCGGGTACGAAGTGGGTTTACCTTGGCGGTGCAATGACATCACCATCCATCGAACTATGGCGCTGCTCAACGACGTCTACAGAGCATCGAGAGAAAAATTGACGCCAGCCCAGACTTCGCGAACCAATACACTGCGCAGATAGAAAATCTGCTGAACAAAGGCTATGCGGTGCCATGCGACGGCACTGAACGACAAAGTGCCGTCTGCTGGTACCTCCCGCACTTTGCTGTGCATAACCCAAACAAGCCCGGAAAACAACGGCTTGTTTTCGACGTAGCTCACCAATACCGAGGCGTGAGCCTGAACGACCAGATCCTAGAGGGGCCGGACCTGCTGCTCTCTCTTCCGGGAATCGTCTTTCGATTCAGGGAACGGCAGATCGCCGTCACCGCTGACATACAGGGGATGTTTTTGCAAGTTAAGATCCGACCAGAGGACCAACCCGCACAGCAGTTCCTATGGCGAGGCCGGGACCGAACTAACCCGCCCCGCCACTTCAAGATGACGAGCATGATCTTCGGTGCAGCCAGCTCACCGTTTATGGCGCACAGCTTCACGCTGCGCAGTTGAAGTGCTAGCAACATGAACGTGCTACGAGACGTACCGCTAGAGCTACAAGCGACTACGCCCACTCAGTTGGGAGCAGGGAGCCCTATCAATGCTCGCCCCCTCAACTACGTCAGCGTGAGTGCACTCGACCCAGAAGCGCACACACCATACCATTTCCTGCTGGGGTCATCGATCGGCCTACCTACCACAGGCCCCTGCGATGAAGCTGACCGACGAACTTGGCGAGCAAGCCAAGCGCTCGCTGACCACTTCTGGAAGCGCTGGCTGCGGGAATACCTCCCCACGCTTGTACCACGGGGGGAGCCAGCTGACTGCCGACGACAACTGCAAGCCGGCGACATCGTGATCGTGGTCGACCACACGCTGCCCCGGAACGTCTGGCCAATCGGGATTGTTGAGCGCACCTATCCCAGCCCAGATGGCGGCTTTGAGTCGCCGAAGTGAAAACTAAGAGCGGTATCTTCCGACGCTCTACCAGCAAACTCGCCATCCTGCTAAAAGAAGAAGAGGCTACGCGAGCTGCGCCGGGGGGAGAGATGTTCTGGACGCCGAGCCTGCCCACGACAGCATGAACACAGAAAGCATGAGAGAATAGGCCACGCCCCTTTTAACTGCGGCGTGTACTAGTTGTTAGTTGTTAGACCGTATAAATTTATATACAGCGATAAATTTCTGAAATAAATATTGGATCCATTTCTTGTCTGCTTGTTCAAGTTCCGTTGACCATTCAGTCAACGGAACTTGAACAAGCAACAGTGTTTAATTGAACTACAGTCCACATCGAACCAGGAACCTGAACTACTAGGAGCAAGGAACCGAACTCTCCAGTACAACAGCTTTCAGAAGAAGTAGCGCCCGCAGCCGCGGCCCAGTTTTTTTAAATGCTCTTTATTATGTAGTTATTTATATTTAGTTACCTATTCAGTGGTTTGATAGTACAAATTTATTATACGCAGATGCGGACAGGACTCAGAAGGTCAATTAAATGAACAACGACGTTTTATACAAATAAATATTTAATAAATTAAATATATATTTTACCGTTTATATATGGCAATCGGCATTGTTGAAATACTAATATTTGACTACCAACATTTGATCAAAATTCTTCATCCGTCAAAATTATTATTATCGATTTCTCGGCTTCTACTCATCGGATTGAGATACCAAGTACCCCAGTTTTAAGTCAAACACTAAGCTATCCAACAGTGAAAACCGCACGGCATTTTTTCCAGTAGTTTTTTAAATGATGCTTGTACAAACATACAGACAAACTAACAAACAAACAGACAGACACGATTTTAAACTATGTTATATTTTTGTTCAGTAGCTTATTTTAAGTACCCTAGACCATTTTTTTAAATTATTTTCTTTGTACTGACTTTTTCGTTCTTATTGCTTTATTATTAATATAAGATAGATGTTGGTTTCCTGTTTCCTTACAATCAGAGTACAGCTCGAGTCTTTGGATTCAACTGAAAGACATGCTATCAGGCTCATAGGGGATGACACTCTCGAAAAGAGTAAGCTTCAAAGTCTAGCGTATTGACGTGAGGTCGCAAGCCTGTCAGTATTCTACAGATTGCACTATGGATAGTGTGCACAAGAACTGCAGAATCTGATTAAGACAGTACCTTTCCATCACCGTATGACTAGACAATCGGCAAAGCGCCACCCTTATATGGTTGAAATACCTCACACAAGAACGAAGCGTTACGTTTCTTCATTTATTATAAGAACTCCAAAGGAGTGGAATGCCCTGCCCTCGTCAACGTTTCCGGTAAATTATAACCCAGATGTGTTCAAGTCAAGAGTGAATAGGTATCTACTAGGCGAGCTTGTTACACCTTCGACCACATCATCGCTTTCCATCAGGTGAGATCGTTGTACTTTAAAAGTATAATAAGAACACTTTGTATATACCTAATTAATCTGTTTTAGATGGGAGGATCGAATCAAATTGCTGGCAGTGAACTGCAACTTGTCGCTCAAAACGAATTCATACAAGCCAGCAAACAATAAATCTGCCCAAACTCGCAAGTGCTCCAGACACTAAACACTGAACATAATTTGAGAAATTATGGCTCCTATGCAATAGAATTATTGTGCAAAGACGCAGCAATCAACAGTTTTGGCAAAACAAAAAAAACAGACAACGTATCATGGTTTCACTTTTTTTATATTTATTGGAGATTTCATCATATGATTTCATTATATATATAACGCTGAATAAAAAACTTCTTCTAAGCCACGTCAAGAAAAAAATATCTAGCGGTGACATTCCACACATATAACTGACACAAACTTTACTATTCTCGTAAAAAACTTAAAATTATTAATTGAATCAAAGCACGTGTCAGTACATACATGACGGAAACCATTACGGCTGTCAGCTTATGTAGAAATCAATTATTTTGATTGGTTTGAGGACATTTTGGTGAGTGCCTGTTAACTATATCCAACACGGTTTTTAATCTACTAAATTGAATTTCACTTTTTTTCCCAGTGGCAATATACAGGTTGTCCCAGAACTCAATCAGGGTTGTAAAATGGTACAATACTTGTTAGTTTTATACTAAAAAAAACGAGTAAAAAAATAAAAACCTCAAGTAACCCGATTTTTGCTAACCCATTTTACTCAGTTAAAATGTTTATTATTCGCACAAGCTCTTGGTAGGTAATTTTACGGCAAAATGATGAGAGAGATGGATAGTGGACATGTTTGCCATGAGTGAGCGAGATAGATAGTGACGCCACTTATACCAAAGTCAACAAGAGTAAGTAAAATAAATAAAATAATGAAAAACCTTGACCTAGTTTAGTTTAGGTTTATTGGAATAAAAGTCAGATACATAGGGAAATAACATTTTTTATTACAGCAAATGTTCAAATTGTTTGCCATCAGCCTCAATACACGCCCTACATCTTCTTAAAAAAGATCTACTTATTAGCTGGGCATATCCTCGAGAGTTAATGTCCTCAGCAGCTTTAGAAATTCGTTGACGCAGCTCAGGTACGCTCTCAATGGGCTTTGAATAAACTTTTTCTTTGAGAACGCCCCAATAAAAAAAAACAGGGGATTTAAATCTGGGGAACGGGCTGGCCACGAGATAGTGCCTGAACGTCCGATCCACCTTCCCATCCATCCCATCCAACCATCCACCGGATATTCCTGGTCAAGAAAATCTCTTACTTGCACTGCGTAATGCGCTGGGCAGCCATCTTGTTGATACCACACGTGGCGACGATCTGTTAGTGGTACGTCCAAAGTTGGTAAATTTTCTCGTAAAAAATGTAGGTAATTCGTGCCATTCAAGTTCTCAGGCAGCTCAAAAGGCCCAACAATTTTGTCGTTTAACATTCCGGTCCACAGGTTTACTTTAAAGCGATACTGGGATCTGTCTTCTCGCATTAAATGTGGATTCTTCACATGCCACTCGTGAAAATTGTGTAAGTTTATGTAACCATCTTTTTTAAATGTAGATTCATCTGACCAGAGAACTTTTTGGATAAATTGGGGATTTTCATTATGACTCTGTAGCATTGTTCTACAAAATGAAATCCTTTCAGGATAATCTCGAGGGAGAAGACATTGAACTCGTTGTACGTGAAACGGATGCATTTCGGCTCTTTGTAAAATACGATGTGCTGTGCTTTTGGGTATTCCCGTTCTTTCTTCAATTACACGAACGGAAATATTTGGGTCATCTGCGATCTCTTGCAACACTTCTTCCTCTTAAGGAAAGCGAGGTCTACCTCCAGCCCGTATTTAATTCGAGAAATGGCCGCCCTCCGTAAGTGAACGGTGCACATTAACAAACACGCGATGATCCAGATAGCGCTCTAAATTTGGATATCTTTCACGATAAAGTCTAGCGGCGGCACTTGCGTTGTATCTGCATTCCCCATAAATGAGGTGCATGTTCGCATATTCTTGTGAAGTGTAGCGCGTAGGCATGATAGATAACAAGGATGCCAACAAATCCAATTCCAAAAGAGAGAAGCCAAAGTTGCCGGTATGTAATCAAAAAGTCCAATTCACAAAAATCCAAGTCCAATAAGAGAAGCCAAAGTTGTCAGTACTAAATCAACACAAGCGTATACGGAAAGGTGCGCAGTAGACAAATGAGCAAAACGTACTAACTGGTGTCAGACTGGTAGCGTAGCCATTTGCTTGGTATGACGTCTGTATCTGTTCGCACTCGTTTAAACGACGCATCTCCGTCTCACTGCGTGGCGTCACTATCTGTCTCGCTCACTCATGGCAAACATGTCCACTATCCATCTCTCTCATCATTTTGCCGTAAAATTAAGAACCTACCAAGAGCTTGTGCGAATAAAAAACATTTTAACTGAGTAAAATGAACAAAATAAAAATATGTAGCTTACTTCCGCCAAAACTGTAAGTCAGACAAATGATAAATGGTAAAATTAACACAAGTAAAACCCCACGCTAAACAAAACCCTACCCAAAATTGAACTAATGAAAAATATAAATGAAATGAAAGCTAAGGCCTGGAGGCCAGAAAAAACATTTATATACAAATAATATATATAAATATATATACACAATAGGGGTGTAAGGGGTGACATAACATCTAGCCGCCCAAGTCAACCTCACCTGCCCTTGGTGCACCCTGCTGTTTAACGAACGAGGCTCTGACGACAAACTCGCCAAGACGCACTGGCCAGCGTGGCGTTTTATGGCTAAACCCCTTTTGCTCAATATGATAAGTGCTACAAAACGATCGCCCTCAGTCCCCAGCGGCCTCGCTATTCCGGATTCTGGCAGCGGTCCTGGTAACGGCGGGGCAGAGGGAGGTAAGAATCTCTGGAAGAGATCCGGCTGCCACAAACTAATGACCCTGACCCTGGCGTGTTTTAACGCCAAGACGTTGCGTACGGACGAACGACTCTTAGAACTAGAACACGAAGCAGAAAATATCCACTCGGATATAATAGGATTGTCTGAGGTTCGCCGGAAAGGTGAAGACCTGATCAAACTTACTTCGGGTAATGTATTGTATTACAAAGGTCTTGGAGACTCATCTTATGGTGGAGTAGGATTTTTGATACACAAAAACGTAGAAAAATTAGTCCAAAACTTTACAAGCTTCTCAAACCGCGTTTGCTCTCTCATAATAAAATTAAATAAAAGATACTGCATTAAAATTGTTCAACTTTATGCACCAACATCTGACCACACTGATGACGAGGTAGAGTCCTTTTACGATGACATAGAAAAAGCTCTTACGGAGACACCATGTCACTATTTTACCATCATTGGCAATTTTAATGCGAAAATCGGATTACCATTGCTAAATGAAAAATGCATAGGGAATTTTGGCTTCGGGGTACGGAACAACAGAGGGCAAACTCTGGTCAACTTTCTCGAGCATCGGCAGATGTACGCAATGAATACTTTTTTGCAAAAACGACCCTCGAGAAAGTGGACTTGGGCCAGCCCTGACGGCAAAACCTAAAACGAGATCGATTATATCCTCAGCTCACACAAACATTTTGTAACAGACGTTGAAGTTCTCAACCATTTTAAAACTGGTAGCGATCACCGTTTGGTGAGGGCGAGAGATTTGATTTAAAACAAGAAAGGTCTAAAATGATTTCACCAAAGAACACATGTTACACAACACAAGATATAGCATCTCTCTCAAATGACTTTAAATTAGAACTGAAAAATAGATTTGAAGGGCTAAAAGAACTTAACCTTGATGTAGATGAGCTAAACGAGTTATTGTGTGTTGCCTTAAAAGAAACTACACAGAAACATATTTGCAAGGTAAGAAATAAATCTAATAAATTGTCACAAGAAACGTTGTCTTTAATAGAGGAAAGAAGAGCAGCAAAACAAATAAACTGTTATATGTTTTGCTGCTCTGTTTCCAACTTAGTTTCATCACCTTTGTTGCGTATTTTCACTGGAAATGCGTCACAAGTAACAAGCGGCGATGACGTAATCGTAAATATGGTGCAATAGTGGCATGACCTTGCGGAATCATAGTGATTCATTCTGGCTCAAACTGGTTCGCGGCGATGCAGTAGCTAGCTAGCTCAGGCGCGTGGCCTATATAAGGGAATTTGTCACCATTGCTTAGGCACTCTCAGTCCAGCATTCGACGAGTCAACATCACCCGAAGATGCCTCGTGCAGAGGCGAAACACGTGTCGTATTGATGTCAGACGTTTGGTATTTGGATCGAGGTATATGTTTTTTATTGTGTTTTTATATTATATGTATATGAATATATAAGTGTTTGGATACTTGTATTTGGGTAGGGTTTGTTTAGCTTGGGGGTTTTTTATTGTGTTTTTATATTATATGTATATGAATATATAAGTGTTTCGATACTTGTATTTGGGTAGGGTTTGTTTAGCTTGGGGGTTTTTTATTGTGTATATATATTTATATACATTGTATATAAGTGTTTTTTCTGGCCTCCAGGCCTTAGCTTTCATTTCATTTATATTTTTCATTAGTTCAATTTTGGGTAGGGTTTTGTTTAGCGTGGGGTTTTACTTGTGTTAATTTTACCATTTATCATTTGTCTGACTTACAGTTTTGGCGGAAGTAAGCTACATATTTTTATTTTGTTCATTTTAAATATGGATTTCCGCAAAGTAACGCCTGAATCTATCAATTATGAGTAAAATGGGTTAGCAAAAATCGGGTTACTTGAGGTTTTTATTTTTTTACCCGTTTTTTTTTGTATAAAACTAACAAGTATTGTACCATTTTACAACCCTGATTAAATGCTGATTAAACTTTTAATGGCACTTGCCAAGGCACTCTAAAACTTTTTTTTTAAAGGAGGGGCCTTTCAAAGTCGTCAAATTTTGAAAGTTTTAAATTCATAGTTTAACAAATAGTCTTAATTCTACGAAACTTGGGCAATTATTCATTATTTTTGACTGTGATTCTAGAAATGTTATTTAGGGTTACGGTTCCAAAGTTTAAATGAACAAAAATACTAAAAATTAACCACAATAACCGAAAAATGGTTACAGTTTGACCAAATTTCTAGGTTTTTCTTAAATGCCCATAATTTTCAAACTGCATGGGATAGTTTTTTTTTCTGATTTTTCTCATGATGGTTACAATCAATCCTGTCACCCCGTTTCGGCTTGACGTTGAGTTCTGGGACACCCTGTATACGAGAAAAGTGGAACTTGCAAAAACCTGTTATTATGTCAGCACAGGTGTGGGTGGAACTGTGGATATTTGGGATTTGGAACGAAAAAAGTTTTGTATTAATTTTTGTTCATTAAGGTCATATCATAGGGCGTGATGACTCGTTATGGTTTTGTCTTAGGTGTATTTTACATGGCAAACCCACTTGCACAACGCTGCAAGCAATCCCTTGAGTTTTTGTAACAGAATGACATCCGCCTGTCCGCTCAGTGAACAGCACGGCCGGGGCGGGCGTGGCCATGCGATTCACCGCTAGAACGCAACGCGCTGTCTAAAGAGGCACCGTAGTTCTGCGAAGTCCCACAAAAAATAATAGAGTAGTGCAACGCCAACGGAGGCTCCACCACAGCGCAAGGCTGCATGGTTAAATAGTTTCTTCGTAAGCGGAGGCTCCATACAAAATTCACCTCATGGCATTGACTGCAGGTCAGATCCGCTTTACGATTTAAAAAAACCCATTATATATAGTAAATTGAGCTCCTTTATTGCTACTACTAGGTGGTCAGACCAGCGTGGTGGCTTGTTATTGTTAATTAAATAAAAAATGAATATAATAAGTGGCATTCTACTTCCTAATAATCATATTGTTCATGTTACATAATATGTGACATTTAATTTATGGTGGCTCCAGATTATCTTCCAGCCCTCTATCCATCTATCCATCCTCCGAACCATCATAACTAAGGCTGACGTCGAAGTGATTGGAACGGTGTATGCTAGTTGCAAACAGATAAGGGTTTTTGTTTTTTCGGGGTTTTGTCATATCTCGGGTCTCAAGACTTCCCAAGAAATTGAGAAATTTTCATTTATTATAAAATTTATTATTATTTATTTTTATTTTAATACAGCAAAATTCTTTCAATACACATGGGTTTATTAAACTATACATTTAATAACAGACTATAAATTAGTTTAAACGCTAACTTTAAAAACACGCAAACAGAAACTATTGATAAAAATCTTTAAAAAAACATAAACTAAAAAATAACAACTTATAAGAACTAAATATAATTAGAAACTCTCACAAAAAAAGTAATAAAACAATTGTTTAAGCAATTTTAGCTTAACAAAAATTAAGGAATATTATTTTCTCTTAAAAGAGGCTGTTCACAAAGTTGCTGGAGGCGCGCGAATTTTTTGCTTCGAATATAGCCTTATTTTTACTTGAATTGTATAAGATAAACAAGACATAAGTTCAAAAACTAACACCCGACTACGGTTTTCAAAATCAGACTTTTTTTTTAGTTTGGTTAAATAATCCCTTCTTTGCTAAGCCGTTAAAAAAGTCGGGTAAAAATTAAGCTTATAACACTCTATACATTAGTGGCTCTGTGAAAGCCTTGCGAGCACAAACTTTTTGTAAAAAACTCAAGCGGTGCACAATAGCACCATCGAGTTACCTTATTGTAAAACAAACATTAATAACCAAGGTGCTCCATCAATCGCTACCTAGTAGGTAAAAAGCTGATTCCACTGGAAGAAACCTAAAAGTGAGCAATTTACTGCGTTTTGAGGAGCTATTCTGCTCATCACGCCAAAGACCCTCATTAGATATTCACCAAATTTTATGAGACCATGTTAAAGTTACTACCTTTCAAATATAAAAATAACCATTGAAATCTAATCTAATAAGGTGGAGATATTCAGTAGCCTCCTTTTTGGCCCTTTTTAGAGTAAGTACAAAATCCCCAACGACTAAAAATTTGTGAATCCTGTATACCAAGTGTCGTCTAGATCGGATATGAAATAAGACCTGTAGAAGTGAACATCCGGATAGCTAGACCGCCGGACGTACGAAAGCGCATTTTTGCCCAAGCTGAAACGGAGCCGGTTTGCTCACGCTTCACGCTCGCTCGGTCAATGAAGACGAATCGATTGATACCTTTCTTGTCAAAATTTTTAATTTGGACACCCTTCCTTTGCTCCGCAGTAGTTGTTTTTTTTTGTGTCACTATAATACCTGAATACGAATCGATTGACACCTTGCTTGTCATAATTGCACCAATAGTGGCGATGCTATGGTGGAACATCCACATACATACATACATACATACATACGTACAAACATACATACATACTACATACATACATGAATACATACATAAATTCATACATACAAACATAGGCTGACTTCGTTACCCTTCCGTTGCTTCTCCGTAGTCGGGTGAAATGATAGATACATTTTATGTTAATTTAAACTTATGCATGCCTCAATGATTCCAGTTAAATGTATAGGCTATATGTTACTACTAGTTTTCCCGCCCGCAACTTCGTCTGCGCGGTCTACTGTTTATCGCGGAAAAAAGCATCCTATTTTCTTCTAGGATATTATAAATCAATGCAATTGTAGGTATGCTCTTGATATTTTGTTGACAGACTTTTTATTTTTCCATGGCAACCGCCATGGAAACGAAAAGACCATTCTGTGATGGCAACCGTTCCTTACAGTGATTTATCAACATTTTCCAGTTTTCCCGTGGAAACTTACAATTTTCCGGATTAAAAAGTATCCTAGTGTTATTCCAGGGTTTAAGCTATCATCATTTTAAATTTCATCAAAATCCGTCCAGCCGATATCGCGAGAAAGCTCCCCAAACAAACAAACAGACAATGTTTCACTTTTATATTGGTATGGATTTTAGCTGTTATTTCATTGCGTTCTAAAAAATAATCACTTAAATCATTAGCGTATTATTTAAAATATTTCTTAATTTTAGGATTTAATTTTCTGATACTAGATAAATAAAAATAAAAACATTTTGTAAATTATGTTTCAGTAAGAACAAATTTTGAACAGTTCGTAGCGCAAGGTAACTGAGATTTGAGTTGTCAAAGCCTAAAGCTTTGCAATCCTCCGTTTGAGTGTTATCATTAAAAATAGGCAGCGAACAATTTAATTTGTAAGAAATACAAGTATCTGCACCCCGCAGCTTTGCCCACGTGCAAACTTCCCTTCTCGCCAATCTCGTTCCCTTTCAAAAAATCTTTATTGCACCTCCAGAATACTACAGGAATATTTCTTCCAAATTTCAAATCTCTGGGTCCAACGGCTTAGTCTGTGCGTTGTCTGTCAGGTTTGTAACGGTAGTGTTTTAATCTATATATACTCATAATAAAACTGTAACGGGTCCAATTCTGTTTTTTTGATTGTAGTCTATATTCGATACTGAAGCCAAAAAAGTATTTTTTTCATTTTTGTCTGTATGTCTGTCTGTCTGTCTGTATCTTGTCTAGGCATCACGCCGAAACTACTGAATGAATTTAAATGAAACTTGGTATGATCTGAGCTCATACTACAAGGTAGGACATAGGATACTTTTTATCCCGAAAAATTAAAGGGTTCCTGCAGGATAGGCGTTGAAAGTTAGTTAAATGAACACGTATCACGCTGAAATTACTAAACGGATTTTGTTGCAACTTGGCACTGTCATAGTTTATATAATGGGTAAACATTGAATAAAGAGTTCCTGCGGGATAATGACCCAAATTCTGTAAAATGAAGATATTTTGTTTTTTTTTTTGGAGGCCGTTCTATATTCAATACTAAAGCCAAAACTGTTTATTTTTTGTCTGTCTGTCTGGCTTTCGGTCTGTCTGTCTGTACCTTGGCAGCGCATCACGCCGAAAATACTCAATGAATTCAAATGAAATTTGATATGATTTGAGTTCATATTTCGAAGTAGGACATTGGATACTTTTCATCCCGAAAAATTAAAGGGTTCCTGCAGAATAGGGGTGGAAAATTATTTAAAAGAACACGTGGCACGCTGAAACTATAGGACGGATGTTAATGACACATAGTTTATAAGATGGGTAAAATTATTGATATTTTTTGTCCCGAAAAAATAACAGGTTCCTGCGGTATATGAATCCAAATAATGTACATAAAAGATATTGTAAATATTTTTTTGGAGTTTTCTAAACTTGTTTGATTTGAGTTCATACTACGAGGTAGGACATAAGATACTTTACAATCCAAAAAAAAAATGGATTCTCGTAGGATAGGGGTTGAAACTTATTTAAAAGAACACGTACCACGCTGAAACTAACGGACGGGTTTAATTGCAACTAAGCACCGTCTTAATTTATATGATGTGTTAAAATTGAAGACACGTTTTATCCCGAAAAAATAAAGTGTTTCTATGGGATATGGATCCAAAGTTACAAAAAATCTGTACAAAGAAGATAAATTAATAAATGCTCTTAGGTGCTTAAAAAAAGGTATTAAACGAGAATATAACATTCTTTTTAATCGTGTCTTTCTGTCTGTTTGTATGTTTGTTTGTTGACGCATCACGTAAAAGCTTCTGAACTGATTGCAATGCAGTTTTCATTGTTAGATAGCTTAGGGTTTGATTCAAAAACTGGTGTATTTGTTATCTCAATCCGGTGAGTTAAAAGCCGAGCAATTGATAAATGCATTTTTGACGGCTGAAGAAATTTTGATCAAATGTTGGTATATTGGTCCTAGAATAGCACATTATGGTACTTTAAACCTAAAAAAAAACCATGGGTGCGAAGCCGTGGGTACAGCTAGTTGTTATATAAACATTGTTATTTATAGAAGTAATTTTAAAAGAAAAGTAGAGAAAAATTACACTCGACTTGGGGGAAGGGTCTCAGGTCTTGTATGCTTGTATTAAATATGTAAACCTTTCTTGAAAAATTATCTAACTAATGTTGAAAATCGCATCAAAACCCGTTGCGAGGTTTAGGAGTTAAAGACCAAACACACAGTTAAATATTTAAACGGGACTTAATCGCGCTGAAAACTTAATATTTATTTACCTCGACGTTTCGATGAAGTTGCATGTAACATGTTTTGTGTAACTTTTTTGTCTTGACGTCATCGTGGTCACGAGAAGACCAAAAAGTTACAAAGGCCAAACAGTTAGAAAGACAGACAGATCAAGATAAATAAAACCATAAGACAGACAGACGCAGAAATTGACTTTTCCTTATACTTTGTATTGATATTGATAATATCCAAAAGATAGATAAATTGATATTCCTACAACATTTTGTAACGTCGACATAAACAAAACTGTCGTATTCCACTAACAAGATTTTAATTAAGAGCAGCAAAATTTTCTTATGAAATCGGCTAAAACAATCAAAACTCTGTAAGAATTATTGTTTTTTATGAACTTCTTGATATAATTTACAGCTGAAACAAGTTATGGTTTTATTTATATTGACCTGTTTGTTAATTTTTGTTTGTTTTTTAATTTGTTTGTTTGGTTCAAATATAGTAATTGAAATTTTACCCTATTTCTTAGGACCGATTAATCTGAAATTTAGTACAGATATCCATAGCAACACGGCAACGCTAGCCCCCGTGCAGTCACACTCCGCCCGGGGGGACGTGCCCCCCCCCCCCCCCACGCCCCCCCCCCAATTGCGCACGAAGTTTTCAGTTCTTTGACATTTATATTTCTATCAAATGTGTGATCATTTAATTTCAAGAAAATGACTCGACCACAATCAACTATAAGGAGAAAGGCGAGAAGAATGGTATTTGACGTTTATAACATTTTTTTTAAAAGAAAATGATATAACTGTTTCTCTGAATAATACTGCGGAAGCTACGAAAAAGTCTGTATCCACAGTTAAAATGATTGTAAGTTAAGAATTACCCCTGGTAAGAGACAACGAATAAAACCAGTCACAGGCATAGACGATTTTGACGATGCAATAAAACGATGCATTCACAAATTTCATATTACTGAGAACGAATTACCGACCCTCCTTTGGTAAACTTCGTGCTAAATTTCGATCTGGTATAGATTTTGAACTCGGATTTAAATGGAAAGCCAACGAGAATTAAAGGCAAGTTTTAATATAAACAACAGCCATCAGATTATTAAGAATAAATTACTTACAAAACTAAGACAGTATCGACAACAAAACAGACCAATTGTATACACAGATGAGTCATATGTTCACGCTACTCACACAAAACCGAAAGGTCTGTCCACAGATGGGTCCACTAAGGGATTAAAAAACCCCATATCAAAAGGGTAACGTGTTGTGATAGTAAATGCCAGATCAAAAAACAGGTTTTGTGACTAACGCCTTGTTGACGTTCAAGTCAGGTATGAATTCCGGGGACTATCACGACGACATGAATTTTGAGAATGATGTGACATGGATCCAAACTCAATCGGTATCGAATCTAACCCAAAATTCAATTGCAGTTGTAGACAATGCATCATACCGTAACAAGGAATATGAATTAGCACCAAACGCGAACACAATGAAAGCTTATATGCAGGCTTGGCTTTCAGAAAAAGGAATAACATCTAGATTTAAAATGTTGAAGCCTCAATTATACTAATTAATAAAAAGTAACAAATACTGTCAAAACATTTAGTATAAACAAGATTTTCAACGAGCATGGTCATGACGTACTTCACCTCACTCCCTACTGAACCCAGAAATAGCATGAATAGAAATGGCATGGGCAGCTATTAAGGGTTATGTTGGCAGCAAAAATGTAAAATATGGAATGTGCCCCGTATTAATACGAGTAGAGTTAGTGTACGAAACAGTAAATGCAATGGGACCAATTGATTGGAAAAAGCTATTCGACAAAATCAAGACAATCGAAGAAGCGTCAAAAGTGACCACGTCATCGATAGAATGACGAAATAATTTATAATACGAGTTCGAGATTCTGACAGCAGTGATTCTGAATTGGATTTCTCAACTGACATGGAAGATGAAATCGCAACTCCTGGCCCAAGTTTAATAATACCTAACGAAACTTCCTAAACCACTGTTGTTTTAAAACTACACTATTTTGAAAGAAAATCCGAGATTATTTTTATGAATCTGAGTTTCCGCTTAACTTGCGTTTAATTAAATCACTTTACTCCATTTTCACACTACATAAAAATTATATATACAATGAACATATATACGACGAACTCACGGGTTTTCCTTAAAGATTTATGAATTTACCATGCAACTGAAGAGCATGCGTCTAGCACTTGTCCATAATTATACCTGCGCGGATGACCGCCATTTTGGTTCAACTTATGTGTCGAGAACTGTACACTCCTTTAATTCTGATGACAATACACTAATGTATATTCAATACTAGCTTTCCCGTCCGCAACTACGCGCGGATTACATTTTATCGCGAAAATATTATCCTGTTTTCTTCTAAGCTATTAAAAACCAATGCAAAAGTAGGTTTAGCACCAATACTTTGATGTTTTTTGACAGACTTGTTATTTTGTTTCCTTGCCAACCGTTCCTTACAGTGAGTAATCAATATTTTCCAGTTTTACCGTGAATTTAATAAGTATCCTAAGTTTTATTTTAGGCTATCTTCATTCCGAATTTTATCAAAATCCGTCCAGCAGTTATCGAGTGAAAGCTCCCCAAACAAACAAAAAAACAAACAAACAAACAAACAGACAATGTTTCACTTTTATATATTGGTATGGATCATTGTAGATCCAAAATGGCCGTCATCACAAAATATCAGATTACATTTATTTTTTGAAACCCCTCAAGGGCATCAAATGAAAGAACTTAACTAGTAAAATACAGTACACCATGTAAAATCCAAATCTTAGATGGCCGCCAAATCAAAATGGCGTTTTTTTTTCAATTCCTTCAATATGGGTATCAAATTAAAGGGCCTAACTAGTAGAATACAGTACACTATGATAATTTCCAATCCAAGATGGCAATTATCACAAAATGGCGGATTACTCTATTTTCAATACCCTCAATAAGAGTATCAAATGAAAAGGCTTGACAAATAGACCACAGTCAACTTTAGAAAGAACTAAATAAAAACCTAAAACATGAACGTAAAAAAATACACTATGAAAATTTCAAATCCAAGATGGCCAACATAAAAAAATAGCGGATCACTCTTTTTTAAATACCCTCAATATAGATATCAAATGAAAAGGCTTGACAAGTAGAATACAGTACACTCTAGAAATAATTTAATAAAAACTTAAAAAATGAAATAAAGAAGAAGAAAAGATAAACGTTTTTATATGTACTAAAAGCTAAAATGTAAAAAAAAACGGTTCGTAGCGTACCTTGAATAATATAAATTTGACAAGCCACACAATTTCATTTTATTTTTTAGTTTTTAGTGCTTATAACTAAAAAAAACTTATTAAATATTAGCATATGTTCAGTTGGGTTTGTATGTAACAAAACAAAGGATACTGATATGATATTACCGATCGCCGCCCTCACCCTGTCATATGATGCCGCCACTGCGCAGAAAAAGACAAAGAGCTAAAACGTAAAATATCCGATAACTGGATAATACATTTGTTAATTTATAATTTCTCGACTACCCGACGTAAATTTCCCGGGAACGAAACCACTGATTTTCTGGGAATTCTTGACCCGGAAATTTCCAGGATATCAGTTGTTCTCGTTCCCGTATGATAAACCCTTATTTAGACAGATAGACAGGTAATTTCAAACAACTGATTTCCCGGGAATAAAGGCTAATAAAGGCTTTATCCATTCAGTACTGAACACTAACGTCACAAAAAAGCTCCGCCTCCACTCACAAGTGTTAAGCCAAGCGTGCAGTTTTTCCTTTGCCAAAAATCCCTTTGCAACAATTTCACTGAAATACACGAACGTATTTTAAGGCACTAAACTCGTGTTTGACACGACTACATAGTAAAGTGTATTTGGCACCCAACTGGCTGTGCTTTAAAATACGTAGCGACTGCTGCTTAATCTGCACCGTAAGCTTTCTGTCTGCGTTCAGTGTGAAAACACGAATTTAGAGCTCAAAGCCTCGCCACGATAGAGCTTTTGGATATTGGTTACAAATTACTTAGATTATTAAATACGATTAGTTTATTCAAGAATCTCATCCAAAAGTTAAGTCCTCTTTTTTTAGGGTACCGAACGTACAAATAAAAAAAAATAACGGAACGCATAAAGGATCACTCGTGTGTCTGTCTATCCGTCTGTCACTTTACTCCGAATCTACTGGATCGATTAAATTGAAATTTGGATAGAATATCTGTGATACAAACACGGAGATGTATAAAGTTATTGAATTTAATAGAAGAAATTTGAGAATTGCTCACGGAACAGTCTGTTGGACTGAAAAAAGGTGTTTTTTTTATCTGAAATTTATTTTACATTTAAGCTTAAGCAATGGAGGAGGGAGTGAATTCCAGCACTTCGTGGCACAGAATCGGAAACTACCACAAATTGCGGCAGTGCCATGTCGCGGGATATGCAATATATATAAGAATATTATGGTCTCGAGCCCAAACAAACTTTTAAAAGTGATAGGACGGATTTTGATTCATGACAACCCCAAACATCAGAGTTGCGAGGTGCATCCCTTCTGTTCTTCATTTTCAATTCGTAAATATGTGAATTTTGAATATGGAAGTCACTTGTAGGGGTATATTAGAATATAAAAAAATGGCTTGCAAAATGTACCATGTGACATCTATCTTCTATCTATACTTACAATAAAGCAATAAGAACGAAAAAGTCTGTACAAAGAAGATAATTAAAAAAAAATGGTTTATGGTAGGAACCTAAAATAAGCAACTGAACAAGAATATAACATTTTTAAAATTCCTGTATATCTGTTTGTCTATATGTTTGTTCGCGCATCATATACTTGGTATCTCAATCCGATGAGTAGAAGCCGAGTAATCGATAAAAACTTTTACACGGCTGAAGGAATTTCAATCAAATATTGGTATTTTAGGTCTTGGAATAGTAATAGAGTTCTTTCAACCTAGAGAAATAGCCACGCGTGCGAAGCCGCGGGTACAGATAGTTATAAATATAAATAAAAATAGGCATATACAAAAATTTAACACTATTAACAATAGATGGACTAGCTACAAAATACTATTTACTTGGTTAAATAATAAATCAATTACTGTTAAGGTTCATCAATATGTATCGTATAATCGAAGCGTCAATAAAGAAATATCAAAAGATACGTCTGACCGCGAACGATTGCTACACCGATCTGATTGCGTGATCCGTCACTGAACAAACCCCTTCTGCTTCATCGGCAAGCAGACACTCACTCTGACCTTGGTGTTCACCACAAGCGCTCACTTTCAAGAGAGTACGGGACCAGCATGGGAAGAAAATTAGCTGTAGAACCCAATCTTTAAATTATTACCCCTTCGTACTGAGCTGGTCCTAGGTGATTTAAATGTTATAATAATGTTGAAATTCAGCCTTTTAAATCACCAAATCCTGAAAGGTCTTAGGAGGTAAGGAACTTATCGAGTCACCTTAATGTAACCTGAAGTACCCTCATGCAATACATACATAGTCAGTAAAACGATATTCCTGCCATTTCGTCTTTATTGTAGTCTCTTAATGATGAAACACATGGTCAAGCCATAGTTATAGCATCAGACTACAGACATTAATCTACTAACCACTCATCAACCCCGAGTTAGCATCTAAATCGAATCTCCGAATAGCGGGATACATCGAGCATTACCTATCTGCAGATCTGGAACGTCACTAGTATTCACTCACTGTGTCCGATTTAGGTTAGAGCTTTTTTTTAGTTAGACGAGATATTTGCTTGAGTTTTGAGCCATGCCAGACTTAATGTATCTCAGAACTTTAATCTGATAGGTAATTTGTAGTACTGCACTTGTTACTCTGATGTAAATAATTATTTGATATCTGATGCCAGCGGATTTGCAGGCGTGGTCATTTTTACAGGTAAGTAGTACGCTATGTACTATTCCAAGACCTAAAATACCCATATACCAAACATTTGATCAATATTCCTTCAGCCGTCAAAAAGTTTTTATCAATTTCTCGGCTTCTACTGATCGGATTCAGATACCAATTACACCAGATTTTAAGTCAAAGCTATGGAACAGTGAAAACCGCATCGCAATCGGTCCAGTAGTTTTTACGTGATGCGCGAACAAACATACAGACAACTAATAGACTAACAAACTAATAAGCAGGCAGACACGAATTTTAAAAATATTATTTTCTTGTTCAGTAGCTTATTTTAAGTACCCTAGACCATTTTTTTTAATTTTCTTCATTGTACAGACTTTTTTGTTCTTATTGCTTTATCATAAGTATAGATAGATAGATGATGGTACCTTTTTATTGGCTTCAGTGATCTTCAAACTGAAACACATTGCTAAGACATTTTGCAGTTGCTTTAAAACAACTGACACAGAGACGGTATTAATCCAAACGGACTCTGGTCCACGATACGTAATGCCTGGTGGTGTGCAACATTCTGATTGATAATACAGTACAGATTGATATTGCAATATTATGTGAATACATTCATGAAAGATCTTGACACAATAATAGCGTTTATTTCCAGAAGTTCCATGAGACAAGTTCCGTGGGACAAAAAACACATTAATTAAGGTTATTTTTTATTCCCACTAGTTCCGTACAGCCTTAAAGAATTCCAATGAAACTAATTCGTCTATTGATCCCTACTTTTTGGCCATCACTGGAGGTCAAAAAGTGGGGGACAATAGACAAATCAGTTGGAGAAATGAGATGCTTTGCCAATAGGTAGAATCCCATAATGAATGACACTCGCAGGGTTAGCAATGTAATGTATTTCCATAATTATCCTTGGCAAACAAAGGGTGCGTCTGCGTGCTGCGTTTTTGTCAGTATTTCTACCCGCTGAGCGAATTTGCATTATAATAAAAGGTTTTATAAGCTACAGCTTGCCCTAATGGTTTTTGTTGGTTTTTGGGTGAAATTTAGTAATTGAAATTTTACCATCTTCCCGTTGACCATCATCAACATCATCAACCCGTATTCGTCCACAGCTGGACGTAGGCCTCCTTGTGAACGCCACTGAGCCAGATCTTCGGCTCTCCTCATCGATTCGGTCTTCCTGTTGACCGATTAATGTACAATTTGATACACCTTTAGTTCCGATGACAATACAATAATTAAATACAGGTATTCAGTGTCATTGTAAATGGCTGCCACCACAAAATGGCGGTTTACATATATTTTTCAACCCCCGCAATATGGATATGAAATGAAAGGGCTTGACAAGTAGAAAACAGTATAATAATGAAATTACTAAATAAATAACGAAAAACTTGAAAATTAATTAGTTTTTTTTTATAAGTTTTACGATTTTATTATAAAGAAGATAATGTATGTACTAAAAGCTAAAAAAAATGCAACAGAAACGTGGAGCGTAGCGTAACCTGAGTATTAGAAATACTATAATAGAGTACTCGATCTTATTTAATTTTTTACCTTTTAGCATATCATCTTCACAACAAAACCGTTTAAGCGTAATTCAAAAACCTTTAATGTTTACTGACTTCGATTTCCAGGTGTAACTTTCAAACTTTGCCGTATAATTTCATCCAAATTAAAATGACTCGCAGCGACCGTTTGATTCGAATCACTTATCTATACTTATAATAAAACTGTAACAGGTCCTTTTCTGTACATTGAAGATATTTTGTAATTTTTTTTTGGAGGCTGTTCTATATTTGATACTGAAGCCAAAACTGTAAAAATATGCATTTTTGTCTATCTGTCTGTCTGTCTGTCTGTCTATCTGTATCTTGGCTAGGCATCACGCCGAAACTACTGAATGAATTCAAATACAACTTGGTATAATTTGAGTTTATACTACGAGGTAGGACATAGGATACTTTTCAACCCGAAACGTTGAAGAGTTCCCGCAGGAAAGGGGTTGAAAGATTTTTATGAGAACATGTATCACGCTGAAACTACTGGATGGATTTTAATGCAACTTGGCACAGTTATAGTTTATATAATGATTAAAAATTAAGAATACTTTTTATCCCGAAAATATAAAGAGCTCCTGTGGGATAGGGTCCAAATTCTGAAAATTAAAAATTTTTAGTAAATTCTTTTTGGAGTCTGTTTTATATTCAGTACTGAAGCCGAAACTGTTTTTTTTTTTTTTTTTCTGTCGGTCTGTCTGTTCGTTTGTCTGTTTGTATCTTGGCATAGGATCACGCCGAAACTACTCAATAAATTCAAATAAAACTTGGTATGATTTGAGTTCATACTTCGAGGGAGGACATTAAATATAAATAAATAAATATATTCGGGACAATTCCACACCAATTACCTAGCCCCAAACTAAAATTCCCTATACTATGGGCACTAGATAACGGAAAAACATACATAAATACGAATATAACCATCCATAACTTGGAAACAAACATTTCTGCTCATCACACAAATGGTTGCACCTTGCAGGATTCGAACCCGCGAGCGTTTGATTTCGTTCTTAGTCTAGTGGCTAGTAATCAGCCACTAGACCAACCAGCCACACATTGGACACTTTTCATCCCGAAAAATTTAAGGATTCCCGCAGGATAGGGGTGGAAAGGTATTTAAAAGAATACGTATCACGCTGAAACTACTGAACGGATTTTGATGAAACTTGAAACAGTCAAAGTTTATATGATGGTTGAAAATTAACGATAATTTTAATCCTGAAAATATAAAGGGTTCCTGCGGGATAGGGATCCAAATTCTGTACATTGAAGATATTTAGTAAAAAAAAAATGGAGTCTGTTTTATATTCGGTACTGAAGCCTAAACTGTTCTTTTTTGTCTGTCTGTCTGTGTGTCCGTCTGTCTGTCTGTATCTTGGCAGCATATCATACTGAAACTACTCAATGACTTTAAATGAAACTTCGTATGATTTGAATTCATACTTTGAGGTAGGACATTGGATACTTTTCATCCCGAAAAATTAAAGGGTTCCCGCAGGATAGGGTATGTAAGTTGTTTAACACGTATCCCGCTGAAACTACTGCACGGATTTTGATGCAATTTGGCACAGTCATAGTTTATATCATCATCATCATCATCATCATCATATCAGCCTTGAGAAGTCCACTGCTGAACATAGGCCTCCCCCAAAGAGCGCCATGATGAGCGATCCTGTGCCACCTCCATCCACCGACTTCCTGCGATGGCTATAATGTCGTCGGTCCATCGTGTGGGGGGTCTCCCCACACTTTGCTTGCTTGTTTGTGGTTGCCATTCGAGAACCTTTATAGTTTATATGATGGGTGAAAATAAAGGATACCTACTTTTAATCGCGATAAAAATATGGGTGTCCTTCGGGATATGGGTTCAAATTCTGTAATGGGTTCCTTGCTAAACTTCTATGAAAAAAAAGCTCAAAAAAATGATACAAAAAAAAACAGAAATAATAAATAAAACTTTGTTATGTTAATTTTGAAGTAATAAATGCTACATTTTTAGAGGGTACTCTATATTTGATAGTGAAGCCATAATTGTATATATTTTTTAATTTCTGTCTGTCTGTCTGTCTGTATCTTGACCGCGCATTACGTCGAAACCACTGGATGAATTCAAATGTAACTTGGTATGATATAAGTTTATACTATGAAGTAAGACATTGGTTACTTTTCATCCCGGAAAATTAAAGTGTTCTCGCAGGATAGGGGTTGAAAGTTATTTGAAAGAACACGTATGACGCTGTAACTACTGGACGGATTTTAATGCAATTTGTCACAGTGGTCTATCTATATTTATAATCAAGCAATAGGTACAAAAAAGGCTGCACAAAGAAGTAAAATAAAAAAAAAAACTAGGGTACCCTAAAATAAGCTACAGAACAAAGTTTTTGTTTTTGTTCCTGTCCTTCTGTCTGTTTATCTGTATTTTTGTGCATCACGTAAAAACAAATTGACCAATTGCTATGCGGTTTTCAATGTAGTATAGCTTAGGGTTTGACTTAAAAACTGGTGTAATTGGAATCTCAATTAGAAGACGAGCGATCGATAAAAATATTTTTGATGGCTGAAGAAATTTTGATCTAATGTTGGTATGTTGGTATTTTAGGTCTGGAATATAACATTATTGTACTTTTAATCCAAAGAAATGACCACACGTGCAAAGTCGCGGGTACAGCATCTATATCTGGGGTATCTGGGTTAAAAGTAACCTATATTCCTATTCCAGAACCAAAATTACCTATTGTATAGTGGTATAGTACTTATTTTATTGAATCGGTATGTCTTCTTATTAGTTACGTAATTTATTTTAATGTAATTTTCTTATTTTTATGATACCTAGAAGTACACCACCGTCTGTTGCCGTATTGATTTCCTCTCCATCCAAATGTTGTCTGAAAGAAGTCACTTTTTAGCGATAAGACCACCCATTGGACAATTATATTTCATGATTCTTAGTTTTAGTCCATTAGTTTAAGTAAATTTTAGGTGTTAAATAAAGAGTTATATATTGATCTATCTATCTATCTATAATGTACAAAATACTACATTTTATCCAAATGCAGCGACGCGAATTTCAGCCGTCAAATAGTTTTTTAATAATCGATAAATAACTATTTCATGACTGTTACGGCTCGGCTTATACTCATCGGATTGAGATACCAAGTAAACCAGATTTAAAGTCAAATTCTAAGCTGTCTATCTATCAGTTAAGATCAGTAGTTTTTACGATCCGATAGACAGGCACCGTTTCAAAACATTTTATATTCCTGTTCAGTAGCTTAGCTAATTGAGTCAATTTTGTTGATATATGCATTTTGTTTTTGAAAGCGCGTGTCATGATACCGACAAATATCCCTTAATCGGATCCCATTCTGTGAGGTAAAGTCCTTAACAGCTATGCGCACTGCAGCGCTTAATGCATTTCGGTAAGCCGACGGTACTCCGCCGCTTAGATCGCTTCTGAGGTAGGATTTATACTCGTAATATTACTATCTCAGCGTTTTACTACTCGCGCCAGATGTTGCGGTCTGGTTAGCGTTATAAGAAGTTTTAGAGGTGATGCGAATGGGGCTCTGGGTCGTGAGACTGGCTGACTCATACATTAGATATTTTCAGCTAAACTAAGAGCATGTATACGTAATATATTGACGTGAATTGGAACATAGTTATTTTTATTTTAAAAGTTTTCATTTTATCTTCACTTGTATGTACTAGTATCTATGTATTTTGTCTGTTCTGGAATCCTGCAATTCAAATTTCGAGCACTTTCCGATTAGCTATCCGGCTGAAAATTTCAGGGTAGCTCACAAACCGACGACAAAGCAATAAAATAATAGAAAAAAAAGAAGAAAAATAGAACAACCTAAAAACTTACAAAGCTTGTTGCTTAAAAAATATGGTAAAAAGCCCGTAAAAGCGTTTTTTTTTAATTATTATTTACGCTATTGTTCAATAAATACGATGATTCACGTAAAGAAGAGATCTCATAGATATCACAGTCAAAATGTGATATAAATACACTGTTTGTGCCTGTTTTCTCGTCTTTCGTGTGACTGTAATCGTGTTTTATAAGGAACTAGCTTTCGCCCGCGTCTTCTTTCGCGCAGACTACAGTGTATTGCGAAAAACAAGCATCCTATGTTCTACTAGGATATTAAAAAACAATGCAATGAAAGACTTGTTATAATTTCGTTTCCATGGCAACCGTTTCTTACAGCAAGTAATCAACATTTTCCAGTTTTCCCGAGGAAACTTACGATTTTTTGGGATATATAGTATTCTATATTTTATTTCAGGGTGTAAACTATCTCCATTCCAAATTTCATTAAAATCCGTTTAGCTTATCGCGTGAAAGCTCCCCAAATAAACAAACAAACCGACAACGTTTCACTTATATATAGGTATATAGGTGTAAATTCATTATTTCATCAATTCAACATTTATTTTATATGATAAAAACGGGAGTTACGTATATCAGTTGAATTATTCAAAATTAATTTATGATTTAGTATCATTGAATTTCATTGCGGGCAGCATACTTCCTGTTAAGTAATGTTATTTATCTGGATTAATCATTGATAATAACAATATATTATGGTTTTACCTCAACTAGTTATACATAACATGTAAAGTTCGCTTCAAAGTTTTCCTTAGTCTAACAAGACAAGAACAAGAAATGACAAGAAGACAAGAAGGAGATAAGAAAAAAGAACAAAACATCTAAATGCATCTTAACACAAAAACCAATCAGAGTACATATTTTTTTCGATTGTTTGTCGCGTTTATTAGTAGAAGACTTTAACTTATATAGAGTAGAAGACTAGAAGTAGAAGACTTTAACGTCTGTAACTTATAACCGGACTTAATTGTTTTAGGTCTATTGATATTTATCACTTAGTCGGGAGACTACATTCGTAACGTAAGTTGGACCACTAAGCGCTATTAATGTTCTTGTACTGAATCAAAACACGTCATAATTTCAACTGAACTTACAACTTTCCGTCGCCGAGGGAACGATTTATCGTCCAATATAACGTCGTATGAGGTACACCGCAGCTACACGTTATATGATATTAATGTCGTGTGCTCAGAAAGGCTACTATCTTAATATTAACATATCTATGGGCATCACTGGCCAGTGAAGGCACCATCAGTAATCACGCCAAGCGGGCTGATGTTCGGGCTTGCGGAAAACAACCAGCGCAACATGTACAAAAGTGTTTTTTTAAACCTTTTATTTAACTTCACCTGTATGTATCTATGTATGTATGTGTCCATATATCTATGTATCTATGTATTTCGGTCTGTCCTGGAATATTGCAATTCAAATTTCTAGCACTACCCGATTAGCTATCTGGCTGAAACTTTGAGGGTAGCTTACAAGCTGATGACGAAACAATAAAAAAAAAAAACAAGAAAAAAAAACTTTAAAGCGTTAAAAGTGTAAAGGAAAAAAATATATTGTGACATTCTTTAAAAAAAAACTTATTTTTGACAATGATCATGTCCATAATGTGTATATGTTGTGACAAAGAGCTGGTCAAATCTCCCGAAAATCCATAAACCTTGGAGTAAACGAGTCATAGAGTGGAGACCGCGCTTAGGCAAACGTAGCATAGGATGCCCACCAGCCAGGTGGAGTGACGGTTTGCGAAAAACAGCTGGCAGGGACTGGATGAGAAGAGCTGAAGATCGGGCTCAGTTGCGTTCACTAAAAGGAGCCTACGTCGAGCAGTGAGTTACTTAATGTCAATCAAGACAAATGGAGTGTCGTATGAAAAAGCTTATAAGTGAAAACTAACAAAAAAGATTTGCACATAGAGACACATAAAACCCTACTGAGAATGGTTGCTAACCAACTTTAGCTACCATAGATGGTAATTCGAAATGAAAAATGATATGAGAAACCTAAAGATGATTTTAAAATAACTATTCAATATACCTCACATAACATAGGTCGTCGAACTTCATTTTTTTTCTTTGATTTTGATTAATGTCATGTGCGATGGGACATTTGAAAGATTAAGACAAATCGACTGACGTAATAATCATATCAAAATCGATCCCTTTTTTATATATTAACACAAAAACCCGACTGTGAACTATACTAAAAAGAGGCTAAAAAGGTTTAAATTTTTGAATTTGAAATATAAGATGCAGTCGGAGGCATCATGCATTTAATTTCTCCTTTGACGTGATCAGCTAGGTGAGCCTACTCTTCTTCTTTTTTTTAATTATATTGGCGCTGGCCTATTAACAATTTGGCCCATAACTTTAGTTTATTTTAAGTATTGTCACGTCAGAGTCAATAATTTTCAAAGTCACAAATCAGTTAAATGGTGGACGTTTTACTGAAACTTCCTGGAGAGTTTTGAAAACATCACAAAGGTCACGTTTTTTGAATTTTTAACATTCATGCCTGCATCTTATATTGCAAAATCAAAAATCTAAAGCTTGGCCTCGTTTTAGTTTTTTACGCAGTCTTGTTTTTTGTTATTTTCTCATAATATATATTTATTTTAAACTTTTAAGTTTATATATATCAGAATTAGCGAGAAAGGTTGCTAACTAACTTTACATCGCTAAAGATAACGTAAAAAAAATGGCAAAAATAAACATATTTTTTGGTTCATTTACCTGCCTCAAATACAGATTACGTGTATGGCTAACCTTTTAATCATTCTTTAGGTATTTACAAAATAGCGCATGAACTTCAAAAACGCACTCGTCCACGCACGAAGTTTTTCGAAATACAAATCATATAATTTGATGTGAAAGTGAGTACAACCAATCTACCAAAATTTACCCAATTTTCCGTGTGAACTTTTCATTTTCTAGGAAAAATGTATTTTATGTTGATCTCTGTGTTGTAAATTATCTAGCTATCATCATAATCATCGGCAGCTCAATCCACCCATGGCTGGGCATAAGCCTGCTCCCTCTTACGATCTGTCTTGAGCCAATCTGTGCCAGGTTTTTCCTATAAACTTATTGGTGTGATCAACCCATCGTTGCACCTGTCTTCCAAGGCTACGCTTGTGGCCACCAATCTGTGAGAGACCTACTCCACCTGCCATCACCACAAAGTGTCCTGCCCATCGCCACTGATTTATTTATGTACGGAATCCGATGTCATCCACCTTGGTTCTTCTTCGGATCTCCGTATACCAAACTGTCGCTCGACTTTATGCCTAACATGGAACGCTCCATGGCCCGTTGTGCGACTCGCATCTCATCTGTCACAGTTTCCTTGGCGAGCGTCTATGTTTTGGCACCATAAATCATTGTGGGTAAAACACATTGATTGTATAGGCGGGTCTTCAGATATTGCGGTATTTTTCGTTGTCTTAGCATGTTGTCGATTATTTTCCTAGCTACCTACC
This sequence comes from Alsophila aescularia, assembly GCA_946251855.1. Taxonomy (NCBI): domain Eukaryota; kingdom Metazoa; phylum Arthropoda; class Insecta; order Lepidoptera; family Geometridae; genus Alsophila; species Alsophila aescularia. Next base: position 30,181,889 of record OX276378.1, read on the forward strand.
TGTATTCAAAACTTCATCATAGTTGTTTTTGTGTGAAAGCGAGCAATAGACATTTTCCCATTTTCCCGCAGCAACTTTCCATTTTCCGGGATAAAAGTATCTTATTTTGGTCTCTGTTGTGTGTTAATGTGTTGGTATCTTCACTATCTACATAAAAAAAAAAACATCAAAAGCCGTTTAGGCGTGACAACGCCCCCAACAAACAAACAGACACTCATACAAATAGACGATCGAGTAATGTTCTAAACATCTCGTGCGACAAACGCTTGCATCTTTTAAGGATTGCCAACGCCATCTAGTTTCAGTTTGGGATACTGAAAACACAATAATGTGGCGTAAAAAAATATAAAAATGTCTGTAACTGCTTTTTCGATGAACCCATTTTGATGAAACAAAAATAAAATCTTTCGCAAGGCTCCAACAAATATATTGTAGCAAATAGCATCAAAATCACATACGGATAAAGTCACATACGGACAGACAGACAGACAGATAAAAATTCTAAAAAGTATATTTTTGGATTCTACTACTTTCATATACTCAAATAAAAATAATTTTCTAATTTATCTTCCATGTTCAGATTTCACTTTAGCTACAGTTTTATTGTATATATAGATAGATAGGCTGATAAACACATTACCGGTTCTTTGCGTTGCAAAGACTGGTAAAAACAGTGATTTGTTAAAAATCAGGTTTCGAAGATTTTTAGATAAGCCAATAATAAAAAAAAGTACATCGCTGAATTCTCGAGGTCTCAGCTAGAGGGCGAACAACTAGTGTATCGATACAACTGTGTAACGACCAACGCCACTTGAAATGGACTTCCGATTCATGACATCATTGTTATTATTCTTTTTACCTAGTATTTTGTATACTTCAGAGTAAAGTAACATAAAAAGTTAAATATAACTCGAAATAACTCCCCAAATAAATGTTTTGATCGGGGGCGGTCGGATGATGTATTGTTTTAATTAACCGTTGGTTAAGCCGCAATTAGGGAAATGTCCAGCTAAATTAACTTGCCGTATATGAACCAAAGTAAATAATATATTGGAAAAGAACGACTAATTTTGAATGTTTTTACAATAACTGGGTGAATATTTCATTTCGTGCATATTACGTGGCGGACGATACAGAATATATAAAACGTTGAAAAATTTTAACGTCGTTTTTGTAAAGTCATATCTTAGTTGCTGGCTTTCGCCCGTGACTTCGTCCGCGCGGACTACAGCTAATCGCAAAAAAAGCATCCTATGTTCTTCTTGAATATTAAAAACCAATGCAAAAGTATAGCACCAACGTATTGTATTCTCTTTGGCACCAACGCTCTTGATGATTTTGACAGACTTGTTATTGTTTAATTTCCATGGTTACCGTTCCTTAGAGCGAGTAAGCGACATTTTCCAATTTTTCCGTGGAAATGTATTATTTTACGGGATAAATTTTTCCTATGTTTTATTCCACGGTATCTCTATTCTATCTCTATTCGAAATTTCGAATAGAGATAGAAATTTCCTTAATGCCGTTATTGCATTAAAACTCCCCAAACAAACAGACAACGTTTCACTTTAATATTTTGGTGTGTTTAGCGAAATATGATATATAATATTCGTATGAAATCTCATTACCATGTATGTTTGTTTGTTTGTTTAAATGTTTGAGAAATGAGAAATGTATCAAAAACTAAAAAAAAAACGCAAATCCTTGACCAATTTAGACCGTTTAAATGGTACGTCCCAATGAAGAAATGAAAAAAAAAGAGGAAATAAATGCCAGAGATAGAGTTTATTTTTATTTTCAGACCGACGATAAACTTTGTTACCTATATACATAACAAAAAAATGTTTTTCTTTTTTATATTATTAAATAAAAATTGTTGGCACTTAAAAACACTTGAACGATTCAACTTGTATTGGGCAGTTGCATGTTGTCGGAAGTAGTATTGCCATGTGTATTTTTTTTACCCATTTTTAGGGTAGCTTTAGAGATTTTCCCCAAAAACATGAAAATGGAAATAATAATATATTGGATTAAAACTCGAGTTGGTTTCAAACAATGGCAGCAATCAAATGGACTTTTACCATGTTTTTTTATTTTGGCATCCGCAGAAAAATCTAACTTTATATGAGTAGATCCATCTCGACTTTGGCGAGTGTCTTTGTTCTACGAAAGTATTTACATGGCAACATTTTTACTTTTTTAAATTTCAAAATGGTGGACAATAAATAAACAAACGTCAATATCTTCAAAACTAAATGTCTGATTACTGGTATTTTGTTATATTTCACATATTAATCATTATACACTTTTCTAAAAGCATTTAGAGAACATGATTGGGCACATTCATTTGACTTTTCTCCAAAATATCATAATATGTACGAAATGACATATACACCCAACTATACCGAGTGAATCGCTTTATCTCATAAAGCGCTGGAAGTAAGGAAGTGTCATTAATCCATACCAATAAATAAAAGTTAAACGTTGTCTGTTTGTTTATTTGTTCGTTTGTTTGGGTAATTCGTCCTGATTATCGCCTGAGCTTTCAGGCGATAATGGCTGGACGAATTTTGATGAAATTTGGAATAGAGATAGCTTATATCTTGGAATAAAATTAAGGACACTTACTATCCCGGAAAATTGTAAGATTCTACGGGAAAACTGGAAGAACAGGAAAAAAAATTACTCGCTTTAAGAAACGGTTGCCATGGAAACAAAATAACATATATGTCAAAAAATATCACGAGCATTGGTCATATTTTTTGCATTGGTTTTTAATATTCTAGAAGAACATAGGATGCTTTTTTCACGATAAACAAAAGTCCACGCTGACGAATTCGCGGGCGGGAAAGAGTTTGTTATATCTACAGCGCAGCGTGGTATTTTAAAATTTTGCGGAATCTCCGCCGATGTACGTGTTGTAATATCCCAGGTTTTTTTTTGCAATCACGCCGTTCGTTCAGACCAATATAAGTACATAGTTTCCTGTAGTAGAATCACAGATGAGACACAGTTTCATCTGCTATACAGTAGGTAACCAGGTAGGTATTTACCGTATACTAAATAATATTTTTTTCTCTTAACAAATTGTGTCACCCATGGCCGGATTATCCGCCAAATATTTATAAATATTATATATTGTTTATCTGTAACCTCAATGCCTCCAAGCTACACTTTCATTTTGATATAAAAAAAAATGCGCTAACAAATAAATTTGGTGGATTTCTTTGGACTCAATGAAATGTTTAAGTTGCTATTTTGGTTAAAAAAACTCGCTTGAATGAAGTTACTTACTACAGTGTCAACTGAAAAAACTCTGTATTTAACTGCTTAATTGGAAAATGGATTGAGTCGCCATTATAGTCCCCTAACCAGTCGATCCTAACAAATTTATGGCACGTTTTATTGAAAATTAATCCACCTACAATTTGCCAAGTGATCAAACATCTTTTCAATTAACATTTAATTAATAAAAAACTTCTTTTGAGACCAGCAGCTGCAGCCACATAGTATGGCAAATAAGAAAAAAAGATCCATTTAACTTTTCATTGTAACAAAGTTCGACTAAAATTAAAGCAGACCCAAAGTGCAAAAAACACTATAAAAATACGTTTCCAAGCTGCGAAGAACACTTGCTACCGGCAAAGTTACTTTTTTGTAAAAACTTGATGTTCAAGAGGTTATTTTCTCGACTACAGAGATAAAATTGTACTTTGCAAATAAAAAGTACAGGTAGTAGAAGAGTGGCCTGCTGTCTACTCCTTCTTTCGGCATACTGTTTTTATGGTTACCTGCACGAAATACAATAATACCGTTAATTTTAATGATTATCATCTCCCACTATTATGTGGGCTCGATACAATATGCATTTTTCTTCAATTTCTCTCTATCAGCTGTCATCTCAGTATTGACCTGCCTTCTTATACCCCAGCCAGCAAAGTAGTGAACAAAAAATGTATTAACACTAAAGAGTGTAAGAAAACTGAGTGTAGACAGGCATATAGTTATAATACATGATGACATACACGTTTACTTGACCGCCTTGTACTGAATTTATAACACAGCTGTAAAGCGGTTCTCACAACAGCGATTTGGAGCAAAAATGTTGTACAACATGTTTTGACGGTATATTTATACAGCAAAATTGATCTATTGTGGCTTCCAAGTCACTGTATTAGTGCTGGTAATATATTCGGTGCGCATGGATCTGATCCGTGATATAAAAGAACACACCGTAGCTGATATTAATCTAATTTATCGTATATCAGTGTTTCCTTAAACATCATAAGAAATCTACAATGAGACTAAAATGTTGCAAGTATATTTTTGCAGGATCCATATGTCACCAGTTACATATAAACATCATTTACTTATATATGACTCTACAAAGGCGCATAATAGAAAAAATAATAATATAAGCGCAAATAATTATTTTATGGAAAGATAAAGCTCTTTAAGGGAACTTTGAATACCTAGTTATAACACTAAATCATTTTATCTTAAAAAAACAGTCAACGTCTAAATATTCCATCAGTTTCATTTCACTAAAATAAACTGAAAAGACAATAAGCATTTATTAAAAAAAGGTAGCATGATACGCCACTAAGGGTTATAACTCTGATTTCTTGAGGAACCCAATTTTTTTTTCATGCCGGCTAGAAGCAGTAAATCAGCGATATATCAGTAACTGAAACACGTATTGGCCATATTGTGGTGACTTGAAAATAATTTGATAATATAAATAAAAATTATTTCATCAAATATAAAAAAAAATGAGGGGGGCATGAAAAAAAAACTTATAATGCAGTATTATTTAAACAATACAATTTCAAGCGCAACAAAACATACGTCATAATTACGCACATCTCAGTTTGATACAGCGAGATAAAAATATGAAAACTTTATTTATTTACTAATGTTTTGTTATTCCTAAAAATTTAAGAAATACGTATTGAACCTATTTTATGACCTTAAAAATCACAATAAACATGAAGCATACATGTCAACTCTCTCACTATCCATCTACACTTTTTTTGGTCTTCCTCTACTCTTGTTTGTTACCATTACCATCATCCTCATTGAACAATTAAATCTTCAATTACATCTTATCAATTGGAGAAACTAGTCCCCATAACACAGGGAATCCTAGTACGAGGACTAGTGTTAACAACAATTACAATTCTAGTTATTGACTGTACCAGTCATTTTAATTAGAAAAAATGCAAAAATAACTATATTGATTATGTTTTGAGGAATATTACCATCCAGTAGAACGTGGTTTTTATGTAATTTTTTGAGCTACAACTTTAACTTTTTTATTCACGATTGGTTCATATCAAGCCTTGTTTTTCTTATTATTTTTTGCAAATTTGTTACTGTTACATAACTTTAAAAGTAATGAAGTAAAAATATGTAGCTGACTTCCGCCAAAATGTTAGTCAGACAAATGATAAAAATCATTCAATCATTCATTTTAAATAAGGATTTCCGCAAAGTAACGCCTGAATCTATCAACTACAACTTAAACTTTATTAATCAAGGCTTCCGGTTGGTGCAATCAATGTTTTTCTTCTGTTTTCCTTTGTAAATTTGTAAGTTTTACCCACAGTACATGTTTTCAAATAAATAAAAATTATCATTAACATTTTTATAATTATTAATAATTATGTTATAAAATTATTCTCCAAATGAAAGATAGTTTGGATCACAGAGCAGTAGTTTTTTTTTGCCGTGTGGCAACATTGGCGGCAACACGTCTAAAAACAGCTGTGCTGTATTTAAATCCAAAATAATATTTAAATCGCGTATTTATATGCGTAATTTGTATATTAATTGACTATCAATAGTGCATTAGTGTTTTCCGCGATTAGGGCTATAATCCTGATCAGATAACTGTTGACCATTGAATTTGTGACTTGTCGGCCGGCGCGCGGCGTCCCACTAACTGTCAACGCTCGGAATTCAAAAGTGATTGCACCCTGCACCTGTTTTTCTACAATAAACCAGGGAATTATTTGTTTTAATACTATCTAATATTTTTAAACACAAAGTTTAAAACTAAAACCCTAAATTAAATTAAAGCATCAAACTGAGTCCAACTAGGTTTGAATTTCACTAAAATTTGTGACTACATACACTTTGACTGTTTTTGGTTATAAACCAAGAAGTAGATGCTATTATAACTTTAGGTCTTAGAAGCTAACGGGTTCTATATACTATATTCTGTATACTATACTAGAATCATAGCTTTGGGTCTTGTTGAGAGTTAGGTACCTAACTGGTTCTATGTACTATATTCTGTATAATATACTGGAATCAGCTTTGGGTCTTAGTATTATTTTAACGGGTTCTGTGTTCTCTATTCTATATACCTATTACATATTGTGTAGTTGTGCTGTATGGTTATCTATATATCTTTTTTTATATTGAAAGTCATATTTATATTGAATTCAGTTTTCTTTTTAGATGTTTTTTCCAATAAGTAGACACTTGGATCATAGTATTATGTTGTAGGTAGTAACAGTCTGTTTATTTACTAACAATGATTTTTTACAAGAAGTTTTGTAACATTTAATTTCTTCAATATTAGGTATCCTCTAAAGTGACCTAAAGTGGAAAACGGTATTGATCTTCGACCAATCCAATTGAGATTTATTATTAGAGATATAAATTAACTAATACTTAAACCTGAATAACAACAGAAATAGCTTTATTTTTATTTTTTATTTGTGTATTTAGTCAAACATTGGCGTTATCATCATTGAAGTAGGTCACTAATTGGTACTCAAATCTAACCAAGCTTGAATTTAAGGTGCTCCACTGTTTATTTCAGACCCTGCTACCGTTCGTGATCGTCTACAGCGCACCGTTGATTCCTGTATCCAGGATCAAGACACATATGAGCCGGCCCTCAGGCGTATAAGGGATTTAGAGCAGGAGCTTAACCTTAACAGGGTTAAGTTAGAGACCTTAGATTTTTCATCTAAAAATAGTATTAGTTTCGAGATGGAAAATAATAACACTAATTTATATACGGAGTTAATTGAAACTAACTCAAATAAGTCAATAGTATGTAATAATATGTCATTAGTGGACCTGACTACAACTAAGTTTGTAAAAAAAAACAATTCTTACATTAACAGTATTAGAGGGTCTAATAAGATTAAAAAATATGTAAAGGTTAATAAATTTTTGAAAAGAAACTCAGTCATGTTAAAAAAATATAATATTTCTTTAAATGCTCAAAGATATGCAAAGAAAAAATAAATTTAAATAAAGAGCTTGATGAATGTTATAGTTTATTAGGCCGCAATAATAGAGAAATAGATTACATGAATAGTAAAATTACTTGCTTAATAAAACAATTGTGTGACTTAAACGGCAAATATGTGGCATCAAATAAGCAAATCAAAGGCCATATTGCAGCCATGGCTTGCTTGGTGGCACAAAGCTCTAGCAGCTCTGATAAGTGCACTTCCAATGTTCAGGTCATAGAAAACTCCAGGATAGTGCCTAACACACTCGGAGTAAAGAATATCCCCAATGATGTTCCTGAGCACAAGTCACCTGTGCAGGATCCTCTCACTACCTATCCAATAAGCTCAGATTGTTTATTGAAGCCATCTGAGTGTCCTAGAAAAACTTTGGTATTCAGTGATCAAATAGGTGCAGGCATGGGCAGCCTGCTTCAAAATTGCGTAACTCAAACAGTCTGTAATAATAGCTTCTCCGGTTTGCCACTAAAAGGTTTTCAGTCAAAAATAAAACAACTGTACATTTGACAAAAATACCACAATTGTATTACAATTAGGTAACAGTCTAGTTGTGAAAAAAAACTGATATTATTAATCTTGTTGAGACTCTAGTAGATATAGAAAATATAGGTGTGGGCAGGATTATTGCCTGCTCATTTCCATATTCTAATAAAATGACGCAAACGCAAAAAGATCATGCCTATGATCTGAATTTGACATTATATAATTTGACTTGTCGTCAAAGTGACGTTTTGTATTTTGAAACTAACAATTTTGTTAGAAAATTTATTTTGACAAAGAATACATTGTATCTCAGCAAAAATGACAACGTGACCATCGCTAAATTGTTAGCATTTAATATATATGATCCAGTTGTACATGGTATAATGGATCACTCTGACGGCGCCACGGTTAATAGCAGTATTAGATGTGGTACAGCGGAGCCAAATTTATCTGTTAATTTAAACTGACTGTTAAGACAATGGAAAGGCCTGGTAACCTACATATTTTTAATAACAATATACAGGGTCTTTCCAGCAAAGCATTAGAGTTAGAACTTTTTTTAGATTTTTCTAAGGTCGATGTTATGTGTGTAACGGAGCATTGGTTCACGATAGGTACTTTGATACCATCCATTAGAAACTATGTGATTGGTAGTTCGTTCAATAGAAGAAAAGCGAAGTCTCATGGTGGTTCTTTAATTTATTTAGTGAATACATGTAAATTTAAGGAGAGGAAAGACATTGTGGCCTTGTCTGTTGAACGGACTATTGAGTTATCATGTGTTGAGCTGGAGCATCATATAATTGTATGTGTATACAGACCCCCACTGGATGATTTCAATGTGTTTCAGTCTGTTATGGAGGATGTTCTGAGGAAATGTTCTAACAATTCAAAATTCCTTGTTGTATGTGGTGATTTCAATGTAGATATACTTGTTAAATGTCCAATAAGCGATAAATTTCTAAATTTGTTTTTGTGCTTCAACTTAAAAAAACTTTTCATCAGCCAACCAGAATCACTAGCACTTCTGCGACCTGTTTAGACAATGTTTTTTGCAACTGTGAACCTCGTAGCAGGGCTATATGTGATAAGCTTAGCTCTGATCATAGTGGGCAAAGTGTTGTGTTTCAAAGTAAATCAGGTAAAAACTCTCAGGAGTTCACTTACAGGCCTATTACTTGCAAGCGTTTGGAACGGTTTGCAGATAACATTGATAATCAACTTAGTCACTTGCCGTTTGATGGGAATTCTGATGACCTTTGCAATTCCTTGTTTAATATAATGGTTAAAGAGTTTAACGATATATTTCAATTAAAAAAATGTAAGGGGGGCATAAGGGTGGGATTTGATGACTGGGCTACAACAGGTATTTACAAAAGTAGAAACAAATTATACGATTTATATTCTCAAAAAAAATATGAATTCTAATGACACGAAATTTGTTGAATACTTAAAACAATATTCTAAGACATTTAAATCCGTGTGTAATACCGCGAAATCTCTTCATTTGAGTAGGAAAATTAAAAAATCGGAAGATAAAATCAAAACAACATGGAAAATAATAAATACCGAAACCGGCAAAATTAAACCTCGAGACCGAAATTTTATCCTAAACATCGGCAATAAATTAATTTCCAAAGATCACGAAGTTGCCAATGCATTTGAAGATTTCTTTACAAAAATACCAATAGTTACTACCCAGTCTTTAAAATCTTCCTCAGTTGAGGCTTCTTGTATGCTCTCAAGCAACGTTGAAAAGTGTGATGTTACATTTAAATTTAAACATATTAATGTTAATTCGATTGTTAAGACATTTAAATTGCTTAGCATAAAAAATACAGAGGATCGCTGGGGAATATCTACTAAAATTTTAAGTTCCATTATTGGTATAATTGCTCCATACTTAGTAATTATTTTTAATAATTGTGTTGATGAAGGAGTTTTTTCCGACATAATGAAAAATAGTAAACTTATTCCCTTATTCAAGTCTGGCAGTAAAAATGATCCAACTAACTACAGACCCATTTCTATACTTCCCGCTCTAAGTAAAATTTTTGAGAAAGTAATATTAAATCAGTTATTAACACATTTCAATCTCAATGGTCTGTTTCATAATGAACAATATGGCTTCACTAAAGGCCGTTCAATGACAGACGCAGGCACAGGGCTCTTAAAGCATATATTCAATGCTTGGGAGGAGTCACAGGACGCAATTGGCGTTTTCTGTGATTTATCCAAAGCATTTGACTGCGTTTGCCATGAAACATTAATTTTTAAATTGAATCATTACGGAGTTAATTAATAAAATAATAAAAATAAACTAAAGGTGTCTGGTTTTCGGTTAAAGAAAGTTAGTGGTTCATATATGGGGAACTGTATACGCTTTTTTAATAAGTTACCTGACGGCATTGATCAATTACCAATGCATAGGTTTAAAACTTTTGTTAAAGTAAATCTCATAAAGAAAGCGTATTACAATGTAAATGATTATATTAATGACAGAAATGCATGGCCGGTGTCTCCAAGCTCCATGATAATAATAAGTGATAACTTCGATGTTAACGCTAAGTGAATGAAATGTTCAAAGTACTTTGTGAGGTGTACCATGAGATCATGTTGTTTTATACAACATAATTATCGAGTTAGAAGTTTTTACCTTATGTTCACTTTTACCTGTTATATTTGTAGTTTACACGTTTTGTTATAATTGTGACATTTGAAAAAAATATAAAGAATGAACAAATATGGAAAAAATACATCCCCGTAGAGTTTCTTGGTGCTATCTTCTCTAACGGGCGTATTTCCAAAGCACCGGTAGAGTCAGAAGGGTATTTCCTTTTCCAGTGTGAGATTAAACTCTGTTGGCACGTGAAAGGGAAATTTCCTTTTCAAACTCAAAGAATAGTTAATTTATCTAAATTTGGATTGATTTGAAGTTTTTATAATATTTTATGTATATCTCTTTGTTCAGGAGATGTTAATTTTGACTTGTAAAAGTGCTATTATTTTTGCCTATTTACAATAAAATACTTTGACTTTGTTTAATTTATTTTTAAAAGTATGATGATGATGACCATGTCAGGCTAGAGCGGTTCGGTGCATGTTACACAATGAGCTTTGACATGGACATGCCAATTTCATAATCTTGACCGTAATGACCGAATTTGAATCCTGCCATAATTAAATGAATAACCTCATATAAACCAATTATTACTAAAGTTGAATAATGTAATTGGTGAACTCGCAATAGCGTACAAGTTACCGTTCAACCAACACCTATTTTGGAATGTTACGGTACAGGATTTCAAATCAAAACAACTCTACGGAACCTATAAAACAGGATTGTGGGAATAAAATCGAGAATTAAGTTACGATAGAGCGAACGGTCTGTGTTCCTAGTGACGGAACAAACAACAGGCCGATTCAATCAGAATTTGGCGATACAATCGTGTCCCAAAGTTTGGGTAGATTTGGTATGTTGACACAGATGGTACAATCTCTAATATGATTAGGCTTTTGTGCCTATCTCTCCAAATTCTCCAATGATGACACCATAATCAATAGGATACAAATTTACAATGTTTTAAAAAAAAACTTATAAAACTTTTTTTATGTATATATTATATATATTAATTATATCGACTTATTCACGTAATATTTTTGTCGTATTTAATAGGACCCTTATAGTGCCTTTATTAAATATACAAATAAATAAATATATTCGGACAATTCCACACCAATTACCTACTCGTAGCCCCAAACTAGGATAACCTGTAATATGCGTACTAGATAACGGATAAATATACATACATACGAATATCAAGATCCATGACTCTGAAACAAATATTTCTGCTCAAAACAAATCAACACAAATTCCTTGCAGAATTCGAACCCGCAACCGTTTGATTTCGTTCCTAGTGTTACTAGCCACTAGACCCACCGGCCGTCAAAAAATTGTCTAAAAAATACAAATAAAATGTTTTAATAGCAGTTTATATACATAAATACCTATATAAAATTAGTAAGAAAATGAAGGCCAATGATAAATTATTGAAACGGTCAAAATACTTATGTCAATAAAAGCTTGATAATCAGACTGAGCGGAGTAAAATCTTTTATTCTAGTGGCATGGTCACATGATCGTAAATGCTTTACATTTACTGCCGTAGTAGCGTCACTATTGGGTAACTTCCTGAAATCACTACCCTTAGCAAACCCTTGTTGGTAACTGACATTGTGACGTCATATGCTGTGAAATGACAAAAAGGGCGGAAATCATATTTAATTAAATGTAATTAAGGATTTCATTGAAATTATAGCAGTTTACGAGAAAATACAAATATAGGATAAATAAGTAAACCACGTAAATTTTTCGAAAATTGCTATCTAGACTATTTCCACAGCATATAATTGTACCTTTAACCACCCTTAGTCTTATCCTTACCCCTTGAAGCATTTTACAATGAAGTCGGTTAAAACTGTATTCCTTCAAGAGGACTGACAAAGTTGTTACAGATCGACAACGCTTCGGTTATGCTCTACTATTTTCCATAGACGAAAAGCCTTGTTTCAAACTCACCTATAACATAGGTCCCCGTACATTATCATAGCCCAAAGTATAACAACGAAGATAATATTAGGTATAAGCCATTGAAGAACATAACGGGATAGCGTAAAATCATTTACGGTAGCGTGAACATTTAGAAAAGTTTTCCGCGCATGCAAAGCTTTGACCCATCTGTTTGTTCTTCCTCTATACCGAACCTTTACATGTCCGCACTGGATGCCCGTCTACCCATGCTATTCGGTTTATCTGTTTTTGTGATTGTTATTGTATCTCGTGAATTTAACTTTTCTTATATGCAGATGTTCAAGTAGGCATTTTTGGCGTAGGGACAAATGTTTAAAGGAAATATAGTATCTTTTTTATAATTAAACCGACATGAAACAAGTAAATCATAAAAAGAAAAAAGACTACTGCATTGACAAAAAAATATTATATTAAAATGTATCCGTAATTTATAGACATTATCTCTTAAAATAAATTGTAAAAAATACCCCTGTGATGATTGTAAGGATTTTAATGATACCCATACATCCTTATCTGCTTAGGCATTTAAAAGTTATGGTGGAACCAATTAAAAAATATAACTCGACTACGGTCTGGTAAAATATTTTTTCTCGACTACGGGTTTCAGTTTTTGATTGGCTATTGCCAATGACACTTTTGATGACGACAAATCGATTGATACCTCGCTTGTTAAAATCGGACCAAAGGGGGCGATGTTATTTTGGAACATCCACTTATATTAGAGGTATATATGTGTTGGAATCTATATATATATATATATATATATTTTTGTTTCATTTTATTATAGTATGTGTATTTGTATTTAGTGGCAATATGTAGATGTCTATTCATTTTTGTTAATTATTTAATAATAATTATTATTTCAATTTATATATATTTGTTTTAATTGTTTACACCGCCGTCCTCTCTCACTCTATTATTTCTTTTCATCTAAAGGTTGACTGGAAGAGATTGCTTTTAGCGATAAGTCCGCCCGTTGTACTTTTAGTTGTTTCAATTTGTTGTACATTTTTGAAAACTGGTGTACAATATAGTATTATCTATCTATCTATCTATATTTAAACGGGACTTAATCGCGCTGAAAACTTAATTTTTATTTACCTCGACGTTTCGATCAAGTTGCATTGATCGTGGTCACGAGAAGACTGAAGTAGCGGGTGTCAGCGTCGAGAAAGGCAAGCGTTGTCTACAACTACCCGCATTTGGTTTTGTAAAAAATCTGAATTGTTACTACACACAACATCAACGACATCTGCACAACATCCACATAATATACATATACCATATACTAACTGATTCCCGCGGCTACTATTCCAAGACCTAATATACCAATATACCAACATTTGATCAAAATTCCTTCAGCCGTCAAAAAGTTTTTATCGATTGCTCTGCTTCTACCGATTGGGTCGAGATACCAAGTACTTCAGTTTTTGAGTCAAATTCTAAGCTATCCAAAAGTGACAATCGAATCGCAATCGGTTCAGCAGTTTTTACGTGATGTGCTAACAAATATAGAGACTAACAGATAAACAGACAAACACAAACAAACAGACAGACACGAATTTTAAAAATTATATATTCTTGTTCAGTAGCTTATTTTAAGTAGATATCCTAGACCATTTTTTTCCCAATTATCTCTTTTGTACAGACTTTTTTGTTCTTATTTCTTTATTATATGTATAAATACAATATGCATGCATTTTACACACTACAAAGAGCTGCCAGAAATAACAGAATAACATGGATAAAATCGAGATGGCTCTTAAACAGCTTCAAAACGAAAGAGGCCCTGGAGAGGATAGAATTACAACAGAGCTTCTGAAAGCAGGAGGAGAACCAGTACTCAAAGAATTTCAGGAAATTTTTAACTCTGTCGTCTTTAATGGGAGAACTCCAGAGGCATGGCACAAACGTTTGGTCGTGTTGTTCTTCGAAAAAGTGATAAAACTCTTCTGAAGAATTACAAACCCTTTTCACTTCTGAGCCATTACTACAAGCTGTTTTCAAGAGTTGTCTCGAATCGTGTAGCGAAAAAAATTAAACGAGTTTTAGCCATTGGAACAGGCCAGATTTCTTGGAGGGTGTGGCACCGTAAACCTTATCCAGAAAACAGGCAGTGAGGCAGATTATACAGAAGTCAGAGGAGTATAATCGACCCCTGTGTTTGGAGTTTGTGGACTATGAGAAAGATTTTGACTCAATCGAAACTTGGGCTCTACTAGAATCTCTGCAACGATGTCAAGTAGACTGGCAATATATCCAAGAAAAACTTGAAACTGAGAAACTTTTATGATGCAGTTACTATGACTGTCCAAATCCAGGAAAAACAGACTAAACATGTCAACCTGCGTCAATGAGTGAGAGAAGGGGATGTGATATCCCTGAAATTGTTCACCAACGCATTGGAAGACATACATTATGTCTTAGACATTGGACTGGGAAGGGCAGGGCATCAATGTAAACGGCGAGCATATTTCACACTTGAGGTTTACAGATGTCATCAACATAATGTCTAAATCGTTACAAGATTTGCAGTGGATGCTCGATAGCTGATGCTTCCAAGAAAATCAGCCTTGTATGAACTTGGATAAAACCAAGATCATGCTGAACGAGCACAGTTAAAGTTAAAGGCACTGCTCTCGAGGTTGTTCAACAATAAGTTAAAAAAAAAAAAACTACTGTAATCTTACAACTGGGCCGGAACAATTTCGGAAAAGAAGCCAATAGAAGAATTTTCAAATAGCTGCGTAAGGTCTTCTCGTCACCTATCCCTCAGTGCCTATAGACAAAGGTATTCAACCAGTGCGTCCTACCGGTAATGACTTATGGAGCTGACACGTGGACACTTACGGTTCGGCTGGTCCACAAACTTGAAGTCACTCAGCGGGATATGAGGATATATATGCTTGGAAAGATCTATTTCTAAGGGATCGGATTCGAAACGAGGTGATCCGGCAGAGAACCAAAGTAACCGACATAGCTCTGAGAGTAAGCAAGCTGAAGTGGCAGTGATCTAGCCATATTAGCCGCAGAACCAATAACCGATGAGGTAAACGTGTTTTCGAGTGGAGATCGCTAATTGGCAAACGTAGTGTAGGACGCCCACCAGCTAGATGGAGCGACGATCTGCGCAAGGTTGCTGGCAGAAAGTGGGTGCGAAGAGCTGAAGATCTGGCCAAAAGGCGTGCCTTGGGAGAGTCCTATGTCCAGCAGTGAACGAACACAGGCTGAATGATGATTCATATAATACATAATCAATACTTAATACTCAATACGCAATACTCAATATTCAATACCCGATACTCGATACTCGATACTCAATACTCAATACTCAATACTCAATACTCAATACTCAATACTCAATACTCAATACTCAATACTCAATACTCAATACTCAATACTCAATACTCAATACTCAATACTCAATACTCAATACTCAATACTCAATACTCAATACTCAATACTCAATACTCAATACTCAATACTCAATACTCAATACTCAATACTCAATACTCAATATTTTATTGCCATAATATGTTACAAAAGATCTTAATAATTAATACGTAGAATGACATATTACCCTCATAGGGTGTAGCAATGTAAAGTAGGAGCGCACCGAACAATTTAAAAACTAATTCCTGTTGGATAATGTAACTATTAGACTAATTTAGTCATTCATAAAATGATATAGATTATAATAACATTTTTTAATTAAAAATATATTTAATTTATTTATAAAAACGTTATCATTTTCTTCGTCTTTTATTTCGTTGTATTTTATTATATATTTTTACTGACATAACATTTGGTCCAGAACTGTACATTTTTAATTTAGAAGAAGGCAGTACTAATTTATGTCTAAATCTACCGTCTATCGTCGTATCTACCGTCGTACTTGGTCAGCACGCTTAATAAAGAACTGTGGATATTTCCTAACAAAAATACCTACTTCCATGATATAAATTGAAGTCAAGGTCAGAATACTGAAATAAAAAAAAGTGCGGCTTACAGCTTTCCGGCTCTTTTATATTGGCAAGTATTGGGAAATAAATACGTCTTGTGCATCTACACTATTCCCCCATAACAGGATACCGTTCCGGATCCAAGCATATGCATAAGCATAATATGCTGATATGGCTGTTTTGAGTTCCGTAACCTTACGTAGTTCTCTAAGTGCATAAGTAAAGCTTGAGAGTTTGGCTTTAATCTTTTGGATATGACTTTTCCAATTTATGTTTATGTCTATATCCAAACCTAATAAGGTACCTACACATTCCAGTTTCGTGCCGTTGTAAAAATTGCATTATTTTAGTTTTTGAATAATTTATGTCAAGGTTATGGTCATTCATCCAACTATAATATGAAAAATGTCAATGAGTTTATGATTTCAATTAAAATGATTTACACAAGATGTCAAAAGAGAAATATCGTCTGCAATAATCTCAACAAACTGTTGTCAATTTTGTAGATACGAGCTGAACCATTTATGTGTAATGCCACGTATTTCTACATCATATAATTTATCTAATAAAATTTTATATTGTATTTTGTCTTATGCTTTTGTCATGTCAAGTAAAATTCCGACTGCGTATTTTTTTCTATTTATTATATCTAGTACTTCTTGTATATATTACATAAATAGACTATTAAACTTATTACCCTTCGCCGTAGTCACATGATAAAGAAACTCGCATACATGAACCCTGAAAACATTATGCTCCTTTTTTGGGCAGTCGTATATTATCACAATATTGTTTGAGATCTGTGCAAAACCATATCAACTTAAGTATACCTATTACAGACCTTAAAAAAAATGTATTACTAGCTGCAACACGCGGTTTTGGTTTTACCCGCGTGTAAAACTTTCCGGGGTAAATAGTATCCTAATGTTGGTTTCTATGGTATATAGTATCTCACATTTCAGTTACGTTAAGTCTAAGAAAAATGAGTTAATCCCGTTTGCTAAGAAGAAACTCCTACTGAAAACATTTAAGAGTCCATTATCTTTAAACTACTGAACTGATTTGATTAAACTTAAAATATTTTCTAAGTGAAAACATACTAAAACCATCACAAAATTAACTATTGCAATCAGACTTTTATTTTGTCATAAATACGCGGACAAATAAAATATACTCATTCACAAAATTTTGTATATGTTTACATAGACTAAAATATTATGTGAGTATTACGCATTTTTATCATATTACTTACATACGTATGAACCATTGAACAAGTTAACTAACCATCATCGGTCAGTCAGTCAGACAGCCAACCAGCCCATGTCAGTCCACTGCTAGACATACTCGTAGGCCTCTCCCAAAACAAGCTACTGAGCCCAAATTTCACTCATATTTTCCAACTGCTGACAGCCACTTTTCGTAAATCGCGTCTCCTACCTAGCTAGCAAGCGCTCTACACTATATGTACGATTCGAGGCCAACCGAGGGCCCGGACCCCAATCCTCAAAGCAGTTCTGCCTCGAACCGTACTGTCGATATTTCATAGAACTTTTCTCAAGTTATTATATATTAAATATGAAGACGTCCAGTAAGTCCTCCTGGTCTTTCTGATGCCACCGGTTCGCGGCAAACTAACCGGCCAAAGCGTCGAAATAATTGTGGAATCGCTATCAAACGCGCAATCACCTCTCAAATAGATGGAATTAGACCGTTAACATGCGTAATAAACACCGATTATATTCGATTTCCAAAATCAATCCTAAAACGCCGGTCGAGTTTTAGGTAACGGATAAATTTTCTGTATCGGCAGACGTCGCTTAGGTATTCTGTGACGTCGCACCCTCGACGTTTGAGTGACATCTGTCATTTTTACTTTTTATTCGCCTATGCACGTCTAGCGTTTTTCCACTCTCCACTTAAGAACTTGTCTACCCCAGCGGTTATTAGTACTACGTCAAAAGTGGGCTGGTAATATTTAATATGACCAGCCCCCTAGCACTTAAGCTTGCTAATACTAAAAGCTATTTCGATATATTTGGTGTTGTGTCAAATCACCCCGTTCCTCAAAATAAAGCAATAAATTATTATTGATATAGGAGACAAAAAAGTTTTTTTTAAATTGTTTTAGTCCTACAGAAGCACAGGTATACTAAGACATTTTTTAACTCATAAGCAAATTAAATAGGTATCAATAGAGAGTAGTTAAACAAATAGTAGTAGAAAAATAAAACAATGGTTTTCTCGACGCAATTTCAGAAAATTATTGTAAACTAGCTGTGCCCGTGGCTTAGCACTCTTGGCCATTTCTCTAGGAAAATCTATGTGCGAGACAGAAGAGAAATCTATCCAAGACTTATTATTAGACCAATATACCAACATTTGATCAAAATTCCTTCAGCAGTCAAAAATACTTTTTTATTGATTGCTTGGCTTCTACTCATCGGATTGAGATACCAACTACCCCAGTTTTTAAGTCCAACCCTAAGCTAAAACCGCATTGCAATCGGTCCATTTTAATTTACGTGATGCGTGAACAAACATACACACAATCAAACAAACAAACAGACAAACAGAAAGACACGATTTCTAAAAAATAATAATATTTGTTCTGTATCTTATTTTAAGTACACCAGACCATTTTTTTAAAATGTATTATCTTTGCTTTATTATAAGTATAGATAAAAATCCTTTTTTTTTAATTCATATAATGGGCTGAATTGAACAGATGAACAAACTTCCCGTCACAATAGCTCGAACTCGACAAATCGGCGTCCATAAATTAAGTACCTATACAAGTTTTATCCTCAATTTCGTTTTTTCAGGTGATTTATATCCAAATGGACGTAAAAATGTTACTGATGGATTTATATGAATTATTTGACAATAAATGCATAAACTTTTAAATTTTAAAATCTTTATTCCTTAACACTGAACATAGGACTAAAAAAAATTCTTGATTTATAAGTATTTAGTTAAATATGGGGACTGAAGCTCACAGTTAATCTTTACATAATCATATTTGAATGGTTAGAATCCGCTAAAACAGAATAAAAAAATATTACCCAAAAGTTCTGCATGCTTAATACTCAAAAATGACTTTGCTTAGTAACATTTTGAATTAGACGTTTTTCCCATTTTATTGAAATCACATTATTATACATATTCACAGCGGGCAGATCTCTATAAATGAACACTATTGAGAGACTATCAATAACAAAATATAAAAATGTTACCTTGGCACTTGCTATACTCACATAAAGCAAAACACATACTTGCTATACTCACATAGTGTCAACCTCTATGTAAAACTTTATAATAGGCAGACAGTAAGGGCCATTATAATTTATTTTTTTACCAAACACACAAATAAAAACGTGTCAATTTTAACCTTGGAACCATTATGCTCCAAGTCTGGGGCTTAATGATTAAAAGTAGTCGACTTCCGGCCAATGATACGATGATATATATATATATATATATATATATGTACGCACTCCCTACCTACCTACTACTACCCTACTGCTTCCTGCGGCACGCGTGCAAATTTTGCGCCTCCCCATCCCCTCTAAAACTCTCTCTCTTTGTATGTTGATATGTTTGTATGTCTTCCTTAATTAAAGTGTCATAGGCTACTTTTATTTTGGCCTACTACTATTTAGGTTTATGTTTTCAAACTAAAAACTTGGTCTATTTCAATTGCCTTTGTCTTTTAATCTGAATACAGCAAAGCAATTTATATCTCAGATTTAACTCCGGGAATGCCTCCCTCGACTGCCTGCAGTTCTTAATACTCGCCCAGTAGTTTTGATGCAGGTTGTTTGTTCTCTGTCGGATCCATGCTCGGGTTTGGCTGAAAGGCAAAAGGATCATCAATTCTGGACCTACTGCACGCAAGTACGAGCCTCGCCTAACCTGTACATCAGCCGCTGTGCCTCTTTATCCATTGGAGAGTAACACGGTTGTCTTTACTAACTTCCTCCAGTAGATTGTGGCACTGTATGATTAGCCCCGAGGAGTGTACGTTCTGTTGAAGAGCTCGGAGAACTGCAGCACTGTCTGAGAGTATTCTGATATTAAAATCTGTTACCTTTCTCCGAAGTACTGCAGTTGCCACCTGGATTATACCTACACATTCCGCCTGAAAGATGGAGTTGTGTAAACACAGGGTTGCTGCTATGTGTATGTTTAGATCGTCAGAGAACGCGCCTGTTCCCGTCCCTGTTTTCATTTTGGAGCCATCAGTGTAAATCCTAACTTCATGTATGTTTGAACTATCACTAGTCTCCTCATATAGTTGTATTTTATAGCTTTAGACGAATTGATGTTTTTTTGGCACCCTATCGTAGATGGAGAGTAAGAGTGGGTTTCTTTCTGCATACTCCTCTATGATGTTCGTGTGAGTTGCCTGTTTGTTTTGCTTCCAGAGAGTAAGTGCCCTAAGCCTGTAAGCAGATGCAGCAGCTTCCTGTTGGCTGCAGTCCAAGTAATGCCTCAAGTGCTACCGCGGGGGCAGTTTTCATACATCCAGTTACAGCCACACAAGCCAATCAGAGTCGAATCCACACCGTGCTTCTGTAGCGCTACGTTGATGCTTATGAAATTCGTTTTGTCAAAGGCTCCTTCAATGTCAATGAAAGCGCCCAGACACAACGTCTTTTTGTTAATGTCTTGCTCTATTGCGCTTACCACTTTGTGCAGGGCAGATTCTATAGATTTGCCCAAACTGTAAGCATGTTGTTGTGGATGTAGTGGTGTAATAGTAAGTATGCTGTCTCTAATATACTGGTCACATAACCTCTCCAACGTTTTAAGAAGGAAATAAGTTAAGCTTATCGGTCTATATGCTTTAGGGTCCGTATTGTCCTTCTTTCGCGGTTTAGGGATAAACAGAACTCTGATCTCACTCCATGCCAGGGGCACAAACCGAAAGGCCAAACAAGCCCTTAAGACGAGATTCACTGAACCATTTATGTAACTCTCTCCCCATTGTAAGAGCCCCGGGAAAATACCATTTAGACCTGCAGTTTTAAAAGGTTGGAAATAATTTATAGCCCGTTTAACTCTGTCCCCTGTTACTACTGTCTGTGCGACTGACCAGTTTGTAACTGTAGGCATAACCTCATCAAAAACACCCCAAGTGGTGGTGTCTGTGATGTGGCAGACAGGGAAGTGTGTTTGTAAAATGAAGCTGTTTGTTTCGGATTCTGTTTTAGTGTAAGTGTTTACTAGTTTCTTTAAAGACTCGATACCGAGATTAGGGTCAGCCGCTAGGATTTTCCTTACCCTATTCGCTTGCGTATTCGTTCCTATGCTAGTACTGTATTTCTTCCATGACCTTCAACCCTTGGAGCGTATACTTTTCATATGTTCGGCTTGAACCTTCTTGTAATTGCTCCAGTCCTCGTCATTGTAGGTGTTCATATCTCTATTAAAAAGTTTATGTACCTTTGTTTTCAGCGTCTCCAAATCTTTGCACCATCCCTGATTCCCACCTTTACTTACGTACGGTGGAGATAGAGGGCAGGCGTCTTCAAAGCGCCTGTTCTATATCGGATGTACCTGTTAACTGTGATCCGCCAGTTTCTGGACTAAGGCGTTGTTTTAGTGAATCATAAAAAGTTACCTTGTCCGTTCTACGGGGATTGCGTGTTTGTGCTGGTGGTGCAATATTTTATTCCAGTTGAAAACGGATCCACCTGTGTTCTGAACATGAGGATTCATCTGATACCCTCAAGTATTTGACACTGCCAAGATTGTTACCTGAGACCATGGTAACATCCACAATGGTGCGGCATCTCCGTGTAACAAATGTTGGTTCCGTTCCCCTGTTTGCTATGTAGAGGTTAGTTGTAAAAAGGAAATTTAACAAATCTTCACCTCTGCTATTTGACGTCGGCATTCCCCATATAGGGTGATGTGCGTTGGTATCTGCTGATAGTACTTGTTTAAAATTGTTTAGCTCACAGTGCCTTACCAGGTCAGCGACGTCTTTAGGTGGGATGTCCTCGTTAGCGTGCATATAAGCCGACGCGACAATCACTACCTCATTGTCCTCTCCGGTGATATTCAGGAGACTAGCAGTTGCCAGGTCCCTAAAACAAAACTCGTTAAGGGGCACTGCTACAACGTCCGCGGGCGTGTATATACACGCCCGCGGATCGTCGCAAATGCTATCAAGTAGTAACTTACCGGTTAGATTACTAAGAACCCTGATACCCTGCCCTGATCCATGGCTCCTCTTCCGAATCCAAACTGACATCACTCTCAGGGGATTCCGGATCCAGGGACATCCCTCCCATCTCCCCCGAAATTGACGCCTGGTGTGAGGAGTGCAGTGGTGGGGCCGGGATTGCTCCCTCCGCACCATTAGCTGAAGCTGGGGCTAGCTTCTTCCCGACTTGTGTCCCGCTAGGTCCCGGTTTTGACACCGGTTCCTCAGGGGGACCCTCGTCGCGCTTTGGTGGTTCGTCCGTTAACGAACCGTCCTTTGTGTAGAACCTGATATTCACATTCCCAAGGTTGTGGGCCTGCTTACGATCACGTTCCAGAAGGATGGGAACAACGTCCTCGGGAATCCCCAAAGTCAAAAACAGAGTCCCATCCCCCTGTCTCGTGTGCGTGAACACCGTCCAAGTATTTACGAGGGCCCACTTGTTCTGATACGCCAAAACAAGGTTGGTATCATCCAGAGTGTGAAAACACTCTGGAACGGCCAGGGCCGCTCGCACCCTCCTGGCGAGCTCACTCTGCTGCTTCACCACTAGCCTGGGACATGTTGTCGTTGTTGGTATGCTGTCGATAGTTTCTTTAAGCCACCTTAGTGAAGGTTCGTCCTCGCACCACAACTTCAGGGCTCCATCAGCAGTGATGGGCTTCCCTCTGAAGTTGGGGGAGAAGGTATTGGCAGGGTTTGTTTTTGACGCCCTCCAATATCCTACTCTGCAGAAACTTTTTCACCAGGGCAACTTGCTCATCGCTTAGTTGTAAGTAGTCAGCCCTAGATACGGCTACACAGAGCTTGTTCTGTACAATATCCGCGTAGCTAGCCTAGGTACGACAGGAGCTATCCAACTTCGCTTTCTTGTGTTCGCCTTTCGGCGACACCGTGTCATCCAACCGCGTACGCTTGCTGGACTCATTGCGGGCCGGAGCCTGTGCCGATTTGGCAATCAATATAGCAGCTCGCTTCTTGCGATTGTACCTGTTATCACGCTTGGATCTCTTCACCTTACCTCTGCCCGCGGTCACAGCAGTCACCACGGACGAGTCCATGGAAGTCGCTGGCGGGGCATTCGGTTTGGATCTGTGATCCTCGCGTACAATGTGCTTGGGTCTCTTTCCCTTACCTGTACCCACGGTCACAGCAGTCACCCTGGTCGAATCCACGGAAGTCACTGGCGGGGCATTTGGCTCGGTTCTGTGATCCTTGCGTTCATTCTGTCTACTCTTGAAGTATGCTTGCGGTCCCGGTTTAATCGGTCTAGTGACATCCGCCGCTGGCTTTTGACTTCCAGAGCTCGCTACCTTGCGCTCCTACCGTTTACGCTGTTGTTTCAGTTTTGGTTTTTGCCACTTTGAGAGTTTTACACCTGGGACGCATGCTCCCCCGGTGGTGGGGGTACTGGCGCTTGAGGTTCTAGCCAATAACTGTTGCCCCACATTCCTTGCCTCCTTTTTACCTTTGGGTCTAACGACCGTCCAGGCAATAGTATTACCCTCATCGGCAGCAAAAACCGCCTCGAGGTTCTTCACTGCCTCCCCGCTAAGGGGGGTTTGAAGTGGATTGTATGTATTATTAGAGTCATCCATGCTCAGTTTGTTTTAAGAATTCATCTTCCTAGCTCCCCATCTTCCACGGAGCCTTACCGGGGGTATTGGGTTACAATACCAGGGCTACTAGAAAAGGTATAGAACGGGTGTCCCAGGATTTCACGAGCCCAACGCCGCTATGTCCGACACTACGATACCCAATCCAAGGCGCAGCCCAACGAACACCACCGGCTGCAGACCCCATAGTCCTCTCATTCTCGCCAGGTAGAGTTGAAGACTACTACCAATACTGGATAGGTATGGATGGCTAGTCCATACCCCCCCCCCCCCCCCCGTTTTGGTTGAAATCCACACCAAAGAGGAGTATAGCGGAAGAGAGGTACCATACCCTGACCAACTCCCCGCTCAGCCACCAGGTTTGTTTCATCCTACCATACAGGCCCCCCACGCACAGCACCGAGTTACGTGACGTTACGATACGTTGATCACCCCAACCGCCTATTATCTCCTCCATTTGGGATAACAGGCCCACAGTGATCTGATCACCTCGTCACTGCAGCGTATTGGAAAGGAAAAATGGGTAGGAATAGGATAGGACGGTTTGGGTTTACAGGAAGTCTATAAATACGCCTAAAAGTATTAGTTACATCTGTTCCTTAAGGGACTAGACCAATAACAGGCGGCACCACGTAAAGGAACTTTTTAGACTTGTTACGGAAGTCTACACGACCTGCGCTCCTTTCCGCAACCATCTGCCGAACCTGCTCACCGGACAGGTGGCCAGGTTAGGGTTAACCCAGATCACATATAAAAGAGTTGTGGAATGGAATCTAACCCCCCCCCCCCCCCCCCCCCCCCCAAATTATATAAATTACTGGGTATAAATCGATTCGTATTCATCGCAAGAATGTCATTGACTATTTTTATTCCGACCGTAGTCGGGGTTTAGTTTTTGAACTTATTGGTGTAATATAATTAAGCTTCATAAAACATTTTCTATTTTAGATTATTCAAGTTAATGTAAATACTATAGTCTGACCTTGGAATTGCAACTACGAGTATTAAAGTAAAGTAACATAAACAAAACAAAAAAAAGGAACATTTATATAAATAATAGCTCCGCCCCGCAGTTTCACCCACTTCCCTCCGGAATCTTGCATATTTCCGGATTAAAAAGTAGCCTTTGTGTTAATCCAGGGTATAAGCTACCGCCATACCAAATAACGTATTTTTTTATTAAAATAAATGTTCCACGATTTCACCTGATGGAAAGCGATGATGTGGTCGAAGGTGTAACACGCTTGCCTAGTAGGTACCTATTCACTCTTGACTTGAACAAACCTGGGTTACCTACATTTAACCGGAAAGACTGACCAAGGCAGGGCATTCCACTCCTTTCTAGTTCTTATAATAAATGAAGAAGAGTACCGCTTCATTCTTGTGCGAGGTATGTCAACCATAAAAGGGTGGCGCTTTGCCGAACGTCTAGTCGTACGGTGATGGAAAGATGATGGGGAAATCAAATTGTGCAGTTCTTGTGCACACTCTGCTTAGTGCAATCTGTACAATACCGACAGGCATACAACCTAATGTCGATGCGCTAGACTTTGAAGCTTACTCTTACCAGAGTGTCATCCCCCAATTAGACTAATAATACGTCTCTCAATTGAATCCAAAGCCTCGTGCTGATACTCGAACTTGGCAGAACCGTCCCAGATATGGCATCAACACTCAATACAAGTTCAGACCTGTGCTTGATAATGATTCAAAAGCTGTCCCAGTGTAAATTACCGCCCAACTTTAGACAAAATACCAGGTTTCTTTGTAGCTACCTTGGCTTTGGATTCAATAATGTAAGACCCAAAATTAAAGTTCGATGTGAGTTCAACATACAAAAGCTCCATATGGTCGCCTATTGGTATTTTGACACTACGGAAAGACGGAGATCGGTTTAGAGGATTCTGTTTTAGGAGAGAACACGACTGAGCTTTAGTAGCATTAAGCTTGACCAGGTTAGCATCGCCGCAGTCGGACATGGCTTTCAATAATAAATTAAAATCCGTTCAGCTATTTAAGTTTGAAGAAGTAACAAACATACTTTTACTCTTATAAACTTTACACTTATACAAATATAAACTTTCGCCTTTTTATTATTAGTGTGATTATTTTTGCAGGCGGTCATCTTGTATTCAATAATTTTGTTCGCAGTCAGGTTTTTACCAGACTGAGGACCGAACCCGGAATCGTTGAATTCTAAGTCGCACTACAAAACTGCTATGCTACCATCGCTTACGTATGTGTAAGTGTTTTGGGAACTTTCAAGTTCCCTTACTGCTCGTTACCCGTGCATGATCTCGTTACGCGGCTCACAGATTGAGAGCAGCTCCACTGAATTATTGATGGTTCGTTCAAAGCGTGACCGTTATGACTGGTGCAATTTCCACGTGTCACTACACAGTCTCTCTCGGCCTCATTAGATAAATTCAATTCAGGAAAATAAAAGAGAAAATTCTCTTGAGCTAGCTGCACCCTGTGCATTCATTTTTAACGTTATCCCAGGGGAGATTTTCCAGGAAAAATAAGCTTTTTGATATATTTTTGTGCAGTATCTCTACGATAAAAGTATGGGTGTGAGAGTAATAAAAACATCGACAACGTGTATTTATTTCAAAGGATGAAAAGTGTGAAATAATAATGTGACAAAAATCGTACCATAAAGTAATTACTTTATGCTGCTAGCATAGATAAACGTTTTGAATTTGGTGCAATTATTAAGTTTTCAGACACCAAATCAGTATCGATCAAAATGTAAGACTCTTATCGGCTAAATGGATCAATAATGTGCACAGTTGCTGTATAAAAGGAGTCGAATGGTTCAATATGCGCGCTCATTAGTAAGACTAGTCCACCTAAGAGAAAGGCCGAGCAACTAGCTTAAAGTTTATCTTACAAGACTCGTTACTCGTTACAAAGAGACTGACAGAAAACTAAGGTCATCGACATAGCTCTAGAGATAAACATACCGAAATGGCTATGGGCTCACATTTCCAGAAGAAAAGATTTACCGTCACGATGGGGTAGACATGTTTTTGAGTCGAGACCACGTTTAACTAAACGTTCTGCGAAGTCTTCACTATGATCCTGGTTATCCAAACCAAAGAAAGAAAGACTAGTTAGTGCTGGGTACTGTCACTCAAGAAATATTGTTTAATTGACACCATTTTAGTTTATCACAGGTAATGTGATGACGTGTCAGTTTATTTTTATGAATAATCTTACGATTTTTCAAAAAACTGATGTCACAGAAGTATTTGAATGTTTATTAGGATTACACAATTATTTTTTTGTAAAATTTTATTCTGTCTATCCTGTATGAAGTTGATTCATTCCATCGACGGGAACGTCAAAATGGGTGTTTTTTCAGGAAATTTTAGTTTCTTTTTCTATAGACCAAATTTATTTAATCGTGTTTCGGTGACCACATCCGGATAAAGTATTTTGTGAACATTTATTATACATAAAAAATAAAGTCAATTAACCATTTTCAAAGGTATTGTTTTAATTATTCGTAAGGACGAATTGTCAAATTTGAGCCCATTTCACCTTAAAGTCTAATAAGCTTCTAATTTTTTGGTTAGTTTATGTATTTGCTACTTCCGGATTCCAAAAGTAAGTTAGCGTAGTAGAGCTCT
The DNA here is from genome assembly GCA_946251855.1 of Alsophila aescularia. Lineage (NCBI taxonomy): Eukaryota > Metazoa > Arthropoda > Insecta > Lepidoptera > Geometridae > Alsophila > Alsophila aescularia. The sequence goes on from OX276378.1 coordinate 30,209,661, forward strand.
ATAGTAACCTATCGGTTAAATAGCTTTTCGATGATGTGGCGTTGTAGAAATGGGGCTTTGATAAACTGTCTTTCAAAATAACAATGTTCAAAAATGAGTACGAAACCCCAAGGTTTATTAACTAGCTGCGCCCCACGGTTTCATCCGCTGAGATGGTGATGATAAAAAGTATCCTATGTTTGTATTCCTGGACAAAAAGTAGTAATCTACATACCAAATTTCACCAAAATCCGTCGAGCCGTTTCTGCGTAAAAACCAAACGAATATACCTACACACACACATACACACACTCAATCACTGACTCACTCAGAAACTTTTGCAATTATAATACTTGTGCGACTAGCTAATACGGCAGTGCCGTATACATAGTTTTCTCAGTACCAAAGAGAAACAGCATTTTCCCGCGGTAAAAAAAGCCATGTCCATCTGGTGTAGTGCTGCTACTTTATATCAAAGAAAGACATTTCAGAATCGTATCAGTAGTTTCAGTAGTTTTTAGACAGACTTGTTATTTCTTTTCAATAGCAACCGTTCCTTACAGTGAGTAATCAAAATTTTCCAGTCTACTTACCATTTTCCGTGATAAAAATATCCTATGTTTTATTCCAGTGTATATATTATGTATATTCCAAATTTCATCAAAATCCGTCCTGCCTTTATCGCGTTAAACAAACAAACAGGCAACGTATCACTTTTATATATTGGTATAGTTAAAAATCCTCACTGATTTTTGTTCCTCGTATTTTTGCTGTAATTTTAGGAATTACAGGAAAAATACGAGGAACAAAACTCCGTTTCCATTAGGATGACTGGACACAGGATTCAGTTCAATAATTCAGAATGCCGGTGTGGTGCTGCCTTTACGCCATCCGTCTTGTCTAGTAAATCGGGTTAGAAGTCTAGACTAGAAATAAATGTTAAGACATTAAAAATCTAGCTGTTGTTGGAAGTGAGAAATGGCTTGATAAGATGAAGACGTTTTTTTAGAGTATTTTTATTTTCTTAAAGCGACATCAAATTGAAAAAAAGTGCATTGTATCTCATTAAACATAGATATTATATGATTATTCTTTGAAAAAAAAAAAAAAAACTGAAATAAAAGCGGTCAGATACTTTTGGGTCACGCATAAAGTAAGGCTGCCATAACCATGTTACTTGTACCTACTCCAAAAACTTGAATTAATAAAACGAAATTAGTGTTGCGCTTGATTTATATGTCTTACAATCAAGAATTCAAGAAAACTCACTCAGATTTTAAAATCTATCAAAAACACGTTAGTTTTCATGATAATTTAAAACCTTTTCAACAAAACCGCATTCCCGTACTTCCTCGAGAAATACGTGAAAATTTCATCGTCTTGCCATAAGGGAAGTACTTCATCTAGGATTTTGGTAGTTTATTACATAACTAGCTGTAGTTATATATTTAAACGGGACTTAATCGCGCTGTTTTTTTTTTTTTAACCTCGACGTTTCAATCAAGTTGCATTGATCGTGGTCACGAGAAGACTGAAGTAGCGGGTGTCAGCGTCGAGAAGTGCGAGCGTTGTCTCCAACTACCCGCATTTGGTTTTGTTTTTGTTTTGGTTATTTTATTGAAACGTCGAGGTAAATAAATCTTAAGTTTTCAGCGCGATTAAGTCCTCTTTAAATATATAACTATGTGTTCGAATCGCGAAAGTTTAAAAGTTACAATAACTAGCTGTGCCCGCGGCTTTGCCCGCATGGTTATTTCTCTAGGTTCATCATCATTATTTCAGCCTTTAGCAGTACACTGCTAAACATATACTTCCCCCAAAGAGCGCCACAACGAACGGTCTTGTGCCACCTCCATCCACCAGCTCCCTGCGATGGCTACAATGTCGTCGGTCCATCGTGTGGGGGGTCTCCCTACACTTCGTTTGCTTGTTCGTGGTCGCCATTCGAGAACCTTTATTCCCCAACGGTTGTCAGATCTGCGAACTATATCAAACATATTACGAGTATGTGTTATTCCACTACCAAATTTACCTAGAAAGTACAACATACTACATTTCATCAAAAATGTTTCATCTGTCAAATAGTTTCTTTGTCGACTGCGCGGCTTCTACTCTGATGAACCAACTTCATCATTGGATTGAGGTACCAAGTTGGTTCATCAGTTTTTAAGTCAAAACCTTAGCTATCTAACAGTGAAATCGGTGCAATCGGTCTAGTAGTTTTTACGTGATGCGCGGACAGACCGACAAAATATAAAAATATGTTATATAACTGTTCAGTAGCTAATTTCCCGTTTTTTTTTGTACTATGTTCATTGTACAGTCTTTTTGGTACTAACTCTTTTATTGTAAGTATAGATGTTTGCCAAATCAAAAGACAGATATTATTCTTTTTAAGAGAATCATGCTGCACATAATATATAATGTATATAATGCACATAAAATCCACACAGTAATCAGACAAACTTCAAAAATTTAATTGAAAACCATAAATAATAGAACGGCTTACTTTATATTATACTATATTATATACTTTATTATTTGTGTTTTTGAGGTTTTCCTTTACTCGAGTTGTTACTCGGTGTACTGAGCTCCCGCCCCGAGACCCTCAGGGAAAGGGTAGCTCAGTTCTCCCTACAACAAATACTGTGTTCCCTTACACTTTGCTGCGTATGGTGACTGTATGAATTGCTGTCTGTTTTTGAATTATGTTCGTGTTAATATGGGAGTCCAACACCGGTGGCTACTACTACTATGGGGATAACTTCCGTAGGTGTATTCCAAAGACGAGTTATTTCGGTTTTCAACGCGTGATATTTACTTAATTTTTCAATTTCTTTTGCCCTTAAAGACATAACCGTACCTTCTGACTACAATCTGACTGAAATTATGTCATCGATTTCGTTTCCAAAATACGTTTTTTTTTCTGAAACTACTCCCATTTTTGGCTTCATCATTTTTCCGCGGTGCTCTCTCCTTACATAATAATTTCATAAAACTTACGTTCGGTTTGTCAGTGGCTACATATATTCAGCGTATCACAGGCCAAGTTTTGTACGGATCCGCCAAACCGTTGAGGAAGGAACGGAAAATAAGTTTTGCGCGGCAACCATTTTTTTGCGCCATTTTTTTATCTTGCCGCGATTATGTCATGGTCACGTGATCGGAGTGTATTTACATTATAGGTTGTTTTATAGCGGGGGCATTGAGCGGTTAAGGTATGTTTTGTTGTCTGCTTTATTTATATATATTATGTCTGGTCTATTGTGAACTATTGTAACGTCTGTTTGGACTGGTATTTCCCACATTAACTTCGCACTCTCATTCTCTCTAACCTGCGGCTGTGTTAGGTGTTCTTGCCACCACAGATTAGAAACTGGGAATTTGTGCTTTTTAGCTAGCGTACAGTGTATGTATTTGACTATATTGTTGTGGCTTTTGGTGTAGTAAGTGCCAGCCAGTTTTTCGCATCCTGAGACAATGTGTTGTGTGGTCTCGTCTTTAACCAAACATAGCCTACACTTACCGTCTACTGGTCTTTTCAAAATGTCCCTTTCATGTTGTCTAGTCAGTACTGCTTGATCTTGGATTGCAAATATGGATGATTCTAATGAGGGTGATACCGGTTGTTTTTTTAGCCATCGGAAAGATTGAGCCCTATCTATATTTTCTTTTTCAATTACTGCTTTATAAAACTGTCCGTGTAAAGGTTTCGCTTTAATGTTTTCAAGTCTGGTTTTTACTACTGCATTTTTCAATTCCTTATCTGTATATTTTTCATGATGTCCTAGTCCTATTTCCGTCAAGTTTGTTTGTGTTTCTCTGAATATTGAGTATTTATCTTTGTTTCTATCATGCTCTACTATTGTTCTGAGTATATGATGTTTTTCTGTTTCTAAATATGAATTAAATTATTGTCTGTATTTAATTATTTGTGTTTTATGTAGTGTTTCTAAATTTGATAGGCCTCTTTCTCCTTCATCTATCGGTAGATATAGTCTTTCTACGTCTGCTTTTTGTTGGTGCACTTTGTTCATCGCTAAAAGTTTTCTAGTCCTAACATCTATTTTCTTTAAATCCGCTGTTTTGTAATTAATTATCCCGAAAGTGTACAGTAAGACCGGTACCACATAAATATTAATAGCCCTAAGAAGATTTCGTGCGTTTAGGTGGGATTCTGTTAGACGTTTCACGCGACGGAAGTATTATTTTTGTATCTGTTGCCTAACCTCAGCGTGAACTATTATACCTGCCTCATTGATACCTAAATATTTATACTTTTCATGTACCTGTAGCTGTCTAAACTCCTCTCCGCTCAGTAGAACATGCCCTTCGCCGTAGTGCTCTTTTCTCCTACCTGCTACTAGATGTAATACGTTGCATTTGTTTAGTCCGAATTCCATACCTATATCCCTTGTAAATATTTCTGTGCTGTCTAACAAGACTTAGGGTTAGTTTTGGTGTTTGCATAGACTTTGAGGTCATCCATATATAATAGATGGTTTATTGTGTTATTGTCTTTGAGTGTGTATCCTTTAAATTGATATTTGTTCAGGATTTGTGAGACTGGATTGATTCCTAAGCAAAACCAAAGCGGAGAGAGGGAGTCACCTTGGAATATTCCTCAGCGTATATAAATGCGATCGGTAGTTACAGACGAGTTTGCACCGTGAGCTGTCATGATTACGTCCCACATGGGCATGACTATCTCTAAAAAGCCTCGGATAACAGGTGGACATTTGTAAAGATCTAGTACCCTGAGTAGCCACTCATGCGAAATGCTATCAAAGGCTTTCCGATAGTCGATCCACGCCACACTGAGGTTCTTTTGGCACTTGTGTGCATCTTCTAGTATGGCCTTGTTGATCATGAGGTGGTCTTTGCAGCCACGGGCGCGTCGTCTGCAACCCCTTTGCTCCGGAGCTATTATATCATTTTTGTCACAGTGGATGTAGAGTTCGTTGGCTATTACGGAGGTTAGGATTTTGTACATGGTCGGTAAACATGCTATTGGTCGCCAGTACTTTGGATCCTGAGTGTTTTCGTCCTTATGGATTAAAATAACTCGACCTGTTTTAAACCAGCTATCTATGGGTTCTAATCCTTTAATTATCCAATCGAAAAGTTTGGCTATGTATGTGTGTGTGTTTTTTAGATATTTCAGGTAGTAGTTTTGAATTTTGTCTATTCCTGGCGTTTTCCAATTTTGTTTTTCGAATTGCCTCTTTTACTTTTCCTACATCTATTTCGTCAAATGTGTGTTCCTCTATTTCATCTTTCGAGCTTTCTATTTCCTGAATCCACTGCGCTTCTCTATTGTATGATATTGGATCAGATAACCCTAAATCTAGTAAATTCACCGGTAACACACTATCGAATCAGGTAAGAAGCGTACTATCTCGAAGATGTATTTCAACAGAACTACTTGAACAGATTAAAAAAAAGAGCTGAAGAAACACATTTAACACTTGGCTTGCAATTATCTGACATTCCCGAAAACACTCAATTAGATAACACACAACTCACAGATAGTACTCTATTATCTAACGTATTAGCAATCAATCAAGTTTCAGACATACCAGATTACGACGAAAATATGTAAACAAAACAACACCATAATACATCATACAGACGTTAGCACACAACAAACTCTTGCGGTATCTCAGCTACCAACTAACACTGTACAAATAGACACCATATCAACCGATGACACAAGAACTCACGCGACTGTAGTAGATGAAGATCAAGACCCAATAATTCAGGAATTCTTACAAATATTAGCGGAAACTAAAGAAACTACAATAGAAAACAGGTAATTTATACCCAAACCAAATTTCAACAAACAATTCATAGGCAACCTTCATAAAATCAATGAATATCTTCCAAATCTACTCGAAACAAACCAGTCACTCCGTGAAATCAATGACATAATTTATGCGGCTGCTAAAACCTTAATAGTAGCAAATAAACAAACACCATACACACCACCAACTGTACAAAAACCAAAACGAGAACCACCATGGAAGAGGAGACTTAAACAAAATATAGAAAACCTTAGGAAAGAACTAGGTAACCAACGTTCAGGGTGGCACTGCAAATGTTAATGGGCTTACTATTAGAAAAGCGACCTGCTGCTCGTCTCATCACTCAACAAAATATGGAACGACATAGTTCTGTCATTTAAGCACCAAGGAACTGTAAGCCGTGACTATTGCTTTGACAAACTGCTCCATTAAGTTTGTACGGAATGGGTTAAACCTGTTTTCAGTTTGGATCGCTTCGTGCTTCGGCGGGCTAGTTAAGCTATCGGTCCCGACTGTTATTGATTAATAGCAGTCGATAAGCCATGTCAGAGGCCTTTGGGTGGCCTGAGTCAAACGCTAGCATAAAAGCAATATAAATAAGGGGTTTTCAACATCAAATGATAGCCTAACGGTTCAACAGTGCAACTTAGAATCCAACGATACCAGGTTCGGTCCTAGCCTCCGCACCGATGACTTTAGTAAGTTTTGTGCGGGTTTCCATCGCTGCATGCTTCGTAGGGCACGTTAAGCCATGTCAGAGGACCTCGGGCGGCCTAACAAACTATGACACCAGAGGCCAGCACTACCTTATACGACACACAAATAAACAAACAGTTTGGAAGAGTTACCGCCGTAGACGAAATTGACCATTTGTTCGTCTACGGCGGAAAATGGTCCTGGATTTTTTTATTAGAATTTCGAATTAAAAAGGGTCAAATGAAACCTTTGTATTGTGACAGCGTTGTAGTGTAAGTATAAAATGAAAAAAATAACTCACTTTCTTACTTAAACTCGAATTACCCAGGTACGTAGACGCGAGTATATACTTACTTTTTCTACGCGCAGGTAGGAATTTTACGTCATTATGACGTCTGTGTGACGTTCGTTGAGACGTCCAAATGTCACCAATGCTCGTGATGTTTTTTGACAGACTTGTTATTACGTTTCCATGGCAACCACTCCTCACAGCGAGTATTCAACATTTTCCAGTTTTTCCGTGGATACTTACAATTTACCGGGGCAAAAAGTATCCATTGTTTTAGTCCAGGGTTTATACCCTTATGCTATCTTATCCTATCTCTTTTCCAAATTTCTTCAAAATCCATCTAGCCGTTATCGCGTTAAAACTCCCCAAACAAACAAACAAACAGACAACGTTTCACTTTTATATATTGGTATGGATACGGATGGTTTCATTATGCGTCTTTACGAACGGTTGCTTGTCGCAATATGTACATGAGACGTAGTCGTGGAGCTCGTCATGCTAACATAGCCTCTCTAATTTATACGAAACTTATCTTTTCTCGGGAACATTAGTATCCGTAGTAGTGTGGCTCGCTACCACCCTCAAAAAGGAAGGCCGTCACCAAGCTCCTTTTAGGGTTTTTCGGCAGCAGTTTTAAAAGCCGCCGTTCTACGAGTATTTTAGGTTTTGGGTATTTATTTACCTTCGACTGGATTGTCACTTCTTCAGGGGAAGTCAAACGCTAGCATAAAAGCAATATAAATAAGGGGTTTTCGCAAAACCTTGCGCATCACTGCACTGCACTCGTGACAATGAGACATTTGCTATTAAGTCTCATTGCCCAGTAATATCGCTGGCCTTTCGAACCGAAACACATATTATGTTTACACTCTAGGTACTGCTTGGCGGTTGAATATATGACAAAGCTGTGGTATTTCCCCAGGCGGATTCTTGTTTAAAAGGCCTACCACTACAAACACATTTAGAAGCAGATTACTGTTAGTAATTAGGTCTTGTAAAACTATAACACTACAACCAATAACACTATGTTGGTAGTTAGTTCCCTTCACTCACAGCCATCGTGGAACGTAACTTTACTCTACTTGAAAACAGTGTCCTTCGTCATAGAGCGATGGTAGCCTAACGGTTCAATAGTGCAACTTAGAAGCCAACGATACCGGGTTCGATCCTAGGCTCCACACCCCCTCCGTCCACTTGGATCCAGAGCTCAGCTCCACATGTGGATCCGTGGATACTTTGATGAAACATGACATGATTTTATATTCCACTTTGATCCATAAACGAGGGGATCCAAAAACAAATTTAAAAAAAACTATGACACTTGAATCCACAATCCTCTAACTATCAAGGGCAGTTCAGGCATTTCAGGCAAGGGCATTTTCAGCAAGAAAGAACATTAAGTTTTTCTTGCTGAAAAACCTTATTTTTTTACAGCCAGTTATTTTTTTACTTATTTTTTTACTTTCTCGAGTGCTCTGGTTGAGAACTTTTAGCTCAATACAATAATAACAATAATTTAAATTTCAGCCATATTATGCAGGTAGATTAAAGAGGAATAAAAATATCCACAGATCAATCTGTGGATTTAATAGTAACAAGAAGTAGAGCTGAGCTGTGGATCCAAGTTGACGGAGAGGAGCTGTGGATCCAAGTGTACGGAGCCTCCACACCAATGACTTTTCTAAGCTTTCTGCGGTTTTCCATCGCTCCGTGCTTCGAAAGGCACGTTAAGCTGTCGGTCCCAGCTGTAATTGATTAACAGCAGTCGTTAAACCATGTCAGAGACCCTCGGCGGCCTGATAAGCTCTGACACTAGAGGCCAGCACTACCTCATACGACTAACAAACAAACAAGTGTCCATGTTTAACCAGCCAGCCATAAAATTAAAGTCATAGGGAGCCATATCCCATTTAAGGCACATAGCTGTATTATTCTTCTCTTCACATTTTTGGCAAATGTATTTAACTTCCCTTTTAGCCATTTTTCTCTAAAGACTCCACATTTTTTTGAGTAAAAGTTTGCTTTGTCCTAAAAGCCCGTGAGTGACGGCGTCGTAGCATTATGATTGCACCAGCTCTAATTACTGATGTTAATCTGCTTTTAGTCTGAGAGCGCCGCGCCTTTCTGTCTGAGGTTTAGGCGTCAAAGGAGGACGCATCAAAGGATGCTGCGAAAAGTTCACTTAAGGATCCAGAGTAATTAATGTATGTCTGTAATGAAACTGAACTAATCTATGTACATTCTGAATGCAACCTCTGAGTTTGCATCTTCTTCAATGAGTTTGCATCTTCTTCAATGAGTTTGCATCTTCTTCAAAGAGTTTGCATCTTCTTCAATGAGTTTGCATCTTCTTCAATGGAAACTGTTGAGTTTATTCAATTATTTAAATATATTTTTTGTATTCATTCTGGTTTATAAGAAACTAACTTTTTCCCACGACTTCGTTCGCGCGGACTACAGTTTATCGCGAAAAAAACATCCTATGTTCTTCTAGGATATAAAAAAAACAATGCAAAAGTGTAGTATCATCGTTCTTGATATTTTTTGACAGACTTGTTATTATTTCGTTTCCATGGAAACCGTTTCTTACAGTGAGTAATCAACATTTTCCAGTTTTCACGTGGAAAATTACCATTTTTCGGGATAAAAAGTATGCTATGTTTTATTCCAGAGTATAATCTAATCCCATTTCAAATTTCATCCAAATTCGTCCAGCCGTTATCACGTGAAAGCTCCCCAAACAAACGAAGAAACAAACAAACAGACAACGTTTCACTTTTATTAATTGGTGTGGATGTAGATATCTATTTTGAAGTTTCTATTATAAACTTAACCAAACGTAAACGTTGACGTAAAATTATAATTAAATGGTTTAATAAGATATAAAAAACACTTACATCATAAAATTGATATCATCCAAAAGGTACCGCTTATTATTATATTCATATTAGCTACTAAGTTTTATTTATTACATTTATTTTCAGGTAATATGAAAATAAATTTAAATTCATACGATGGAAAACCAAATCGGCTTAGTATAACGAACATTGAGAGGTAATCCTGGATCCATTAAAAATTCACAAAATACTCGCACTTTTTATGTTCAAATGTTAGCTTACGTTTTTATGTAATTTCCAACTGAAGTGCTTTGGTTGCTGCTTGCAAAAAACTGCTTGTTTACTTAGAGAACTACAGGCGTAGCAAAATTTCACATTTTATAATACGAGATTTAATTAATTTAACCAGTTTAAACCAGTTTCAGGAGTTTCGGGGTGTCACGGGGCTAGTAGTTTTAGCCATTCGCGAGTTTCGGGCCGAGTGCTTTTGCATGTTGCACGGAGTAGATTTTAACAAAATGGATGCGGGTAGTCGTAATACTCGTAAATCTTGAAACGGTGACGTCTGTTCTCTGGACAATTCCCACGTGTCCCAGAATACTGGAGAGTCCTGACATGGTTCTTACTAATGTGGCAGACAGAGAACGAGTTTGTTTCAGATCTATGTCACTACCTGCGTGGTTTGATTTCATCATGATTTATGTCATTCAAAGCTTTTATTTAACTTTTTAATTTATTACTAGCTTTTTTGCCCGCGACTTCATACGTGCGGACTACTGTTTATCACGAAAAAAGTATCCTATTTTCTTCTAGGATATTAAAAACCAATGCAAAAGTAGGTAAAGCACCCAATACTCTTGATATTTTTTGACAGACTTGTTATTTCGTTTCCATGGCAACCACAGACCGTTCTGTGATGGCGACCATTCCTTACAGTGAGTAATCAACATTTTCCAGTTTTCCCGCCGAAACTTTCAACTTGAAATTTGTGAAGAAATTGGATTGATTGAAATGAGCACAAATAGAAAACTCTGTATTAATAACCCTCAATATCAAGGCGAATAACTCAACCTTTGGTCTCTACAACTTTATTTGAATATATCCCAAGACATATTATATGCAGATAGTGTTGGCGTGATAGCTGAGAGGTGGTATGAAGAGCGTCAGCCATCCCACGATAAGTTGATAATATAAGGAATATATAAAACAAATATATTAATTTATCTGAACAGATAAGACGACAAAAACGGTACAAAGTAACAGTAATAACAGAATAAGCCATTATAATAACACCTTTAACTCTAATTGTTTTAGGAAAGTAACAGTTTTAGCCATGAAACTAACACCTATTAATTTAACCTTCTATAAAATAACAGTTTTAGCCATGAAAATAACAAATATAACTTTAACCTTTTACAGACTTGCGGGTCACACAAATTAAGCTACCCCAAATTAACTGCGTGTTATAATCACTCAGATTATTACTATTAAGTGACCTTTAATTTAATAACTTTGGAAAGTCAATAAGCCTGCAAAATTAAACCTGAAACCCATTTGACATTGGAGAATATATGGGTCGGAATTTTCATACAAAACCCTAATGGTAGGCACTATTATCGAAATGTGGATTTATTTTTCGATTACGCCATATTGCCGAGTAGATTTGCATATTGGTAAAATTAGAACTTTTCCAATGCCGTTCGGGGATTAATCTTTGCAAAAAGCCTTGGGACATAATTCAGTTGGTAATTTTATTTCTAGATACATTTACTTCGGATCGGTTTCTCATGATATGTCTTTTATCCAAATGCTGAAAAGCAATACAGTCAATACAAAATCCTATTAAGTTATTATTTTATAAAGGAGTCGATTAGAAACCGTAGTAAATAATAATAATAATAAACACTTTATTACACCATATAAGGAACAAATACAATAACTTATCTTAGTAGTAATATAGTACAATACAAAAAACACCTAATATTTAGAATCCTAAGTATACCTATATTTCTTGTTAGAAAATAATACAACAAGATTTAGAGAAAAGCCCATTGAAAAAGAGATCATACAAATAAAGACCAGACAAGTTCGAGGTGAACTTGCGTGGAGAGGGTTCCGTACGATGAATATTTATCTCACAATATTGAGAGACCATAGACTTCTTATGTAGAATTCACTTAAGAAGTATATGGTCTCAAAATTATCTACCATGTACTTCTTATGTGATAAGGTAGATAAATGATTTCTGTATTTTTTTTAATTTAAGGCTAAGTAGAAATATGATACTTATTTGATGTGACAGTTTGAAAAACGTATTTTATTCAACATTTTTATTTTGCCCGTTTTTTTTACGTTACTCACCCGTGTTTGGGTCACATAAGTTCGTTTACCAAAACTTAATCGGTTCAGTAGATTCGGAGTAAATTGGCTGTGACAAACGGACAGTCAGATAGACAGACACACTAGTGATACTAAAAGGGTTTAGTTTCGTTCGGACGTACGGAAATTTAAAAAAAGACAATAGATAATATATTCTACCTTTATCCGAAACCTTATTTTATCACTGCAAACTACAACCTACAGTGACGTTTTTCCTTTGGCGTTGTCTATAATGCTTTCAATATAGGTACTTTTGTGAAAAAATTAAGTGCCCCAATGAAATTGTCGTCATAATAAAATTGTTCTGCTTGCTCCAAGAGTTTTCTTTCATTTTTCTGAAATGAATATAAATTAGACAAATTATGTTTGGTTAAATCTCATAACAGCTTTTGAGAGTTAGTTCGATACTCCCCAAGTTTAGTTCGATACTCCCCAAGTTTAGTTCGATACTCCCCAAGTTTAGTTCGATACTCCCCAAGTAATCAATGGCAACTGTCCAAGCCGAGGTTCGTACCCCCTGGGTGCCCTTGAGCAAGTGGCCAAAAACTTAACTTTGGCGTGCGCCTTCTGCGTCACGCATTGCGGCGGAGCGCTTTTGCGCCCGCCCCACCGTCCGGTGACGCTGTAGAGGTCAGTTATAGACCAACAGCACATATCCTTTCTAAAAAAAAAAAAAAAAAAAAAGCTTTTGAGATCAAAGGCGATGAAAGCAATAGTACATTACTGCCGCATTCTGTAATGACTGCGTTGCTGGCAGCGATGATGATGGTCGAGAGCGTAGCTAAGCAAAGCTCGAGGCCATCATAGCGTGGCCAGCAGGGCAGTCATTGCGGACCAAGTCTTGTATAGTGCTTTACTCGAACAATGCGAGGAATTTAAATAAAACCAGCTTAGTATAATAAGAATTTACTCAAACAATGCAACAACAACAACGACAAAGACAACAACAATGACCACAACAACAACAACAGAAACAGAAACAGAAACAGAAACAGAAACATAAACACAGACACAGACACAGACACAGACACAGACACAGACACAGTCACAGACACAGTCACAGACACAGACACAGACACAGACACAGACACAGACACAGACACATACACAGACACAGACACAGACACAGACACAGACACAGACACAGACACAGACACAGACACAGACACAGACACAGACACAGACACAGACACAGACACAGGCACAGGCACAGACACAGACACCGACACCGACACCGACACCGACACCGACACCGACACCGACACCGACACCGACACCGACACCGACACCGACACCGACACCGGCACAGGCACAGGCACAGGCACAGGCACAGGCACAGGCACAGGCACAGGCACAGGCACAGGCACAGGCACAGGCACAGGCACAGGCACAGGCACAGGCACAGGCACAGGCACAGGCACAGGCACAGGCACAGGCACAGGCACAGGCACAGGCACAGGCACAGGCACAGGCACAGGCACAGGCACAGGCACAGGCACAGGCACAGGCACAGGCACAGGCACAGGCACAGGCACAGGCACAGGCACAGGCACAGGCACAGGCACAGGCACAGGCACAGGCACAGGCACAGGCACAGGCACAGGCACAGGCACAGGCACAGGCACAGGCACAGGCACAGGCACAGGCACAGGCACAGGCACAGGCACAGGCACAGGCACAGACACAGACACAGACACAGACACAGACACAGACACAGACACAGACACAGACACAGACACAGACACATACACATACACAGACACAGACACAGACACAGACACAGACACAGACACAGACACAGACAGACACAGACACCGACACCGACACCGACACAGACACAGACACCGACACCGACACCGACACCGACACCGACACCGACACCGACACCGACACCGACACAGACACAGACACAGACACATACACATACACAGACACAGACACAGACACAGACACAGACACATACACAGACACAGACACAGACACAGACACAGACACAGACACATACACATACACAGACACAGACACAACCACAACCACAACCACAACCACAACCACGACCACAACCACAACCACAACCACAACCACAACCACAACCACAAACAGAAACAGAAACAGAAACAACAATAATCACGATCACATCAACTTTCAAACAGAAAAAAAAACCATCAAAATCGGTCTGGGAGCTACAACGCCTCTCTTTTCGCGTTCGGGGTTAACAAACCCCCGGAATAATTAATAGTGCTACGACAAAAGACGACAATAATGGATTTTCAAAGGAAATTCCTGGCCGCAAAACACGACAATAATGAAATTCCATACAACTTTGCTGGCGCCTATTCAAGCAGCGCAGCAAGGTCGACTTTGCCCAAAGAAGGTTGTCGAAATAATGACCACATTACTAGTATTGTTTGAGTAAAGATCACACTTTCACTGTCGAACCTTCTTTCTAAACGGCTATTTTATTCAAGGTCTGATTACGTTTCTAATTAAGAAACTTCCAAAGTGTAATTTCAACGTGAGATCTTTCCTCGAGAGATAAAAACTTGGTTGATTATTTAAAACTGCAAATACTGTTAGAGATACAGCAAACGCGCGATATGTACTCTTAATAATGACCACTGGACACTGTCCAATGTGCACTGACATTTCCACTAATAGAGACATGTTAGTTTACCTCTAGTCTCTGTTACACACACCTAAGGTGTTTACGAGTACTTATACTTGCTCAACTTGAAACATTTTTACGACATACCTAATGATTATTATTCTTAAAATTTAGTTCCTGTTACAAAATTGACATTTTACAAGCTTTGTGAGATCAATGCGTGTACCGAGTAATATGAGTAATTATGTGGCTCAGGAACTGTTAACGAAGTGAAATATGGAATGGGAAATCTGCAAAACGAACTAAAGCTTTCGCCGCAGCTTTTTGGATTAAGTGTTGAAGTGGCAATGGGCTTGCCACATGTCTCGTAGAAATGACAATCCGATTGGGGAAGAAAGGTTCTTGAATGGCAACCACCAACCGGGAAACATGCCTCAGAACGGCCTATATGAGGTGGACCGAAGATCTGAAGAGACTGGTAGGAAGCTGCTGATTGCAATCAGCTAGCAATCGCTCGTTGCGGTAGTGTATGAAGGAGGACTTTATTACACGACTGTATGTCCCACTTCATCCGTGTATCTGTCTGTGGCATCGTATCTCCCAAACCAATGCGGTTTTTACTGTTTAAAAGCTGATGTGATTGAGATGGCTCTTAGCTATAATAAGGGGGGAGGGGGGAGGAGAGGGAAGATGAGGATCGTACATCCACAACCAATGGACCGATTTTAATGCGTTTTGTTTATGATTGCAAGCTGATGTGATCGAGATGGTTCTTAGCTATAATGGGGGCCTGAATTTGTTATTTTTATATATCTGTCTGGCAGCTTAAAGCAGTCAAATATGGCCCTGAGCTACTGCGAAAAGTAGCTCGTCTGCTTCATCTACAGGCAACCAAACTCTACAAAAGTTTGTGATTTATCCGCGCTATTAATTATTTGCTCGCCCGGAGACATAATGTAATTATTTTGTGGAGGCGAAGTGAAATCCTACACAGGAGGAGGGGAACTAAGGCGTTATTTATTTTATAAAAGGCGATTCCAAATTTTGTTTACGGCGAAACGGTTAAATTTAAAATAAATTTCGTTTCCTCTACGGAATTTGCAAATGGTTGTTTACGATGCTGATTTTCAACTTTGGATAAATATTATGTTTTTTGCAAAATGTGTAATTTTAGATTAACAACATTTTTTTTTTCGGTTTAAAACTGCAGTTATTTATCTCGTGGCTTTTTAATGTCATGATTGCTAGTGTACTATTTTTTTACGATTTTCTAGATACTGATCTGAGTAAATAGTCCCGACACCACCCAGTACGTTAGTGCTGAGTTTCGTCACAGAATATATACACTTGAGATCGTACAGAAGAAACCATGACACACCTCGATTAGGCTAATAAATAACAAAAGAATAAAGCAAATAAAAAAACAACTTTATTATATGTATAGATAAGACGGCGCGATTGAATTGTTTATCTCAAATCAGTGAATGTTGTAATATGTAGGGTTTTGATTATTATTGTTTTACGTTGATTAGATTGTTTATTTCATTAAATTTACAGATTATGATTATATTATAATAAGATGAACTATTTTGATTAATTCATAAATAATTTTACTATTTATTTAGTATGAAGTTGATTTGTTTACATTAAGATGCTGAATTATCGTTTCCGAGGCACAGAGAAGACCATCGTCCGAGTGGGGTTGCGAGCGGCGCTGAAGTTAGCCGAATGGTGTCAAACGGTGGTGACGTGGCGGTGGCGAGAGTGCTTATAAGCGCTCGTGTTCGGGTAATGTGTTCAGTCTTTACTAGGTAGTTATAATTATGTACCACAAACCCTCCATTGTTTACTGAAGTCCAATTGCGACATATTTAATCATACAAGTAGGTACTACCTTTAATTGTGAAGTGTCAGGTTAGCACTTTTGTACTTATGATGTTATTTTATGTATAATGCATTATTCAACTATGCGCAATTAAATCAAGTCAAGTGACATTTAATTGCGCATAGTTGAATAAGCATTTTTGTACCTAGATGTTTTCTCAATATTGTATTTTATACGATCTTTGTACACAGGTGCTTAGTTGCTTGTTTTTGATTAAGTTTCTCTGTTGATTTATGTGTTGCTGTGTACAGTAATAGGAGAATAAATTGTTTCTTATCTTATCTTAAATTAAACTACTTATTATTATTACAAAATATGTGGAATGTAGTAGAAATCCCCTACGAATTTAATTAACTTATATAAGGTAGTAACTAAGAACAAAATATGATTATTTATCTTCGCTTGAATTGTATGGTCAGCAGTAACACCAATAAAATTAACTTCAAAAATTTGTGGTTTATTTTATTAAAATCCCGGCTCCGTCCAATTTGCTCGCCGCGTTGTGCGCACGTTGTCGTAAATCCACGTACCTATCTCTCTGCCGCCAATCATTCAGCGTCCTGGTACCCACAGAAGAAAATTAACACAATCTTCAGCTCGGCACTCTGACATTTAAAGTTTCACTCGACACTCTGACATCAGGGGATTCTTCAGGAAGCTGAATACTTCAACTGGTATTGGAACTATCGGACAAGCCTGATTATTTACACTGGCAAAGAAAAATGAAGTAAAATGAAAGGTAGTTAAGCATTCCGGTATTAGGCATGAGACTGTATCAATACACACGTAGAATGGCTGAGTTGAGTCTGGAGAGCCAGCGCCCGGCAGGGATGTATAATAACCAGATAAGGCATTTGTACTCGCATGAGAATTAAGTTTTATTTGTCTTAACGACACTCTTGAAGGGGTCGTACATTCAATAAATTTACATTTTATAATGTATAACAAGTAAATTTAATTAATAAAATGATTTTAAAAGTCGAATTATAATATCTATGTACCGTTAAATTGCAAGAATTTCAAGATATTGTTGTTCTCTATTTGAAATTTCAATGACTAAACTGTAATTACAACTGCGCTGAAGCAGTAAAAAGTTGGAAAACACTGACCGCTAGTCAGTGCTAAAATATTTTTAATAAAAACATTAAGAACCACACAACTGAGTATCTGCCGAATGTGTTTGAAAATTATAGCGTGTTTTTGATGTTGTACCACTCAAAGGTAAAAGCAATATCTATATCCATAGTAGTTAAAATAAAAACAGGACGACAAGTCCTCGGTACTGGCTCGAGAGACGTTCTTTGTACCTCGAAAAGTGCGTGAGGCGATAGAGATCTCTCGTTTGCCTAATTTTAACCGGGACCTCAGGTGGACTCTGCCTCCAGCTTGGAGAACCGTGCTTAATGTTTCCTCGACGCAGCAAGTGGTAGGCAGTCTAGAGTGTGATATAGTCAGCATTGTGTGTGGCAGCACGTTTGGCGATGACGCAATGGATAGCGATGGAGTTACATCGCCACCGCCAGCAGGAGTTCAATCTCCGTCGACGGCGGTGCAGAGCAGTACGAGCACCAAGCGTTCCCGTTCCCAGTTGCCGCCGCATCTCACGTGCCAGGCCGCAGCCCGCAGTGCGCGTCGGGATCTCGCAGCGTGAACTCCTGAGGAAGACCAAAACCAAAACTACAAACCTCAAAACCTAGGTCGATGTTTTCGACAATATACACGTGAGTCATAGCCGGTATTGATATTTTAAATCATTGAATGTTGTAACATGTAGCGTTTTGATTATTATTATTTTGTGTTGATTAGATTGTTTATGTTATTAAATTTACGGATTATGATTGTATTATAATAAGATGAACTACGAGTATTTTTATTCGTTCACAAATAATTTACCATTGATTTAGATCTGTTTACTTTAAGATGCTGAATTATTTGTTTCCGAAACACAGAGAGGACAACCGTCCTATAGTGGGGATGCTTGCGAGCGACGCCTAAATCAGCCTACCAGTGACTTACGGCGATGACGCAGCGACTATATAAAACAACAAGAACCACAAACAACAAACAAGTTTGTAGCGTGTTATAAGGACTTGTGCGCGGCAAACGTGTGCAGTCCAAATACTACAATACAGTAAAGTTTTTACCAGGTCGCCGCGTTGTGCGCACATTCGCAAACGTTTTTCTTTGCCGCTAATTATTCAGCGTCCTTTTATCACAAAAGCAAATTAACACAATCTTCAGCTCAGCACTCCTACATATATATATGTTTTTTTTGTGTTCTTCAGAGACCACATCACACGGAAAAATGAGGCTTGGTGGCTTTTTATAAATATTGTCACAGTCACAAATACGTATACTTATCAGAAGTATCATAAAAAAAATATCAAAAAGGGCCAGAGCGGTTGACCGGTGCCACTAAACTTCATTTGCCCTAGTGGGCCTAAAGGAGCGTAAACACGGTTGCTCCAACTTTCGTTTCATTTAGCTCAACTTATTAAAACGTCTTCTCTCACGAAAATTTTAACTGCTGTACTCGTTCAGGTACCAACGTGTCTGTACAAAACAAAGTTATTTTACAAAGCTGGGACCAGTACAAAAAGTATCTAATGTTTTAAAGACAATAACAGTTTGTTTCTCACATATAGTAGTCATATTTATAATTGTTCATTATTTATAAATTTTTAAATGATCGATGATAAAAAAATATGTAATAGCAATAAATTATTTTAAAAAAAAACCTTGATCTCGTGACCACGATTGCTAAGCGTACTTGATCAAACCATGAAGGTTAGTAAAAATGATATTTTTATTAAGTTGTGCGTGATAATAATAATGTATTTTTTTTCAAATACCAATCAATAATTTGTTTGCAAGAATACACAAACTTAAGGTCTTAATATTAAATAGTAGCTAAAATTCATTCAGCCTGCATGCAGACGTGCAAATATTAACAAGTATTTTTGGCACAAAATTCTACAAATTCCTTAATACTATAAAAAACAGTTACTTATGAGCCAGTCATTTGAAAGTTTCATAAACCTGTTGCCTTGTAATATTTTAAAATCAATGGGATTCTATTATAAATTCAAATACACATCTAATAATAATAATATTTGTTACTAATTATAGTAATTGGCCAAGGCCGTATAATTGATTGAGTAAATAAATATAACATTATATTTTCTTATGAATTTATTTTAGACAAGGAGGTTGGTATAGTAGGTTCGTAAATTTTACTCTTTTTTGCCGCGTAATGATTTCACTACGCTTTATTTAAAAAATCGGCCGAGTTTTGGTAAAAAGACAGATTTCCCTTATATAGCGGCAAGGTAGCGGAAGAATATTGTATATTTTAAGTAGTGGTCTACAACTATCCAAAAACCAGGCCTTGTTCAACACCCGAATACATTGCTTGTATTTTGAAAACTCTGTCCAACTCAAAATAGTTACCTCACATTATAAGGCCTATAGTATATTCTAATAATTCTATTCGCGAAAATTTAAGATATACTTACTGTTTTAGTAGAAGATTGATATGAGTGTGACTGCCATAATTATTACAAGGGATTGAGGGTCGATACGTAAATATATTCTTTCAAGAAATGAGATAGCTCTGTGCAATCAAGAATAGATGCACGGTAGTTTTATTGCTGGGCAATAATTTTTTCCCAGTGCGTAGTCTAATCTCAGAGACATCCTCGCCGATAGTCAAGACATTTTCTAGGTCGTAATATCATATGAACAAAAGCAGATAAATACGTACTTTAGGGGAACATCAACATCAACATACATTGTCCAATCCTAAAATTTCAGATGCTTAGGTGCCCGCGCGGTGTACACTGTTTGTGGTCTATTCGACGTTGCACTCCACATTGAGGGTTAACGAACCGCGTTGCCGAGACAAAAACACAATGCAGTTTGTCAAAACAGTGTGATATATCGTTTATTGCGCAGATTCGAGCCAACTCGACCGTGCGGTTCGGATGCGAGATATAAAACACAATTTTACGGTGTACGATTTTGTTTAGTTACGTTTCCGCGTTGTAGTCGCTGGCGTGTACATATTTTAATCTATGAGTCGTTGTGAACTTGGTGGTATTCGGCTATTTCTTGTCGGTATTACTTTTTGAGAGCATGACTTTTTTATATAAAAATATTGCTTGTTATCCAAAAAAACGGTCGAGTGCTGATTAAATGTGGTCAGAGTGTAATTTTTCATAATTACCTAATGAGAATTATCGTAATATCATCGTATTTTATCACGTTTTTATTGACTCACTTTCTTGTATGTCTATCCATTTGTCGTTCCGGATGGAATCTTGCAACTCAAATTTTGAGCACTTACTTATATTAGCTATAAAACTATCAGGGTAGCTCGACAATTAGACGAAAATACAATCTAAAAAAAAACTTTCTTTTTTATCATTACTTTTTTAATCTACATTTGCTCCTTGTTTTTACTTAAAATGATAGTGTTGGGAAAGTCAACTTAGAACTTTGTACGTTTGCGGCATAATTGCGAATTCAATTTAAATAAGGTATACTTACTTTATTTTGAAACATATCGCCTCTTCAATCAATCTGTCTTGACTTAGTCGCATGAGGCCGTGCACAAGATTAAAGTGGCACAAAGAGCTAAGCTTGGAATAAAATTCAAGATCAAATCTGTAATATTGAGATGCAACGAGAAAGTTCGCGACGTCGGTACCAAAATTAAAAGACTAAAATGGAGTTGGGCAGGAGCAAGCCACATACACAGGTGAAGTAACGACACGTGGAGTAAGACAGTAGCCGAGACAGGAAAAGCGAAGCGTTGTTCGTCCAGCAACATTATGTATCCTAAGAACAAAAGCTTAAGGAAAAGGTACCTATCCTTGATGCCTTATTATTTTGCCTCATTCTGTATTATTAAGATTGCGAGACGAAACTGGATCCGAATAGCACAAAACCGAAATGAAAAGCACGCTAAGAAAGGCCAAAGGCCTTTTACCCAGCTGTGGGAAAAGAAAGGCTATGGATGATGATGATAACTAGGGTAATTTCAAAACATGCTAAACTGTTTATTTTACACTAACGACTCGCGCCGGGTTCGCACCGATAGCTAAATGTTTCTCTAAATATTTATTTATACAACATTTCGACTCTACCAGTGTTTTGCTTGACTAATTTGACCAAAAAATGGTTTCTAAGACTTAACTTTAGTAGTTAGATAGCCTCCCGGGCTTTTGCTGTGAGTAATGATTAGTAGGTACTATAGACATGTAGTAAATTATTGTATGTATCATGAATAGTTTTTGCAGAGCACGCCAAGTAATGACTTTTATAGACATATTTTTGATACCTTGTGATTTGCAATATTCATTGGGACCTTTAACATTTTTTCTATAACATCCCATTTTACTTGCTGATAACTACTACCAACTACCACTTTTAAGCGGTAAAAGAGAAAAAACGCAATAATTATCATGCCATTGACTTGCGATATCGCGGCTAACAGAATTGGGGCCCTGGTTGCTTGTAAAACAGCGGAAGCTATGGCTGCTCTTGCTCTTTCTGATATACCATCCCTGTCACAAGTTTTGGCGATCATAGAATAATTTGTTAGTATAGTTCGCGGAACAATGGTTTTCTTTAGCACAAGTATTTAGTCTTCACAATCAGGCTCACTGGAATCGGTGGAAGTGGAGGAATCAAGCTGTTAGGGTTATTATGGCATTTTTCTTGATATTTTAACATATATTCATGCTTTGTAAACTTTTTGTTGCTTGTTTGTGTACCAGAGGCGTCGACATTACCTATGTATTTTTTTCTTGAAGTACGTTGAAGAAGTCGCATTAATTTTTCGGCACTTTTTGATTTAAAAGTCAAGTACAGTTTACTAAGTTTAAGCATTTACAAGCGTATATTTCAAATAAGCTTTTGCTAGTATGCTGAAACTTTTCTAGTCTTTCTAAGGTATTTTGGGATATAATTTAAGAAGATTTTTGCATTTGACGGGATGTGCCTGAAAAAATTGTGTCACTCTTGTATTTAAAACGATGGGAATAGAAGCCTTCGCCCGTATATTATTTCAATTTTGTCCGTCAGAATCATCACAATCTCTTGAAAAGTTGATTCTTTCCAAGTCTCTTTATTAAAATTTAACTGTCGCCTCGTCCACTCTTAATACTTCATAGCATCTGCATAAGTTGGCAATATTTTGTCTTTGATGTCATATATTTCTGCTAACAAAGGACACTTTGTCGTGTTTCGCGTGCGTTCAATTTTTAAAACGGTCTTTTATCTATTTAGCAGTGGTATTACTGACCACCGAAATTGTCACGAAAGGTGCAATTGACGCCTCCCGTCCCCTCATCTCACATCTAAAACTAATAAGACAAACTCGTTTATTGGTTTGTTTTAGTAATAACGCCATATTTTCTTTCAAATAATGTAATATATCATGAAAGTAATCATTAGTTATTCTTTCCTGAATTTACATCTAAAAACATAATTTTCCGTTATTCCAAAGTGAATCTGGAGGCAGTTAATAATAAGGTGACTGATAAAATTTTACATACGTGATTTTTACCCTACTTTTTTATCAATATTAGATTAAAGATATCTAAATAAAGTTTTTTCGCCTGTTTGTTTTCAATTCTGGTCTTAGAACCTGGTCTTCGTATTCATTTCAAAATATTCAAAAAATTATAAACAAAATATTTTCCCTCAATTTTATCAGTAAAAAAGTACCTAACAAACCCAAATCAAGATAACGAGATCGATGGGCATAAAAAGTAAACACGTATTGCAAAAGTGAGCGACGAAAACAGCTCGCAAATAATTTTGTCAATGTCGGACCCTTCAAGCCCTTACATACCAACCCTTGTAAGGGAAAATCAATCAATCACTTAAAAAATTTGTCCATCACGGCGACTTGTTAACTTCGATCCGAGGCGACCTTTTTCATCAGTGCCTTGTCCTTTTCTGGAGCAGAGTGTGGAGAAAGTTGCAGGAAAAAGTACAATATAAGCATGGGATTATCAAACGGCACTCCTTTCAAAAATATTGGTAGGTATTGGTAGGTATAGATTAAAACTTCATTCACCGTTGGAGGAAAATTCAAATTCTAATAAATTTACTGTAAGCATGGTCATTTGTTTATGACTAAGAATTAATGTTAAGTTTTGTTGTATGTATGGAGTCATATGTAGCCACGATGCTAGCTACGCTATCGTTATGTAATGTAAAAAAACCCTGACTGAAATAAGCAGTTTTGGCAGTCCCTGCCCAAATAGACAAAAATGCAGAAATTAAATTATGCTCCTCATTATACACTGCAACATATGGACACTGGGTCGACAATGCCACATAATAATAATTATAAGTAGGTTAGTTTTCCTTAAACACTTATTTTATTAATAAGTTTGATGGTTTCAATCTGATACGTATATAAAATATTTGTAGCTGTAGTCTTCTTGGCTCTTAGCTTTGTTGAAATGGAAAATGATATTACTTTACGAATTCATTAGTAACTGTGACAAGAACGACCCTTCTTCTTCCTTTCCATTGATCCCAAACTTGTCATTCAAGCCGCCTCTGACACTAAACAGAGATGTTTCCAAATAAAACCACCGGCGTCCCATGTCAACGTGAACTTAAACTGGGGATCAAGTGGCAAAGTCTTTCTGTGAGGTACTTAAGTCGGTACCTTGGTTGAATCTGTAATGGAGTCGTGAGGAAACTCACGATACTCCTGATATTTAGGTCCGTTTGGAAGGATGTTTAATGGAAGGTCAAAGCGTGGAGATTATTATATACAAACCACCGTCCGATTACATTTCCTCATTTGCCAGTGTACTGGTAATGCCATAGACGTCGCCAATTAAAACCAATAAAATAAAATATTCATCAACACGAAGATCAAGAAGAAGAAAAAGAATTTCCCTCCGTCGTGATTAAGGCTCAGTACATGTTGGGGATGTCACATCCCAGCCAGCAAAAAGTAATCAGATATAGCTGTATATCAGTGATACGAGTAGTCGTATATCCAAGATAGATACGTGTCTATCACTGGAAAGTGGCCCCAGTTTTACAGCCATTTGATGATATATTGTGTATATATTAGCACCGCCTATAACTTTATTAATACATATCCGTGATATTTCAGCGTTCATTGAATCTGTTTGGTGTTATATCAGTAATATCCTGATCACATATGGCATCACTTAGTGATGATATAATAGCTACCATGACGCTGTTATTAAGCTATTTGTTGTTATTTTGGTGATCAGGATTCTGTTTTATCACTTTCCACGGTGTTCAGCTATACTTCATGCGTATTGTGATTATGAAGGTTTTACAATAAGTTTATTATTATTTCATAAACTTTTCAGGAATAACAAAACATCAGTAAATAATTAAAGTGTTCATATTTTTATCTCGCTGACGTATCAAGATGTGCGTAATTATCATTACACGTATATTTTTTCTTGCGCTAAAAATTATATTGTTGAAATATTACTGCATTATAAGTGTTTTTTTCATGCCCCCCCTCAAATTTTTAATAAAATAAATTACCAAATTATTTTGAAGTCACCACAATATGGCCAATACGTGTTTCAGTTACTGATATATCGCTGATTCACAGCTTCTTGCCGCCATGACAAAATTTAAGAGTTCCTCAAAAAAATCAGAGATAAAACTCTGGTGGCGTATCATGCTACTTCATTTTAAATTAATTATTATTGTCTGTTCAGTTTATTTTAGTGATATGAAACTGATGGAATATTTAGACGTTGACTGTTTTTTAAGAAAAATCATTTAGTGTGATAACTAGGTAATTCATAGTTCTCTTAGAGAGCATTATCTTTCCATAGAAGCATTATTTGCAGCTATTATGCGCCTTTTTAGAGTTAATATGAGCAAAAAATATTTATATGTAACTGGTGACTTTGGATCTTGCAAGAGTATATTTGCAACTTCTTAGTGTTACTGTAGATTTCTGATGTTTATGGCGCAAGCGTCAAGGAAACACTACACTGATATACGATAAATTAGATGAATATCAGCTACGGTGTGTTCTTTTATATCACGGATTAGATCCATGCGCGCCAGATATATCACCAGTGCTAATACAGCGACTTGGAAGCCACAATAGATCAATTTTGCTGTATAAAAGTACCGTCAAAACATGTTGTACAACCTTTTTTCTCTAAATCGATGTTGTGAGAACCGCTTTACAGCTGCGTTATAAATGAGGTACAAGGCAGTCGAGTAAACGTTTATGTTATCATTTATTATCACCATTTGACTGTATAAGCTTATACAGCTAAATGATGTTACGAATCATCAATATACAGCAACGCTGTGACAAGCAGTCACCGCGTTACTTTTATATCAGTTTTGTAACACTCTTTAGTGTTAGCACATATTTTTTTATCACTACTTTGCTGGCTGGGATGTTAAGTTTATGGTGAACAGTTTTATTTTATCTGTTAAGAGCGATGATTCAATTATTACCTAACTTTATTTGTCTTAGCTAACCTTATCGTTACCTAATCTTAACTTATGTAAGATTCTTCTTCTTGTTTTTATTGTGGCATTGGTTTTACTCTGAATAAATAATAGCTGTTAGATTGTTAGCTATAAACTGCACATTCAAATTAAAAAAGCAACTTTTCCATCAGCCAATTTGCATCAAAACCAATTTGAGAAAACACGCTCCCTGGTGAATAATTTATTGTTCACTTTATCGGCATCTTTGACAGCTGACATAAGTTTTTGTTTTGAAATGTTGCCATTACAAAATTGGCTCAAATTCCCCGGTGCATGGAAATTCAAAACTATTGAAAGTCAATACGGCCTCGCCTCAGCACTCACACAGATTGGAGGCAAAACCTCTAGGCTTGAAACCTCTAGGTTAAGAGACGGTATTTTGAAGAATTATGTTACTTTTCATGTTACTTGAAAAAAACATATTCATACGAGCGAAGAGACCACGATCAATGGGTTAAACAATTTTGAATATAATACAGTTTGTTTCAACAAAATACGATAACTTGATTGCTACGAGTGCCACGACCACGATCACCATTTAAATTTAAGCCTAGGTAGAGGAATATAATACTAGACCGTAACCGTAGTGTGGTTGCAGCGTCCATCTATCTCACTCTCTTTCTCTATTTTAATGCACTAACGATGACACGAGAACGACGAGAGATTCAGAGGTATATAATTAATTATGATAGCTGAAAAAAAAACAAACGAAAGCGGCTTTGTTGAGTTATAATGTTATTATTAGTATTATATAACGACGCGTGATAACGCGTGACTAGCCGAGCCACGCCGTCAATGTATAATGACGCGTGCTAGCGCAAGCTGTGCGAGCCAAGGTGGTGTGGCGCGCCGCGAGCCGAGCCCGACGCGTCGTATGATATACGACGCGTACCTTTAGTGCAAATATAATTTTCACATAGCCTCAATGTACAAGGCAGAAAAATACTTCTCAAAATCCTTTGGCTCCACATGCAGGCTCTTAGTCTAAAAGCTTTACAGTACCGATCGGAAACTCAAGCTATTTAAAATTTTCTTTAGAAGATGTCGATTTTCAGGTCTGTGGAGTATTTTCTTCATTTCTAATAGGAAGTTTAACAGGTGCACTTGATGTCCCGAGTGTAACAATTTACTAATGATATTTTTTGCAATCATCCTTTTGATGGGATTTCACATCTTGCTCAAGTCGTCTGTACATTTAATTTTTGTCAACTCTTACATATAATTATGTACCTACGAGTAGGTACCAATTTCTATAGTTACTTTTTGTTGGAAAGGTACAGTATTATTAAGTGGTCTTAACAGGATGTCTCAACACTGATGGATCATAAAAGGGGACAAACTAGAGCACACACGGGCCTATCAATTTAATTCTCATGTATGTTTAGCGATTTTAAATCGTTATTATGTTTGAATTCTGCAGGGAATTAAAAAACATTAAAAAAAAAGTTTTATGCAGTAGCCATATCTTAAAAGCGGCTATCACAATTAAATGCGTATACAAAATTTCGTCTCTGTCCTGTTAACCGTTGAGGAGTTCCCTTAGTCAGTACCCAGCCCTAAATGCAGAAACCATGTCATGGTAAAACTTAAAACTGACTATCATTATATCCTGGATGTCGATTCAGGTCATGTTAACCATAAAAATGCAATGTCATCTTTAATTAATTAACAAAGGAATCGAGGAATAAGGATAAAAGGAAGTGGTTCTAGTTCAACTTGCAAGGTTTGACCTAAACAAACATACAAACATTGCAAGTTAAATAAAAGCATTTAAGAAATATATTTTTTTACCACACACAAAATGTGTAATGCAATATATTTTATAAGGATTTCAACATAAAAAACAAAGTATTTTTTTTGAAATAAACAACCTTACAATTCATTAGCAATAAGTCGCATTATACCATAGAATAAATAATAGGTATACATTGGTAACACAACACACACACAGCAAAAACTTATACAACCAGTAAATCCAGGAACATGTTCAACATAATTTTTTAACTGGCATGGTCACTAACATTAATGTTCAACAGTGTTCATGTACACAATAAACGCTTAAAGACATTTTTTGCTTAGAGATATTTTGATTGTACTGAACCGCGGATGGCACTCAACCACAAAACACACTAATAAATACATGTCTTCCAAAACGGGCAACACTACTACCAATACGACGATATCCCTCTCAAGGAGGTTGAATTACGCTTACTACCGTAAAACTCATGATTCCTGTAGTCCAGCTGAAGTGCTGAAGTCCTGCTGAAGTGTCAAGCAAAAGTTGCTATCCACATTGTTTGATCAAGGAATTTTGTGAGTCTCAGAAATTATAACACTGAAGTTTAACTTACCTCTCACATTTTTAATTTACAGTTAAAAATAAATGAAACCAACTGAGCTGTATTATCAACCCAAATGCACTCACTATTGAAAGTCAGTATTTATGAAATTTGTCCAGTCCATCGAACGATAAATGAATTTAATTTTCATAAAGCTTTATTGTACTCTGCCGTAATAAAGTAGGAACGAGCATAATTTTACAGTCAGTTGGCTATGGAAATAATATTCGGAAATGTTATGCAGACTTCAAATTCGTTCTTATAATGTTGAAATTAGGGTTGAATTTAAAGTTAAGTGGTGTTTTTTTTTTAAGTCGGTTATCAGTTGCGATTTTATTGGGTCAAGTTACGTCTATTACAGGGTGCCCTAACACGGAATGGGCGTGTATTCTGGAGTTATAGAGGTGGGTTACAGCTTCGATAAGTTGAATTAAATTACCTTGGAATTATCGACTTTTCACGTAATGTCCTGGAATTATACTGCGAATTTCTAATGTTGAAATTGATTTTGAATTGCTCGGTTTATAGAATTGGAGTTGATTTGCTGCATTTTGTGGTTAACTTTGAAATTATTTTCTAATAGTACTATGAATTTGACACCCTAATATATTTGTATAAGAAAAATATAATATGACTCACAAAAAAACTTGTGGCAACTTTTGTAATTACATATTTTATAGTAAAGTTTAAGTTCAAACATTTAAATTTCTACTTCTTTTAAGGGTTTTACTTTTCTCACGACTCTTTTTCTCAGGAACGCGTATAGGTATTAAATTGAAAATAATATCAAATACTCAAGTCTGCAATCCCTTGGAGCTGTGAAAAAAAAACAAACTTCTAAGTCAACGCATTCAATAGATACGGTCGCATATTCTGACACTCGCAAGGAAAACACAAAACATATAATAGGATATATTCCGTTGAGCTAGAATCATGAAATTTGGCAAGAAGAGGCAATGTCATATAGCACAAGTAAAGCGAAAAATCCAAAAACCGTAAATTTGTAGTTATATAACAAAAAGAACAAGTTTGTACAGAACCCTCGGTACGCGAGTCCAACTCGCTTTTGTGTTTTTTTTTTATCTTGTAGGTTTACGGTATACAGACTGAACTCTGATAATAATGTTTGAAGAAGGGTTGGAAATTGAGTTCGGTTTTGCCAATCATAATAATGTTCCGTAATATAATATTTTCTTGGAAATAATATTATCTGTGATGAGTTAAACGCGTTGGTGTGGGCGGACTTAATCATTTCCTCAAATAAGAATATTTCATGTAACATTTTTTCTTGATAATTTAAGTAAAACTGAAACAACCAGACAAAGTAGAATACAAGCAAAATATCTTTCGTACCTAGCCCAATGGCTTGTTATAAGAAAACATTTTCGTTGAGAGAATTCAAATTCAAATTTGTCACTGCCTTCGGGAATGGACAGGCATAAGCCGTTAATTAGGCAAGCATTAGGAATTAAGTCCAACCTTCAAGGGTATCGCGCAGTGCTAAGTAGGCTCCCCCAATGAACGCCCCTAAGAAATTTACTTGAAACATTACGTTAACTTTTGTAATTGTTCCCAGTTTTACATCCAGAATGAAGATTGAATGTTGATTTTGGCTTATCGTTTCGTAGCACGCGACTAAATATTATAATAATACGTTATTTGAATGACATTAAAGTAATTAAGTAGAAAGTCTTAAGGCGCAAAAGCTCATCAGAACTCCAAATTTTTGTTCTTGCTTTGTCAAAGTAAGTGAAGGTTGAGGAAAGGGTGTCGAGGAAAATTACTCACTTCGAACTCGACTCACTTCGCTATACACAAACTGACAGTAGTGTCTACTTGAAGTTCTTTTTGGATCTTTATCTACGTTCAAAAGAATCCTGTCAGTTTGTGTGCCGTGACATGAATCGAATTCCAAGAGACTTTACAGTGAGTATTGGTAACGGTGCCGATAGGAAATAATGAGCACACAAGAGTAGAAATTATTGCTCTTCTATTAAAAAAAACACCCACGCGAATGCGATTGCAACAGTGTCAAAATAATCTGATACTCATGAATAAAATATGACATGGAATAATTCCGTCTATAAGGAAAGTTTAAGTGTTTGAAAAGAGTTTATTTTTTTAATAGAATCTGATGAAGACTGACGATACAAGCAAGTCATTGGCTCGATGGTTAGAGTCACGCCTGCAAGTATAGTGCAGCCCAGAAAATAGCATATAATGCAGAAATTTTGGAACCACTCTTCCGATCTAGATGAATCAATTTATACCTCGCTTGTAAAAATTGGAACAATTTTTTAGTTTGAACGCTTAACCCTTCTTTTGCTTCATCGTAGTCGAGTAAAAATATTACCAATGACACTTTATAAATAAAGACGATTCGATAAACACCTCGCTTGTTAAAATCGGAACAAATTTTTAGTTTGAAAATATAACCCTTGCTTTGCCGTGACGTAGAAACGTAAAAAAAAACTTGTGACAATCTTTAACTGAAGACGAATTGATTGACACCACGCTTGTCAAAATCGAACCAATAGGGGCGATGCTATGCTGGAACATTCACATACCCATAAACATAGATACAAACATACTTACATTGACTGTTAAACTCATTACCCTTCCCTTGCTTTGCAGTAACCGGGTAAAAAAACGGTCCATAGAAAGACCATAGCTATAGTATAATTTCGGTGAACATTAGTTAAAGTTATGGGATTTTTGGTGTAGATTTTGCTTTACTAAGACGGAAGTATGTGACCGCTTACAGGCGTTGAGATGTGGACTCTATGCGAAATGTTCAAAGCGCTAAGGTACTGCATAAAGCCAATTGCAGAAAAGAACTGATGTCAATAGCTATTAGACTGAAGGTTGTCGGAGATATGCAGCGCGGATCCCTTTATGAGTTGCCACGGTTGATCTTCAAGATTCCGGGAAAGAGAAGTCCGGGAGGTTCAAGACTAAATGGCTAAATGACATTAAAGAGTGGACTGGACGCAGCTATTGACAACTAAAAGACGCTACAAGGGATCGCAAAAAGTTTTTCCTACTGACCTCCAAACTTCAATTTGAACATTTACACGATGATGATTTTGCATTATCGAATTGTTTTTGCATCGTTGTTAATTGGTCTATGTCTAAATTAAAGAAAACTTTGGAGGCGTTGTGGGTTCTGAGCCTCAGGCAAAGTAAAAAAAAACCGTCCTAATCTGGACAAAGATGCCTTATTGGATTTGGGAACGAAATATGGTATTTTAATTTAGTATGATAGACGTGCTCCCAGCGGAATTTAAGTAAAATATCCAATTTACCTTTTTTCAGGATTTATTACAAACCGGAAAGTAATAATTTCTGAATCCTGAGTGGGTGTTCTTATACCTATTATGAAATGGTTAAAATATTCCTTTGCAAAATTTTGTTACATGAATAGTACTGAAGGTATAATCAGAAGTGATAATAAACAATTCGAAATTTTCATCTGAGATAGATACGAGTAGCTTCATTCATATTGCGATTATGTACGTAAACATCCATTCTATTTATAGTATACCTACTTGATATTATAATGGTTACCTTTTCACGACTAAATAATATCTTAACCAATCTTGATAAAATTTAGTATGTAGGTAGTTTGAACCCTGAGGAAGGACATAGGGATTCTTTTAATCATGATTAACTGTAGTTCGCCAAATGAAATCGTTGGCAAAAGCTTGTAATAATGTTTATGGTAATATACATCGAAGTCTAGAACATTTTAGTTAGCAACCGCTGTAACCACGATTTGATTCCTGTGAGACCACAGACCGCCGTTTTGACAACTGTATTAGAGGAATTGTTCGCTACTAGTGGATTGAATTTGAAATGTTTGTTTTGGCTTCTGAGACACACAAACTTGGGTGAAAATTTGGTAACAGATACATTTGTTCGGGTAGCGAACTAGCTACTTGGTGGTGCAACAAACTCTACGCTAACAGTAAGTGTAATAGAAACAAATGATACACTCAGGTTTGGCACAGCCTTCAAAAAACGCTTATCTTATGTTGTATTTTTGCGTTATTATTACATTGGTAATTTCGAAAAAGTGATATTGTTCCACAATATCACTATTTGTACAGTATATTATTGTACTGCGCAGTATTACTAATCATTGTAATTTTTACCTTACATAGAAAAAGTTATGCAATGATTAAGTTCTGATTAGTAATACTGCGCAGTACAATATTGTACTACGCAGTATTACTAATCATTGCATAACCATTGCATAACTTTTTATAAGTATGGGGGTAAGTGTTTATCAAAATCCATTCAAGTAACAAACATATCTAAGCTATGAGTTTCGTATATTGTTACTACCGTATTATTCTTGTTTTCTAGTTCTAGTGTCTAAGGTGGCTTGATTGCTTGTTGTCGTATGAGGTAGTGCTGGCCTTTGGTGTCAGAGTTTGTCAGGCCGAAAAGGTCACTGACATGGCTTAACGACTGCTATAACTCAATAACAGCCGGGACCGATAATTAAACGTGTCCTCCGAAGCACGGAGCGATGGAAAACCATAATGGAAAAACATAAACATAACTTAGAAAAGTCATCAATTCTAGGACGCATCCTGTATCGTTGGATTCAAAGTCACAGTATTATACCGCTAGGCTGCCATCGCTACCAAAGAGCCCAAATCCTATAAACACGTTTCGCTCACAATGTAGCCCGGTCATTGAAGTTTTTTTTATGTAAATTACTGGAAGATGAGTTACTGTTATAATTTAGTGCACTACTGGCATTAGTGTGACTTAATTATCCAGCTACTTGAGTGTTGTTTGGTTTAAATCAGCTGAGAGACGACAAGTGTTTGGATTAGCGGCGGCATAGGAAAATAAACTCTATAAATAATAGGAATATTATTTAATGACATGTGCCCGCGGCTTGTCTGCGTTGACATTTTCTGGGGATAAAAGTAGGTACCTATCAAGTGCATAAAAATATATTTTAAAATGTTCACCAGATTTTACGAATAGATAACTTGTAGCTCGAATGTTTTTTACCAGACTGCGCAACGCAAAGGCCAGGTAATCAGCGTATGTTTATGAATGTAAGTATGTCTTTTCCTTTGAACACTATATATTCGAACACTTGACCGATTTTGATGATTCTTATGTACATCAATCGGTTTGTCCTAATCTTGCGAGTGCTACTAAAGACATGACAGTAACCAAAATACAATATGGTGACAACCGGACGCCATATTGTATTATATTTAAAGATAAAAATGAAATTCGACGAACTATGGGTATATTAAATAGGTATTTGAAAGTCATCAGGTTTCTCTTATCATTTTTCACTTCGGATGACCATTTAGGATCTTTAACGATTTAAAGTTGGTTAGCAACCATTTTTACATAAATTTTTGCCTCATTTTTGTTTTGTTCGCAGTAGAGTTTTTTGTGAAGGTGCTTGGTGCTTGTTTAATAAGATGCTCATAAGATGTATTCGTATAGCTCTGAATGTTGTTTATTAAATTAAAAATAGGTTAATTCAAGATTTTGATATGTACTAAAAAGTGTTCTTGAAGTAGGTATATAATTATGTATTATGCATTATGTAAAAGTGAAACGTTGTCTCTTTGTTTTTGTTTGGGAAGCTTTCACGCAATAAGGGCTGAACGGATTTTGATGAAATTTGGATTGGAGATAGATTTTACCCTGGAATAAAACATAGAATATTTTTATACCAGGAAAATTGTGAGTTTACACGGGAAAACTGGGAAATGTTGATTACTCACTGTAAGGAACAGTTTCCATGGAAACGAATTAACAAGTCTGTCAATAAACATCAAGAGCATTGGTGCTATACCTACTGTTGCATTTGTTTTTGATGTCCTAGAAGAACATAGGATGCTTATTTTCGTGATAAACTGTCGTCCGCGTGGACGAAATTGCGGGTGGGAAAGCTAGTTATGTATATTTGTAAGAGGCTCTGGATCTTCTTATCTGATTCTGGAAATAATTTCATTGTAAGAAAGCTAAACTATTTGCAAGGTTTCCATTGGAAAACGGGGACTCTAAGGGCAAGAGCCTAAGCCCAGAGTTGCTTATTTTGTTTATAATCGAAGCATTTTCTATTTATATATAATTAGTTACTATTACCGTATTGTAAAATTTTGCTGATCCATGTCTGTATGTTGCAAGTATTTTCGCAAAACAATCAGGAATTGACTGAACATAGGAGTATAATACATAATGATATAGATATTCTTTTTCTATAAACAAAATACATACTTATTTATTTATTTATTTATTAGTTGCATGTAACAAATTATGGAAATAATTACATGATAAAGATAACAATACGGTATACAATAAATTACGAACAATTCCATAATCCAAAAATACATTCACACAGCATGCTATAAAACAGTACAATTTGATACATCATTAAATGTACTAATTACAGTATTATAAGGCTTGAGGGTTCGTATCTGTCTACTCAGGGTGTATTTTCGGTTGTAATAAAACGGGTTCCTTGCACACACGAAACAGTATAATTTGTGAAATCAGAACATCGATATAAACCGTGAAACAATCGTGATACTCCTGATATTTAGGTCCGTTTGGAAGGATGTTTAATGGAAGGTCAAAGCGTGGAGATCATTATATACAAACCACCGTCCGATTACATTTCCTCATTTGCCAGTGTACTGGTAATGCCATAGACGTCGCCAATTAAAACCAATAAAATAAAATATTCATCAACACGAAGATCAAGAAGAAGAAAAAGAATTTCCCTCCGTCGTGATTAAGGCTCAGTACATGTTGGGGATGTCACATCCCAGCCAGCAAAAAGTAATCAGATATAGCTGTATATCAGTGATACGAGTAGTCGTATATCCAAGATAGATACGTGTCTATCACTGGAAAGTGGCCCCAGTTTTACAGCCATTTGATGATATATTGTGTATATATTAGCACCGCCTATAACTTTATTAATACATATCCGTGATATTTCAGCGTTCATTGAATCTGTTTGGTGTTATATCAGTAATATCCTGATCACATATGGCATCACTTAATGATGATATAATAGCTACCATGACGCTGTTATTAAGCTATTTGTTGTTATTTTGGTGATCAGGATTCTGTTTTATCACTTTCCACGGTGTTCAGCTATACTTCATGCGTATTGTGATTATGAAGGTTTTACAATAAGTTTATTATTATTTCATAAACTTTTCAGGAATAACAAAACATCAGTAAATAATTAAAGTGTTCATATTTTTATCTCGCTGACGTATCAAGATGTGCGTAATTATCATTACACGTATATTTTTTCTTGCGCTAAAAATTATATTGTTGAAATATTACTGCATTATAAGTGTTTTTTTCATGCCCCCCCTCAAATTTTTAATAAAATAAATTACCAAATTATTTTGAAGTCACCACAATATGGCCAATACGTGTTTCAGTTACTGATATATCGCTGATTCACAGCTTCTTGCCGCCATGACAAAATTTAAGAGTTCCTCAAAAAAATCAGAGATAAAACTCTGGTGGCGTATCATGCTACTTCATTTTAAATTAATTCTTATTGTCTGTTCAGTTTATTTTAGTGATATGAAACTGATGGAATATTTAGACGTTGACTGTTTTTTAAGAAAAATCATTTAGTGTGATAACTAGGTAATTCATAGTTCTCTTAGAGAGCATTATCTTTCCATAGAAGCATTATTTGCAGCTATTATGCGCCTTTTTAGAGTTAATATGAGCAAAAAATATTTATATGTAACTGGTGACTTTGGATCTTGCAAGAGTATATTTGCAACTTCTTAGTGTTACTGTAGATTTCTGATGTTTATGGCGCAAGCGTCAAGGAAACACTACACTGATATACGATAAATTAGATGAATATCAGCTACGGTGTGTTCTTTTATATCACGGATTAGATCCATGCGCGCCAGATATATCACCAGTGCTAATACAGCGACTTGGAAGCCACAATAGATCAATTTTGCTGTATAAAAGTACCGTCAAAACATGTTGTACAACATTTTTTCTCTAAATCGATGTTGTGAGAACCGCTTTACAGCTGCGTTATAAATGAGGTACAAGGCAGTCGAGTAAACGTTTATGTTATCATTTATTATCACCATTTGACTGTATAAGCTTATACAGCTAAATGATGTTACGAATCATCAATATACAGCAACGCTGTGACAAGCAGTCACCGCGTTACTTTTATATCAGTTTTGTAACACTCTTTAGTGTTAGCACATATTTTTTTATCACTACTTTGCTGGCTGGGATGTTAAGTTTATGGTGAACAGTTTTATTTTATCTGTTAAGAGCGATGATTCAATTATTACCTAACTTTATTTGTCTTAGCTAACCTTATCGTTACCTAATCTTAACTTATGTAAGATTCTTCTTCTTGTTTTTATTGTGGCATTGGTTTTACTCTGAATAAATAATAGCTGTTAGATTGTGAGCTATAAACTGCACATTCAAATTAAAAAAGCAACTTTTCCATCAGCCAATTTGCATCAAAACCAATTTGAGAAAACACGCTCCCTGGTGAATAATTTATTGTTCACTTTATCGGCATCTTTGACAGCTGACATAAGTTTTTGTTTTGAAATGTTGCCATTACAAAATTGGCTCAAATTCCCCGGTGCATGGAAATTCAAAACTATTGAAAGTCAATACGGCCTCGCCTCAGCACTCACACAGATTGGAGGCATTCTTGAAACCTCTAGGTTAAGAGACGGTATTTTGAAGAATTATGTTACTTTTCATGTTACTTGAAAAAAACATATTCATACGAGCGAAGAGACCACGATCAATGGGTTAAACAATTTTGAATATAATACAGTTTGTTTCAACAAAATACGATAACTTGATTGCTACGAGTGCCACGACCACGATCACCATTTAAATTTAAGCCTAGGTAGAGGAATATAATACTAGACCGTAACCGTAGTGTGGTTGCAGCGTCCATCTATCTCACTCTCTTTCTCTATTTTAATGCACTAACGATGACACGAGAACGACGAGAGATTCAGAGGTATATAATTAATTATGATAGCTGAAAAAAAAACAAACGAAAGCGGCTTTGTTGAGTTATAATGTTATTATTAGTATTATATAACGACGCGTGATAACGCGTGACTAGCCGAGCCACGCCGTCAATGTATAATGACGCGTGCTAGCGCAAGCTGTGCGAGCCAAGGTGGTGTGGCGCGCCGCGAGCCGAGCCCGACGCGTCGTATGATATACGACGCGTACCTTTAGTGCAAATATAATTTTCACATAGCCTCAATGTACAAGGCAGAAAAATACTTCTCAAAATCCTTTGGCTCCACATGCAGGCTCTTAGTCTAAAAGCTTTACAGTACCGATCGGAAACTCAAGCTATTTAAAATTTTCTTTAGAAGATGTCGATTTTCAGGTCTGTGGAGTATTTTCTTCATTTCTAATAGGAAGTTTAACAGGTGCACTTGATGTCCCGAGTGTAACAATTTACTAATGATATTTTTTGCAATCATCCTTTTGATGGGATTTCACATCTTGCTCAAGTCGTCTGTACATTTAATTTTTGTCAACTCTTACATATAATTATGTACCTACGAGTAGGTACCAATTTCTATAGTTACTTTTTGTTGGAAAGGTACAGTATTATTAAGTGGTCTTAACAGGATGTCTCAACACTGATGGATCATAAAAGGGGACAAACTAGAGCACACACGGGCCTATCAATTTAATTCTCATGTATGTTTAGCGATTTTAAATCGTTATTATGTTTGAATTCTGCAGGGAATTAAAAAACATTAAAAAAAAAGTTTTATGCAGTAGCCATATCTTAAAAGCGGCTATCACAATTAAATGCGTATACAAAATTTCGTCTCTGTCCTGTTAACCGTTGAGGAGTTCCCTTAGTCAGTACCCAGCCCTAAATGCAGAAACCATGTCATGGTAAAACTTAAAACTGACTATCATTATATCCTGGATGTCGATTCAGGTCATGTTAACCATAAAAATGCAATGTCATCTTTAATTAATTAACAAAGGAATCGAGGAATAAGGATAAAAGGAAGTGGTTCTAGTTCAACTTGCAAGGTTTGACCTAAACAAACATACAAACATTGCAAGTTAAATAAAAGCATTTAAGAAATATATTTTTTTACCACACACAAAATGTGTAATGCAATATATTTTATAAGGATTTCAACATAAAAAACAAAGTATTTTTTTTGAAATAAACAACCTTACAATTCATTAGCAATAAGTCGCATTATACCATAGAATAAATAATAGGTATACATTGGTAACACAACACACACACAGCAAAAACTTATACAACCAGTAAATCCAGGAACATGTTCAACATAATTTTTTAACTGGCATGGTCACTAACATTAATGTTCAACAGTGTTCATGTACACAATAAACGCTTAAAGACATTTTTTGCTTAGAGATATTTTGATTGTACTGAACCGCGGATGGCACTCAACCACAAAACACACTAATAAATACATGTCTTCCAAAACGGGCAACACTACTACCAATACGACGATATCCCTCTCAAGGAGGTTGAATTACGCTTACTACCGTAAAACTCATGATTCCTGTAGTCCAGCTGAAGTGCTGAAGTCCTGCTGAAGTGTCAAGCAAAAGTTGCTATCCACATTGTTTGATCAAGGAATTTTGTGAGTCTCAGAAATTATAACACTGAAGTTTAACTTACCTCTCACATTTTTAATTTACAGTTAAAAATAAATGAAACCAACTGAGCTGTATTATCAACCCAAATGCACTCACTATTGAAAGTCAGTATTTATGAAATTTGTCCAGTCCATCGAACGATAAATGAATTTAATTTTCATAAAGCTTTATTGTACTCTGCCGTAATAAAGTAGGAACGAGCATAATTTTACAGTCAGTTGGCTATGGAAATAATATTCGGAAATGTTATGCAGACTTCAAATTCGTTCTTATAATGTTGAAATTAGGGTTGAATTTAAAGTTAAGTGGTGTTTTTTTTTTAAGTCGGTTATCAGTTGCGATTTTATTGGGTCAAGTTACGTCTATTACAGGGTGCCCTAACACGGAATGGGCGTGTATTCTGGAGTTATAGAGGTGGGTTACAGCTTCGATAAGTTGAATTAAATTACCTTGGAATTATCGACTTTTCACGTAATGTCCTGGAATTATACTGCGAATTTCTAATGTTGAAATTGATTTTGAATTGCTCGGTTTATAGAATTGGAGTTGATTTGCTGCATTTTGTGGTTAACTTTGAAATTATTTTCTAATAGTACTATGAATTTGACACCCTAATATATTTGTATAAGAAAAATATAATATGACTCACAAAAAAACTTGTGGCAACTTTTGTAATTACATATTTTATAGTAAAGTTTAAGTTCAAACATTTAAATTTCTACTTCTTTTAAGGGTTTTACTTTTCTCACGACTCTTTTTCTCAGGAACGCGTATAGGTATTAAATTGAAAATAATATCAAATACTCAAGTCTGCAATCCCTTGGAGCTGTGAAAAAAAAACAAACTTCTAAGTCAACGCATTCAATAGATACGGTCGCATATTCTGACACTCGCAAGGAAAACACAAAACATATAATAGGATATATTCCGTTGAGCTAGAATCATGAAATTTGGCAAGAAGAGGCAATGTCATATAGCACAAGTAAAGCGAAAAATCCAAAAACCGTAAATTTGTAGTTATATAACAAAAAGAACAAGTTTGTACAGAACCCTCGGTACGCGAGTCCAACTCGCTTTTGTGTTTTTTTTTTATCTTGTAGGTTTACGGTATACAGACTGAACTCTGATAATAATGTTTGAAGAAGGGTTGGAAATTGAGTTCGGTTTTGCCAATCATAATAATGTTCCGTAATATAATATTTTCTTGGAAATAATATTATCTGTGATGAGTTAAACGCGTTGGTGTGGGCGGACTTAATCATTTCCTCAAATAAGAATATTTCATGTAACATTTTTTCTTGATAATTTAAGTAAAACTGAAACAACCAGACAAAGTAGAATACAAGCAAAATATCTTTCGTACCTAGCCCAATGGCTTGTTATAAGAAAACATTTTCGTTGAGAGAATTCAAATTCAAATTTGTCACTGCCTTCGGGAATGGACAGGCATAAGCCGTTAATTAGGCAAGCATTAGGAATTAAGTCCAACCTTCAAGGGTATCGCGCAGTGCTAAGTAGGCTCCCCCAATGAACGCCCCTAAGAAATTTACTTGAAACATTACGTTAACTTTTGTAATTGTTCCCAGTTTTACATCCAGAATGAAGATTGAATGTTGATTTTGGCTTATCGTTTCGTAGCACGCGACTAAATATTATAATAATACGTTATTTGAATGACATTAAAGTAATTAAGTAGAAAGTCTTAAGGCGCAAAAGCTCATCAGAACTCCAAATTTTTGTTCTTGCTTTGTCAAAGTAAGTGAAGGTTGAGGAAAGGGTGTCGAGGAAAATTACTCACTTCGAACTCGACTCACTTCGCTATACACAAACTGACAGTAGTGTCTACTTGAAGTTCTTTTTGGATCTTTATCTACGTTCAAAAGAATCCTGTCAGTTTGTGTGCCGTGACATGAATCGAATTCCAAGAGACTTTACAGTGAGTATTGGTAACGGTGCCGATAGGAAATAATGAGCACACAAGAGTAGAAATTATTGCTCTTCTATTAAAAAAAACACCCACGCGAATGCGATTGCAACAGTGTCAAAATAATCTGATACTCATGAATAAAATATGACATGGAATAATTCCGTCTATAAGGAAAGTTTAAGTGTTTGAAAAGAGTTTATTTTTTTAATAGAATCTGATGAAGACTGACGATACAAGCAAGTCATTGGCTCGATGGTTAGAGTCACGCCTGCAAGTATAGTGCAGCCCAGAAAATAGCATATAATGCAGAAATTTTGGAACCACTCTTCCGATCTAGATGAATCAATTTATACCTCGCTTGTAAAAATTGGAACAATTTTTTAGTTTGAACGCTTAACCCTTCTTTTGCTTCATCGTAGTCGAGTAAAAATATTACCAATGACACTTTATAAATAAAGACGATTCGATAAACACCTCGCTTGTTAAAATCGGAACAAATTTTTAGTTTGAAAATATAACCCTTGCTTTGCCGTGACGTAGAAACGTAAAAAAAAACTTGTGACAATCTTTAACTGAAGACGAATTGATTGACACCACGCTTGTCAAAATCGAACCAATAGGGGCGATGCTATGCTGGAACATTCACATACCCATAAACATAGATACAAACATACTTACATTGACTGTTAAACTCATTACCCTTCCCTTGCTTTGCAGTAACCGGGTAAAAAAACGGTCCATAGAAAGACCATAGCTATAGTATAATTTCGGTGAACATTAGTTAAAGTTATGGGATTTTTGGTGTAGATTTTGCTTTACTAAGACGGAAGTATGTGACCGCTTACAGGCGTTGAGATGTGGACTCTATGCGAAATGTTCAAAGCGCTAAGGTACTGCATAAAGCCAATTGCAGAAAAGAACTGATGTCAATAGCTATTAGACTGAAGGTTGTCGGAGATATGCAGCGCGGATCCCTTTATGAGTTGCCACGGTTGATCTTCAAGATTCCGGGAAAGAGAAGTCCGGGAGGTTCAAGACTAAATGGCTAAATGACATTAAAGAGTGGACTGGACGCAGCTATTGACAACTAAAAGACGCTACAAGGGATCGCAAAAAGTTTTTCCTACTGACCTCCAAACTTCAATTTGAACATTTACACGATGATGATTTTGCATTATCGAATTGTTTTTGCATCGTTGTTAATTGGTCTATGTCTAAATTAAAGAAAACTTTGGAGGCGTTGTGGGTTCTGAGCCTCAGGCAAAGTAAAAAAAAACCGTCCTAATCTGGACAAAGATGCCTTATTGGATTTGGGAACGAAATATGGTATTTTAATTTAGTATGATAGACGTGCTCCCAGCGGAATTTAAGTAAAATATCCAATTTACCTTTTTTCAGGATTTATTACAAACCGGAAAGTAATAATTTCTGAATCCTGAGTGGGTGTTCTTATACCTATTATGAAATGGTTAAAATATTCCT
Organism: Alsophila aescularia; assembly: GCA_946251855.1. Classification (NCBI taxonomy): domain Eukaryota; kingdom Metazoa; phylum Arthropoda; class Insecta; order Lepidoptera; family Geometridae; genus Alsophila; species Alsophila aescularia. The sequence goes on from OX276378.1 coordinate 30,252,121, forward strand.
TTGCAAAATTTTGTTACATGAATAGTACTGAAGGTATAATCAGAAGTGATAATAAACAATTCGAAATTTTCATCTGAGATAGATACGAGTAGCTTCATTCATATTGCGATTATGTACGTAAACATCCATTCTATTTATAGTATACCTACTTGATATTATAATGGTTACCTTTTCACGACTAAATAATATCTTAACCAATCTTGATAAAATTTAGTATGTAGGTAGTTTGAACCCTGAGGAAGGACATAGGGATTCTTTTAATCATGATTAACTGTAGTTCGCCAAATGAAATCGTTGGCAAAAGCTTGTAATAATGTTTATGGTAATATACATCGAAGTCTAGAACATTTTAGTTAGCAACCGCTGTAACCACGATTTGATTCCTGTGAGACCACAGACCGCCGTTTTGACAACTGTATTAGAGGAATTGTTCGCTACTAGTGGATTGAATTTGAAATGTTTGTTTTGGCTTCTGAGACACACAAACTTGGGTGAAAATTTGGTAACAGATACATTTGTTCGGGTAGCGAACTAGCTACTTGGCGGTGCAACAAACTCTACGCTAACAGTAAGTGTAATAGAAACAAATGATACACTCAGGTTTGGCACAGCCTTCAAAAAACGCTTATCTTATGTTGTATTTTTGCGTTATTATTACATTGGTAATTTCGAAAAAGTGATATTGTTCCACAATATCACTATTTGTACAGTATATTATTGTACTGCGCAGTATTACTAATCATTGTAATTTTTACCTTACATAGAAAAAGTTATGCAATGATTAAGTTCTGATTAGTAATACTGCGCAGTACAATATTGTACTACGCAGTATTACTAATCATTGCATAACCATTGCATAACTTTTTATAAGTATGGGGGTAAGTGTTTATCAAAATCCATTCAAGTAACAAACATATCTAAGCTATGAGTTTCGTATATTGTTACTACCGTATTATTCTTGTTTTCTAGTTCTAGTGTCTAAGGTGGCTTGATTGCTTGTTGTCGTATGAGGTAGTGCTGGCCTTTGGTGTCAGAGTTTGTCAGGCCGAAAAGGTCACTGACATGGCTTAACGACTGCTATAACTCAATAACAGCCGGGACCGATAATTAAACGTGTCCTCCGAAGCACGGAGCGATGGAAAACCATAATGGAAAAACATAAACATAACTTAGAAAAGTCATCAATTCTAGGACGCATCCTGTATCGTTGGATTCAAAGTCACAGTATTATACCGCTAGGCTGCCATCGCTACCAAAGAGCCCAAATCCTATAAACACGTTTCGCTCACAATGTAGCCCGGTCATTGAAGTTTTTTTTATGTAAATTACTGGAAGATGAGTTACTGTTATAATTTAGTGCACTACTGGCATTAGTGTGACTTAATTATCCAGCTACTTGAGTGTTGTTTGGTTTAAATCAGCTGAGAGACGACAAGTGTTTGGATTAGCGGCGGCATAGGAAAATAAACTCTATAAATAATAGGAATATTATTTAATGACATGTGCCCGCGGCTTGTCTGCGTTGACATTTTCTGGGGATAAAAGTAGGTACCTATCAAGTGCATAAAAATATATTTTAAAATGTTCACCAGATTTTACGAATAGATAACTTGTAGCTCGAATGTTTTTTACCAGACTGCGCAACGCAAAGGCCAGGTAATCAGCGTATGTTTATGAATGTAAGTATGTCTTTTCCTTTGAACACTATATATTCGAACACTTGACCGATTTTGATGATTCTTATGTACATCAATCGGTTTGTCCTAATCTTGCGAGTGCTACTAAAGATATGACAGTAACCAAAATACAATATGGTGACAACCGGACGCCATATTGTATTATATTTAAAGATAAAAATGAAATTCGACGAACTATGGGTATATTAAATAGGTATTTGAAAGTCATCAGGTTTCTCTTATCATTTTTCACTTCGGATGACCATTTAGGATCTTTAACGATTTAAAGTTGGTTAGCAACCATTTTTACATAAATTTTTGCCTCATTTTTGTTTTGTTCGCAGTAGAGTTTTTTGTGAAGGTGCTTGGTGCTTGTTTAATAAGATGCTCATAAGATGTATTCGTATAGCTCTGAATGTTGTTTATTAAATTAAAAATAGGTTAATTCAAGATTTTGATATGTACTAAAAAGTGTTCTTGAAGTAGGTATATAATTATGTATTATGCATTATGTAAAAGTGAAACGTTGTCTCTTTGTTTTTGTTTGGGAAGCTTTCACGCAATAAGGGCTGAACGGATTTTGATGAAATTTGGATTGGAGATAGATTTTACCCTGGAATAAAACATAGAATATTTTTATACCAGGAAAATTGTGAGTTTACACGGGAAAACTGGGAAATGTTGATTACTCACTGTAAGGAACAGTTTCCATGGAAACGAATTAACAAGTCTGTCAATAAACATCAAGAGCATTGGTGCTATACCTACTGTTGCATTTGTTTTTGATGTCCTAGAAGAACATAGGATGCTTATTTTCGTGATAAACTGTCGTCCGCGTGGACGAAATTGCGGGTGGGAAAGCTAGTTATGTATATTTGTAAGAGGCTCTGGATCTTCTTATCTGATTCTGGAAATAATTTCATTGTAAGAAAGCTAAACTATTTGCAAGGTTTCCATTGGAAAACGGGGACTCTAAGGGCAAGAGCCTAAGCCCAGAGTTGCTTATTTTGTTTATAATCGAAGCATTTTCTATTTATATATAATTAGTTACTATTACCGTATTGTAAAATTTTGCTGAGCCATGTCTGTACGTTGCAAGTATTTTCGCAAAACAATCAGGAATTGACTGAACATAGGAGTATAATACATAATGATATAGATATTCTTTTTCTATAAACAAAATACATACTTATTTATTTATTTATTTATTAGTTGCATGTAACAAATTATGGAAATAATTACATGATAAAGATAACAATACGGTATACAATAAATTACGAACAATTCCATAATCCAAAAATACATTCACACAGCATGCTATAAAACAGTACAATTTGATACATCATTAAATGTACTAATTACAGTATTGTAAGGCTTGAGGGTTCGTATCTGTCTACTCAGGGTGTATTTTCGGTTGTAATAAAACGGGTTCCTTGCACACACGAAACAGTATAATTTGTGAAATCAGAACATCGATATAAACCGTGAAACAATCGTGACAGCACGCGTTGCCTAGTGCGTGTCGCGCGGCGCGGCTGGCGGGAATCTCTCGGGAGGTCTATGTAACTCTGGCGCTAGTGGCAAGTCAAAAAGCAGAGGCATGCGGAATTCAGACGCACGTAGCGTTCGTATGCAAACCACGCGGTAATTTAATAAGCCCGCGTTACATCCTCCCCATCTGACCTAGACTAAGTGACCTGGCGTCAGTTCGACTTCTTCGGTCTACCGCGTCTACGTTTATCTTTTACCGGTGTTTGATCGTCAAATACGAATGGGGTCAGTTGGGAAACGTGGTACCTACCTAATATTTCACCATTGCTTACTCTCTCCAGAATGTAGGTTGACGTGCTAGCAGCTTCTTTCACACGATAAGGCCCGTCTCTTTTTGGAGTAAATGCGTCTGTCCACGCGTGGCATCGTTGCTTCCTTGGGTCTTAGTAGAACCTGATCGCCGGCAATGTAGTTGGGGGCAGGGCGTCGTCCATCATCGGCGTAATGCTTCTGGTTTGCTTGAGCTCTGAAATGTCTAGCTAATGGGTGCTTCGTAGTAATCGGCCAGTACTTTGAAACGCTCGTGTGTAGGTAGGCCAAACAGGCGATTTCTTCCTCGCCATTATCCGGACCGTACCTGTACAAAATTCCATCGGACGTGATGAATCCCCGGTCTGCCCAACTCTTCCTCCTAAACGGATCGTCGGTAGACTCACGATCTTTAACAATTTTACGTATTTCGGGGTATTTAAGTTGGTTTTTGTGAACGTCCTTGGAAGTTCTCGATGGTAAGTCAACTTCGAAGTAACAGATGTCGCAAGCTGCTTCATTGGCGCAGGGTGGACGCGATAACATTTCTGCTATGGTGTTGGATTTGCCAGGTGTGTACTCGATGCACAGGTTATAATTCTGGAGTGTTGCGGGGCCATCTTGCCAAGCGGCCGCTGGGGGACTTCAAGGTCATAAGCCAGCGCAAGGGTAGATGGTCACTCTTGATGACTACCTCCGATTTTTCGATTTACACTTGGAACTTGGTGACTGTCCATACTGCTTCCATTACCTCTCTTTCCGTTGTGTTGTAATTCTTCTCTGCGCTATTTAACATTAGGCTCTCGTACTCAACGGGTCAGTCATCGGGGCCCTCCTCCTGCATTAGTACTGTTCCAAGACAATAACCGCTACTGTCTGTCCTAAGCGTAAACAGTTTTGACTCGTTGACCTGTCGTAGAATTGGGGCTGACATGAGGAGCTGTTTCATGAGTTCCAATGCCTCTTACTGCTTTGAAGTCTACATCCATTTGCTATCCTTTTTAAAAAGATCCGTCAAAGATCTGACAACATTGGCGTAGTTAGGTATAAAGCGCCGGAACTAGCTGGACGTTTGCAAAAATGACGTTTTTGATGTTCTTCGGTGGTGATATGGCAGAAATGGCCAATTTTTTGTCAGGATCTGGTCTTAACTCATCTGGGACAATGACATGAGCTGAGAACTTCACAGGTACATGAGCAAAATGACTCTTCTCGTGGTTAATGGGAATCGCGATGGGTTTTTGCTGCTTGTCGACCTTGATGCGGTGCAACGCATATTCAGCCGGTGGCTCCTTCTTCGCGAAGCAATCAGCCCTCGTCACAAGCAGTGCATTCAGCTGAGCTCTCTAGTCCACTGTCGGCCTGGTACCTTCTTCGTCCCTCAGTGCTAGCTTCGACGCGTCTACATTCATCAGCTCCGTCTCGCCGGTGGTAGGTAAGTCGTAGTTGGTAATAAAAGGGTACCATCGCTGCGGGTAACTGTTAAAACGCCAGCTACTCTGCGGTACGTCCAACAGAATACTGGCCTGCATAATAAAATCTCTCCCTAAGAGAGTCCTGGTCTGCGGGTCAGGGAAAACAATAAAGGTGGTTAGTATGTCGCGAACTTTTAAACTAATGACAACGTCGTATTCAAGCGCAGTGCGTATTTGTTGCGATCCGTCTGCAAGGCCTACCGTGCGCGATGTAGATTTAAATTTTAGGCCAGCATCGACAAGAAAACGGTAAATCATTGGGCCAGCGATTAAATGTGTGGCTCTAGTGTCTAAAATGGCCACCGCTTGGCGCCCCACAATTTCAACCCCCACCAAAGGACGCGCGTTGTCACTATCACTAAGATGCGCACTACGGAAATCATACTTTGAAAATGCTACGTTTTTACACTTATCGCATTTTGATCGCACCTGACCACATCCGTAGCAATGTAATTTTGTACAATTCCCCGATCTATTCGGATCATCGTCACTAGTCTAACAATTATTATTTGATTTATTTTGACACTCTTCAACGGTATGGCCAATAAAATTGCAGTAAGTGCATTTCGGTCTTACCCGTTTGGAATGTCCATCGCTATCGTCGCATTTAAAGCTCGCGGAAGATCGGCAAAACTTCCCCGATAAACATCTTAAACATTTCCCGAAACGTTAACATTTCCCAACGTGGTCGGTAAAAGGTTAACATTTCCCAAAGGTGGCGTCGAAGGGTTAACTAAAGTGCTACTGGGAGGGTTAATATTCGCATTTGCAGGGTTAGCACTAAGGATTGCATTCGAACGGTTCCGTGCGGTTGTGGGATGGTTAACAAAATAACCGCCAACATTGTTATTAGAAGGAAAAGATCCACTCACCTCCGCCAATGACTCTTCCACCAACCTTACTTTCGTGATAAGCTGTTCGAGCCGGTCCACCGTATCGCAAGACACTCGCTCTGTTATTCTATGACTTAGCAGTCCGTAAATTATGTCCAACTTCATCACTTCCGACACCTTATACGGTAATTTCGATAACAAAGCGCGCACTTTACAAACAAAAACATCGGCACGTTCAAAATTTTGTTCAGCGGCGAAAATGTCCCGAAATATTTTAAACGCGGGACGCTGCACTCCATATATTCCGTCCCAGCGCGTCGCTCCATGACGTGACTGATGATTTGACTCCTTGTCACCAGACGGCGGAATCGCCAACGAGTAGCATCGGCAACAAGCCGCGGAGTGCATGCTCGTAGCTGATGGCCGTGCACTCCTTGTAGATTTCGACAGCATCCAGGAACACCTTCAATACTGCTTCGCCATCGTCCGTCGATCCTTCGAACCACGCATTACATCTGCTGAAGTTGCCGGCGGTGGCGGTGGTGGCGACACTGCCAGCCGTGCTCGCCACGGACGTGGTAGGGCTCGAAGTTCTAAAATCACCAGCTATGCCCGCCGGGTTGAATCAAAGGTGAGCTGATGAGGGATGAGGTGGCGGTTGGCTTCTACCTACGCACGAATAATTGTCTCCACCAGCGTAGAAAGAAACTTTTCCGTATGGAACGCTGGGGACTGAGACGCGGGCCACGCACTCGTGCCTGCGCCGTCAATCACCGTTTCATCGCAGCGGCTGGTGCCGCCATCGTCTGCCGTGAACGCGACGTCCTGCACGTTCCGAATCCGGTGCACGTTAAAATCTGTTATTGTTTCTCCTCACAACGTCCGTTGACCTCGGTATTATTATTATTATTCCTGTTCGTTGTGCCCGTGAGTTGGGCGTCACTGTAAGGCTTGAGAGTTCGAATCTGTCTACTCAGGGTGTATTTTCTGTTGTAATAAAACGGGTTCCTTGCACATACGAAACAGTATAATATTCAATATTCATGGGGACGTATACTCACTTTTAATAACTTTATTTGTCAATTTTCCATCTCCAACTTCTTGAGTGCTTATGCTCTCCTGGTACTTAGAAATATATTTTTTTATTTATTTTTCGTTTTTTTTTAAGTCTTAATGAAAACGATAATATGTTTTTCTCCTATTTCGAGATAAAAAGTAGCCTATATGTTAATCTAGGATATAAGCTATCCTGGTACCAAATTTTATCCAAATCCGTCCAGCCGTTCGAGCGTGAAGGAGCAACAAACACACACACACGTAGACACACACACACACACACACACACACACACATACACACACACGCACACACGCGCACGCACGCACGCACGCACGCACGCACGCACGCACGCACGCACGCACGCACACACACTCACAGACAAACATACAAACTTTCGCATTTATAATATTAGTGTGATTAGTGTGATTAATTAAACATACTTACTTAACATATGTGCATACATACAATTACATATCTATATAAATAGGTTACACATACCAATATATACATATACTATGATGCACTGCAGTACAATACATCAAAGTAGGTGAATTGTATTGCACTGCAATGCATCAGAAATTACAAATGCTTATAAATTTCATTTCTAAAACGGTTGAGACTAGGTCTGAATATATCTACATCATCAACAACATTACAAGAGTGCTAGTCGCAGGCGCCACCACGCATCAGAACGTTGTAAGATCGGCACATCCGAGGTATGGGACCATTATACGAGATTTTATATCTATAACGTGCTACATTAAAGATCCGTGGTACTGTGTAGCGAATATTGGCATTAAGGTTTATCAAACTTAATAAGTGAGGACTGTCCACAGACGAATGTATGATTCTATGTAGGTACAACAATTCAGAGCTCAATTCAAGTTTCAATGCTTCCGTTTTAGAGTACATGCATAGAGAGATACAAGTGAAGTTAAATAAAAGCTTTTAAAAAAGGCAGAGGCCAACTTTGGTTATATATATATGCAATTCATAAGTTTGCTACATTGTTAAATAGTAGAGACGTTAATTGTACAGTGTAATAGACTTGCCTGAAATAAAGATAAAATCATTGCGCAGATAGTCATTTGATGAACAGCGCCTTTCCGAAATATAGGTACGTTTATTCTTATCTTTCGAGGTAGGACCAAGGTAAGATCTACGTAATGTCCATGGTCTGCATATTATACTGTTTTGGAGCCAGAAAATTATTTCAGATAACCTGTATACCTATTGGATTGCAATTGGAATCCACAATTGTGGTGTGCAAAGCAGTACAGTAGCTACTTATTTCTTGTATTAAATCTTCTCTTGTTTCTTGATAAGCTGGTAATCTTGAAACAAGATTAATTATTGACCAAGCGAGTGCGAAGCGTTTCAAGTTAGGAATTTCGTATGTGTGGCCGGCGGATGTCAGGCTTTTCTCCTCTACAGGTCGCATTTCTCACGCAATCCTCGTGAAATTTTGTGAGCAGGTTCGTTAATTAAATATATTTTTTGTCAATTCAGATTTTCGAAATTTTTCAAAATGACGGAGGGTAAGTATGGAAGTTGAAAACGTATATTTCAGAAATTTCGAAATATGTTATAAAATGTCACATAACTTTTTTGTTAGCCTTATTAAGACGCATAAACTTCATGGGGTCGGGGGAGTGAGGTGATAGAAAATAATGAACACACACAGAGCTCAAAGATCCATTCGTACCTATAGTACAATATACTGTCGTTATGAGGAAAATGGTAAAATCATTTTTTTTTACTATTTCTGTAATATTGGGGACGGTGGGGAAGTCGGGAATAATTCTGGTTGAGGATATGCTACTGCTTAACTTGCTCCAGAGTATCTAGGAGTAGAGCTAGGTTTTAGTGCAGTAAATCTGCCTTCGAGCTCGTAGTAAATGAACAACTATTAGTGCTACATCCTCTTGATGGATTATACCGTATCAGTGGAAGTGATGAAAGCGAAGTCCGTAGTTTCGTGAGCTTAAGAGTTATGCTTATAATTTAAATGCGAAAATGTGTTTTCTTCCATTACAAAGTAATATCACCATTGGTTACTTAAAACGTGCGCAGAAAGCATCTCATTTCTGCTCATCATAAAAACAGTGAAGAAAGTAAGTGTGGAACTACTGCACAGTTTTTTTAGTTTCATCACACTAATATTATAAAAGCAAACGTTTGTATGTCTGTGTGTATGTTTGTTACGCACAAACGGCAAAAATATTTTCATGAAGTATGGAATGGAGATAGCTTATACCCTAGAATTACAAATAGGATAATGTTCATCATCATCATACTTCACTCTCAAACCACTAAATGGATTTTGAAGAAATTTTTAATCGAAATAGCTTATAAGTACCCAGAAATAACACATAGGATATTTTTAATCGAAATAGCTTATAAGTACCCAGAAATAACACATAGGATATTTTTCATAATCATCGTCATCATCATCATCACTCAAGCAGGTGAAACCGCGGGCCCAGCTAGCATTCAATGAATGCATTCATCCAATAGAAGTTTGAATATGTATAATAAATATATATATAAGGTTTTATGCAGTAGCTTTTAATGTCTCGAGTTTATTATTGTGTTTCGCTCATCAAGCCCTTTCATTTGATACCCATATCATAGGGGTTACTATGGGAAAGATACATCGCCATTTATAACGTCCGCCACTGCACTCGTGTTTTAGAGCCTTCGCTAAAGCTCGGGCTCCAATCTAACACTAGGTGCAGCAAAAAGTCACTTTCCGCTCGATGCAGTAATCTACTATTGTAACATTCAGGCAAGATTGTATAAGATTTTCATGAATTTCAGAATAAAGATACTCTTTCTGAAAAAAACATGAGAAGTTTTTGTTTTAAAAAAAAAATTACCTAGCCCCAAACTAGGATACCCCGTAGTACCCTGTTTAACTACAGGTTGCATAAATTATATTAAATACTGGTTACTTAAATGCAAAAAAAACACGCCTGCCCTAAAAAAAAAAACCATTTGCCAATAAATTATATATTGTTGGAATGTGCTTATCAAGACCTTCAATTACCCATATTGTAAAATTAAAAGTTTTTTTTCGCCATTTTAATAAGAGCCATACTGCCGCCATTTTAATTAAAAAAAAAAAAAAAAAAAAAAAAAAAAATTTATATGTTACTAGGGGGGATGTAAGGATTTTTACAATTCCCCTATTGTCTAAATCTGTTCAGGCATTTAAAAGTTATGGTGGAATAAATAAATTCACATACATACAAACACACAAACACACAATCACACAAACACACAAACATACAAACATACATTAATGCTAATAACATAACAATCCTTTTTTTTTGACAGTCGTGTTACAAAGTTGGGTTAGTTTCACAATTTATATCTCAAGTACGGCTGGACAGATTTTTATGATCTTTGATTTGTTGGATTAGTCTCCGCCCCGAATAGCAAAATAACGAATTAATCAACGGGAAAATTCACGAAAAAATATTATGAAGAAAATTCATTTTCTCGTACATTTTGTATGGAACGGCTTTTTGGACGATATCTCGAGAACGGATTGACTGATTTCGATGGGGTTTTTTTACATCTTGGCCTCTAGCAGTTTCTTCTCGCATTGTACTTGTAATAAAATTACAACAAAAAAGTCAAATCTATATTATATAAAAATTAATGGATGGGGATTTGTGGAAGAGGTGTCTGGGGTTGTTGTTAGGGATTTTAGAAGGGAGGGAGAGGCAGAGGGGAGGAGAGAAGGGAGGGTGAGGGGAGGTGGGAGAAAGAGGAGTGGAAGTCGGGAAAGAGGACGGGAGGTGAGAAGAGCAAAATTTGTACGCGTGCTGCGAAGGGCGCAGCTAGTATCATAAATTTGTTTACATTATCAAGAAATAGAAACCAAATTGTGTTCGATATGATTGTGCTCAAATTGCATCACAATGTAACGCTTTCAAAACATGAACAACAACTAATCGATCACCAGACCTGATGCAATATTGAACGATCAAATGCATTCCTCTTCCGAAATAGATTTATTCGGGAAAATGTTCATTCCGGAAAATATTTTTAAACACAGTACAGCGTCAGAAAGGAGCCATTAATCTTGTTCCGAACAAGAAAATCTAGCACGTCAATCTTTTGAGCTTTATGAACGTACATAGAATATTATTTAACAGCTACCCACGGGCTTCCGCAGAAACCCTTTCCTTGTTGTTTTGTTTTTTACAATAAGATTGAATCATTCTTTCCATTAACTCAAATATGGGACGGATGAGAAACGGATGGAATGATTATCTTTAGAAGAATATTGCCAAAAAATCGTATCTTTCCGTTAAAAGTTACTTATTTAGGGTTAAATTCCATATTCCATGTTGTGAATTTCCAAAACTCGTGGAAATAAATCCATAACACCACCAAATATCTATGTAACACCATAAATAATAGTACCGCACTAGTACTATTATTTATTCTGTGTTAATACCTCCAAATAATATTTAAATCTATTTATTTATTTTTTGATTTAGTGACCAGACGACCAGGTCATTTGCCTGATTGTAAGCGTCATGCCCGTCATAGCAGTTAAAGTGCCACCCAGAACTTTGGTTGAAATATCTTGCACGTCACTGCACTGCGAACATGTTTTTTAAGTCACGTTGTGGCCGGAGCCCCCCCGAGGGTGTCTACCAGCTCAAAGGGACTCCTTGCTCACAATATTTTTAATGTACTTAGTAGGTGCAGAGGAAACTTAGTGGTGCAAGCCATCCTTTTAGCTTTCCTCCTCATAGAAGATCTTGCTCTTGGTTACTCAGTATTCTATCGATTTTACTTCACAACTTTACAATACATACAAAATTGTTCAGGAAATTATTTATTATGAAGTATTGTCACAGAGTTTTTATACCAATAATACGGATTAACACATATGAAATTATTATCAAATATTTAAAGATATAATCAACTTATTTACGTATATTTAAAACATGTCTTGTAAAATTCTAATCCAATCAATATGAGAATGTCAGGTTATTTGAATTTAGAATTACCATAGACAAACTATCAAATGGAATGAAATAGATTATTAAAGAATTAAGAGACCAAATGAGTATTATTATGAAAGAGGTTTTGACATCGTCACAACGTTGCGTAGTAATATCGCTTGAAACATTGCTCTTTAAACTGGAACTACTGCTTGGCGGTTGAATATGTGACAAATTTGTGATACTTCCCTTGGTGAACACTTGCGTATGAGGCCTACCACTACAAGATCTACGAGACGACGTTGTAATATATTCTCCAAATGGTGTTTTAGTAGACATTGCAATGTGTAGCTGAGATGGCTCGAATTCAATTGTGGGCAAGGCTAAAACTGTGTTAGTTCATTTTAATCTAATTTACGCGTCGTGAAATATTACAGTAAGATTTACAATGATAACGCCCCTACCGCCAAAGCAAGTATCGATAATCTCCAATACGAGTAAGTTTACTCAACACCCAGAAAATAATATGTTTTACGATAAGGTAGGCAGCTTCCATAAAAATCTTCATAAGACAAAACTTAGATGGAAACACCTTAATTAGGCGTTTAACATGTGGGACAATTTGCAAGTCACATTAGGATGAATAAATAATACATGAGAGAGAGAGAGAGAGAGCGTAACAATTTTTACAAATACCGGAGAGAGCGTAACAATTTTTGAGTCGATCTATAACTCAAGCGTTTTTAACAAAAAACTACTAAAAGTATTCAATATAAAATTATATAAATATCGTTCACTTTTAATATGCCGCTACTAAAATAGTTATTTAGAGTTGTCATATACTCTGTATAAATATTTTACATCGAAAGTTGCGTCATAACTTCGTGCAGTTGTTTCGATACTCACAATTTTCAAGTCAAATATCTTTTAACTGCATTATTTCAAAAAAATCTAGATCATGTAGAAACAAATTAATTTCATTAATAGTTGTAGATCTACAATATCAATACAATATAGTATAGTGATCACCCTTCAACTTGGTAACGACCAATAGAAAAAAATACCCATTGAGTTAAATACAACAATCATGACTATTCAAACATGGGCAATAGAACGCCTGATAACACACTCTACGAACAAGAAAATTAAACCAAACCAAAAGTAATACGCAAACTCACTGAACCGATTGCTTTCAAACTTCTGTACCTCCGAGAAAGTTAAAGTTTGTTGGGAGTTAGGAGAACGATTCGAGGACAAGACATTGTCTCCATAAAAGATTACAGTGCCGTTTTAAAGAAATATTTGCCAAATTATAATGGAACGAAGGATCTTGAAGCACTCAATCTGTGCATTTGACTCGAGATTCATTTTATTTCTGTTATTGATTTTAGATGGAAGTTGAGCTTTCCATTTTGATTATTCATTGTGGCAGATGCCCGAAAGGGCGGACGAGCGGAACTGAGATGATGTTCGATAACCCTGGAAATAATCTAATTAGGTACCTATCATGGCTTGGTTATAGCCAACTCTGTTTTATTGTAATTTTTGAGGGTTGTGGTGAGTTTCATACAGTGTTTGTGTTTTAAATACGTATTGGTGTAGAGACAAGAATGTCACATGTCATTATTTGTTTAACTAGACTGTGACAAAATGGTTTCGCCACCAAGGAATTTAGATTAGGTCTTATCTGCATTTATCACCCTGATACATTGGTACACCCGTTTAGATGTTTTTAATGTTGTGTGTGGTGTTTCAATAAAAAGTTTATATCAATCTACTCGTATCTATTTATTCATCCAATATTTTAAATTATATTTTTCCCAATACTATTGCAACAAGTATTATCACATGATGTGAGAACGTGACAAGTTCTATTTACCCGAGTACGGTGAAACAAGGGAAGGATAATGAGTTTAACAGTCCATGCATGGGGGTATGTGGATGTTCCACCATATCTTCCCCCTATTGGTCTGATTTTCACAAGCAAAGTTTCAATCAATTTTTGTTCAGTTAAAAAGTGTCATAGACAATTTTTTACCCGACTACACCCAAAGCAAAGGAAGTGTTATGTGTTTAAACTAAAAACTTGGACCAATTTTGACAAGCGAGTTATCAATCGATTCGTCTTCATCGCCACAGTGTCTTAGGCTATTATTTACCTGACCGTAGACGGATTTTGGGTTTTGAACTAATGTCTTGTAACAAAGCAATCTAAACTGAGCCATGAGCATGTGATATCCTTAGAAAACACATGAAGATAATTGTAATACTTGTGGACAAGGGCGCTTTAAGAATTCGTATCCTTGGCGGTTCGAATAATATATGTAATAGAAACGGTTAGATATTGCGTGTAAGTGGAATGTCTAACGAGAGGTTAGATACTCTCTAACGCATCTACGTGTAATCGATGCCGTACTTTAATAAAACATTTATTGCTAGGTATATTGTGTAGAATTATAAAGAACTAGCTTTCCCGCCCGCGACTTCATCCGCGCCGTCTTCAGTTTATGGCGAAAAATAACCTCCTTTGTTCTTCTAGGATATGAAAAAGTAGGTATAGCACCAACGCTCTTGATGTTTTTTGTATTTTTGTTTTTTAAATTTTCTCTATTTTAATGTTTTTTGATTGGTATGATGTAAGCGATCTAATACGAGCCCCTAGGAAACGAAAGCTATTTTTTTTGTTGAACAAAACATTGCAATCTAATCTTAAAAACGATAAATACGAAAATAATGTGACTTGCTAAAATATTTACACAAACACAAAATAGAGGTTAAAAAAAGTCAAAAACTAATGGGACCCTATAAATATTCAAATTGATTACCTATCAAAGGAACATGTAACATAGACCATAATTTAAAATAATATCAAACAGGACAAAGAAACACAAACACTCAAACGATAATAAATATCTAATTTAATGGCAAAATTTCAAATGATATCTGATTTAGTATAGTTTTAAAAACACTTGAAACCATTCAAAAGTTAGGTAAGTTTTTGCGTATCTTTCAATACCATGTGAAAGTAATAACAGATTTAAGACAGGAACGCATTAAGGAGAACAAAGTAAATAGCGAATAAATGTTATTTGTAAAAAAAAAAACATAAAACCAATAATACATTAGATATTTTAAAACATAATTAATAATTATTGATTATAAAATAATCCATAATAAAAATAATTAGTATAGTTTATTACTAGTTCTTTATAATATATTTTTAAATGAATGATTATATTGTTCAGAATATTAACTTATATATATATATTATGTACTTTCTAAAATAATATAATCAAAAGTACCATCATCGGACTTATCGCCAATGATAGAAATACTACCAGAAAACCTTAGAGTGAAGAAGATAATAGACTAATTATCTTTTGTAAAGTATTATAATAAATTATCAAACTAATTAACTACCAAGATACCTATAAAACCAAATTAAAATAACAATACATGTTATAGTAAACTCTATTTAAAATATAAATTTATTTCTTGAATTTAATCCTTAATGCGACCCTGTATCCAGAGCAGACGCCGATATAAAAGGGCAAACCTTGATGACATAAGCCACAATCGATTAGAACGCGACGCGATGTCCATATTAAAAAGAGACAAATACGAGTGATTTAAATAATTAATAATTCGCGATTATTTACTATTAAAATAAAGTGTTAAAGTATAGTTTTTTCAACATACGTGTCCAATATGTAAAGCGAATTTAGTTGCAGTGTTTGAGTGCTGTGTAGAGTTTATTCGTGTCTACATGCAGAAATTAAAGCTAAGTAGTAAAGTTAGTGCTGGTTGCTTTACTGAATAAACAGTCATTTATTTTAAATCAAATAACTAAGCGGAAAACTTGGTGTTGATCGATTTCCTAGATAAACTCTTATATTCTAGAATACGTAACTAAGTAGAAAACTTGGTGTTGGTCGATTTTCTGAGTAAACTCAACATATAATTATAACTAGAAGGTAGATTCAGAGTTGCGATTCCTAAACAGTTTACCTTATTTAAATTATAAATAACAACTGAGTCGATGACCTTTTATATACTCAGCATATACAGTTCTAAACTTAACTGATTTAACCTAAGTATCTAAGCTAAAGGCTATGTTACTTTGTGTATGATGATTTTAAATGAATCGCTAATTAAAATTCAATAACAACTAAGTCTATAATCGATGACTGTTTTATACTCAGGATATAAATCATTCGCTTTTAAGTATATAAGCCATAACATTGCTTATATACTAATAGAACTAAAAACTTATGAACTGATTTTATGTAACTATAACTAAGTAAATAATTTTCAAGTTACTTATTTATAAGAGAACAGATCTAAGAAGAGTTGATTATTTATTGAACGAGTGGATTCCATATGTTTTATAGAGTACGGATAACCTGAACTGATTTCGTATATTATTGAAATATAGCAGTTGTGAATACTGGGAGGGGAGTCTAGTGGAAATTGTTGATGATGTTTATATCTATTTATTGATGTGGATCTTATTATAATGTAAATGACAAGTTATTTACATACAGTGAAACTCTTATGTATTATAAATTGACAAAACCTTATATACTACAAGTTTTGACCAAGTGATTATTTGCGAATTTACGGACGATGACACATATAATATTATATTATACAAAACTATACAGAGAAATTCTTATGTATTATAAATTGACAAACCCCTATGACATTACATGATTTGACAAAGTGATTATTGCTGATTTCTAACAATGACATATATTATATTATGCTAAGGTATTACTTTGTTTGTCTTTGTTTGTTCAGATACATTAAAGAGAAGGTTATATACCTACCTTTAATGACAAATAAATTGATTGAAATACTATGTTCATACGAGAGACATTACGAATGCATAACCCCTTTTGTTTTGGTACAAAGATGTATAAATACACGTATTTTATAATCAATTACTATGGAGGTAATTGTTATTATTTTATAATTTAATGAAATAGCTGAGAGAAGGGAGATTATTTCATCCTGAGGCACACTGCGAGCATTACATCATATACATATTATCGTGGAAAACACGCAACGTGGGATTTACATTAAAGCAACATTTAAAATGCTTGAGAATTCTGAAAGATTTGGTTCTTATTTATGTTAGGAAGAAATTATCTTCGTTATAGACTCTTGGCAGCCTTGTAAATATAAATAATGTTTAAACTAGGAAGAAATTATCTTCCTTTGTTCCTCTTGGCCTCCTGATAAATATAAATAATGATTTAACTTCACTCTGAGGAATTACATAAAAGTATGTCCAGCCGGCAGGCTTTGGGCTAGACAGTGATACCGAGTATTCAGTTTACTGGATATTAAAGTAGCCTAGTATAGCCATCAAGTGGCTGCACCTTTTGGACTCAAGTCTAGTTCTTACTTGTTGGGTTGAGAATGGTTCATGAATCTAACCAGAACTGGACATACAGTTCCAAGACAGACATTACCGATAAAATCTTTTGAATTTCCCGAAACAGACAAAATATGTCATTACACCAAAACAAATCATAAATAACGCTTTATTTAACCTTCAAATTTGTCTTTCATATGAATGGTACATAAAATAAAGTTACTCATTTACAAAAGATTAACATTGACCAAGGAAGTGAATTGTAAACACTTATAAATATTATGACAACATGTTTTATACTCAAATACTACAAACCATATATTCATATTTCTTAAACCATCTGAAGAAGATAAATAAAAGACTATTACCTTTTATAAACAACAATCTATTTTATTAGGATAGGGAATTTATTTAGAAACCGCTCAGCAATTTTTCATATTCCAACAGAAGTCTAATCCTTCACCCTGCAAGAGAGAGTTACAACGCATCTTCAAACATCGTGTGAAGTCAACATTCAAGTTAGTCGCTTTTCACATGTTCTTATACAATTTCTATATTTTCCTAAATGTTTATTTTACATGTTTTCTCCTTTAAAACAGCTCAACCAAAAATATAACAGAACACCTTTAACCAAATACGTTAATTTTCAGCAAACTGTTCATTTAACTTAAACGATAACATAAGCCATTTAAATATTAAACTTCTATAAGCAATTATGATTATAACATTTCAATAAACTTCAATTTTATGAGTAATCTAGACGATCACATAAAAATTTTACATCTATTCTTTAAATCAGCAATTTGAATAGCAGCGTTCCACGGAACTTTACTTCCGTAGTAAAATAGGAATTATTCAATAGCATTTTTACTTAGGCTAGGAGACTAGAACCTTGCACTACCTATCGATTGACTGGAGCACTCACGCTACCATTCAGTTCAGAGATTAGTCGGTGGCACCGTAGCAACTGATAATGTTTATCTGTGTTTTGTGTGTTGTATTTTGTTTTTATTTAAAACTAGCTGTACCCGCAGCTTCGCACGCGTGGTCTTTTCTTTAGTTCAAAGTACCATAATGTGCTATTTCAGGACCAATATACCAACATTTGATCAAAATTTATTCAGCCGTCAAAAATACTTTTATCATTTGCTCGGCTTCTAACTCACCGGATTGAGATACCAATTACAACACTTTTTAAATCAAACCCTAAGCTATCTAACAATGATAACCGAATTGCAATAGATCCAGAAGGTTTTATGTGATGCGTGAACAAACAAAGATATAGACAAACAGACAGAGAGACACGATTCAAAAATATGTTATACTCTTGTTCAATAGCTTTTTTAATCACCCAAGAGCATTATTTTATTTACATTCTTTGTAAAACCTTTTTCGTACCTATTGCTTTATTATTAAGTATAGATATAGGTATGACTGTGTCAATTTGCTTTAAAAAATCCGTCCAGTAGTTTCAGCGTGACACGTGTTTTGCGCTGTGCTGTCAAGATACGGACAAACAGACAGACACATAAAAATAAAAAGTAAAACAGTTTTGGCTTCAGTATCTAATATAGAGAACAATCCAAAAAAAAAATATTCATTACTTTAATAATAACATAACTTCACCACCACCCATACCATATCACGCAGAAAACCTTGACTTGTTCGGGATAAAACGTGTCCTGAATTTTAACCCATCATATAAGTTAAGACGGTGCCAAGTTGCATCGAAACCCGTCCATTAGTTTCAGCGTGGTACGTGTTCTTTTAAATAAGTTTCAACCCCTATCCTGAAGAACCCGTTATTATTATTTTTGTTAAATATCCTATGTCCTACCTCGTAGTATGAAATCAAATTATACCAAGTTTCATTTGAATTCATCCAGTAGTTCGGCGGCGTGATGCGCGGTGAAGATACAGACTGACAAATATACAGAAAAAAATATGAAAAACATACACTTTAGGCTTCATTACCTATCGAATAATGAGTAAACTTCAAAAAAAAATGTTGCAATGTCTTTAATGTACAGAATTTGGACCAATATCCCGCAGGAACCCTTTATTTTTTCGGAATAAAAAATATTTTCAATTTTCACCTATCTTATAATCTATGTCTGTGCCAAGATGCATTGACATTCGTCCAATAGTTTCAGCGTGTTTTAAATAATTTTCCACCCCTATTTCGCAGAAACCCTTTAATTTTTCGTGATGAAAAGTATCCAATGTAGTATGAACTCAAATCGTACCAAGTTTCATTTGAATTTATTGAGTATTTTCGGCGTGATACGCTGCCAAGGTTCAGACAGACAGAGGGACAGACAGACAGATCAATAAAAAAAAAAACAGTTTTGGCTTTAGTATTAAATATAGAACAAAATGAAACAAAAAAAAAAACAACAAAATGAAGATGCGGCGAAAGTCTGGAAATTCTTACGATCATTTGGAGTTGGCAAGTCACGTCAAGATTCCACATGATTTAGATATTAATTCTCTTAACCTACATTTCTCTTCGTCGTCCAACATGAATTCGAATGACAACTACTATTAACTATCATTCTACTCTTCCAACTCCTGATCACATTTAGCTTTTGTTATAACTCAATTCACTGCTTATGACGTTAAAAAGAGCATCATGTCCATATCGTCGAATGCAGTACAGCATCCGCCGAAATATGATTGTTCCCATTTTGGATGAAATTCTAGCAATCATATGCCATCTTTTGAACAGTTCTGTTTCGAGTGGTGCTGTACCATCTTGCTGGAAAGAAGCCCAAATTATTCCATTACCCAAGAAGTCCAACCCTAAATCCGTTTCCGAATACCGTCCTATTTCAATTCTTCCTTTTTTGTCTAAAGTCCTTGAACGTCTTGTCCATAACCAACTCAGTACTTTCCTCATTCGTAATAATCATCTAAATCCCCTGCAGTCTGGTTTTCGTCACGGCTACAGCACAGTTTCTGCACTTATTAAAGTCACTGATGACATAAGGCTGTTGATTTTGATATCCTCCTAACATTGATATGCTCTATTAACGTATCTCCATCAGTGATTGACTGGTTCCATCATTATTTGTACGGACGTTGGCAACGTATCCGCTTTGAAGATTATTTTTCTTCTTGGTGTGATACGAGTGTCGCTGTTCCTCAGGGTGGCGTGCTTTCTCCTCTTTTTTTTGTTTTTTTTTTATTAATTCTATATCTTTTTTCTCACTTCTTCCTACCATCTCTATGCAGACGATCTCCAAATATACTCTTAGGCCTCACCAACTTATCTGAGGCTATTGATAACACCAACTCTGATATGTGTCGCATAGTAAACTGGAGCAGTTCATATGGTCTTACAGTAAATCCTATTAAAACTCAGGCCATCGTTATAGGAAGCTCCAGAACGATCAGTAAAATCGATTTTTCAACACTCCCACGAATAGTTTTTGGCGGGGTTACTGTACCATTTAGTGATGAGGTGAAAACCTTGGGGTGATTATTGATAGATGTTTATCCTGGGGTCTACAACTGCAATCGGTTAGCCGGAAAATGTTTGCTTCTGCAGCTTCTCTGAATAGATTAGGTAACTTTTTACCCACTGCGACTAAAGCTGCGCTTACTCAAACTCTCCTAATTCCTATTCTTGATTATGCCGATGCCAGCTACTTAGATCTTACAGAGGAGCAGCTGAACAAGCTTGAACGTCTTCAAAACTTCTCTGTAAGGTTTATTTTCGGCCTCCGGAAATACGACCATATCTCAGAATTTCGTACAAAGCTCAAGTGGCTCCCTATTCGCCTCCGCCGGAATACTCACATTCTCTTTCTTCTCTACAACATACTCTTCAACCCCTCTACTCCCCTCTATCTCAAGGAACGATTCCAGTTTCTTCATTCCTCTCACTCCCTTTCTCTAAGATCATCAGAAAACTTAGTCCTCCTTACCCCAGTACACACTACTTCTTTCTTTACTCCTCGTTTACTGTTCAAGGTGTGCGCCTCTGGAATGCCCTTCCAGTCGCCATCAAACGTGAACAATTTTTACTTCTCCAGCTCCTCACAGGCTTTAACTTGACTGACTAGCACTGACTTGATGTATTTATGTATGTATAATTATAGACTTATATGTATGTAAGTTTATAATTACTTATAGCTATATATTTTAACATAGTATTTAAGTAACTATTACTATGTAGTTTATTTTATATGTTATTTATTTCTTATTATTTACATTAAATTTGTATATACATTTAATATTGCCACACTACCGACCCTTATTAGCAATTAACTTCTTTCCATCCTAAGGTTGTCTGGAAGAGATCGCTATGAGCGATAATACCGCCCATTGTACCTATTGTTTATGTTATTTATATTTTGTAATTTGTTTAACTGTGTGTCAATAAAGTGTTATTGTATTATATTATGTTGTATAGAAAAACCTCCAAAAATATTACAAAATAACTTCAATTTACAGAATTTAGGACATTATCCCGCAGGAACTCATTATTTTTTCGGGATAAAAAGTATCCTCAATTTTTACCCATCATATAATTTATGACTTTGCCAAGTTGCAACAAAATCCGTCCAGTAGTTTCAGCGTGATACGTGTTCTTTTAAATAACTTTCAACGCCTATCCTGCGGGAACCCTTTAATTTTTCAGGATGAAAAGTATCCTATGTCCTACCTCGTAGTATGAACTCTAATCATACCACGTTTCATTTAAATTCATTCAGTAGTTTTGGCGTGATGCCTAGCCAAGATACAGACAGACAGACAGACTAATATGAAAAAAATAAAAAACAGTTTTGACAGTATCGAATACAGAGTACCCTCCAATAAAAAAAACAAAATATCTTCAATGTACAGAATTGGACCCGTTACAGTTATAAATAAGTATAGATAGATAACGGTTCCCGGCTAGGTTTTCGGTGCAATTACTTTGGAATTTATGTCTAAGAAGGCCTAACGTGGTGAAAATACATCATGATTATAAACCAATAGGTACATACGTAAATAACTCAAAAACTCGCTTATAGACTGTAGAGTTATTCCTTTCTTGAAATCATTATATCTCTTTATTACCAACTTTTAGCGTGAAAAACTTAACCACAATCCTCATTCTAAAACGCCATATCTCATGTGTGTTTATCGTTGACACCCACAACCTCTTACAAATCTACTGGTCTCCTTTTGAAATTGATTAGCCAAAAAAAAACAGTGCGATTTTTCCATTGTCAACTCAATAATACGTGATTACATCAGTAATAATGCTCCAGCGTCAATACAAAAACTATATTTTTTTTACCCAACTACAGAAAAGTAAGGGAAAGGTAAAGAGTTTGTCGCGAGGTGGTCCTTAGGAGTTGTTCCGCTAGCCCAGGGACCGACGCTTAGCGGATAATATTAAACAGTACAGAAACAATCAGGAGCACTCGTGAATGTTCATCAACAGCACCTTCACCTTTATGGACACGTTGCAGCAGAGGATGACCATGCACAGAAATACTGCAAGCTGGTCTATCAGCAACGCTCGCAGGATCTGCGCCGTTTAGCTGGTCCATCCTTACTGAGGAATAAGCCGGCAACAATATTTTGGTGGGCATGCTACCTGCCACTATTGTAGGTAGACGGTATTTAGGCAGTAACTTAAAAATTGCCAGATATAGTGGAAACTATAATTTATTTAGTTACCATTTTTAAAATATATTTCATAAAAATAGAGCTTCTTCGATCGATTTCATCGATTATTGACTCAAATCGAATCGAAAGCTGCGATAATATTTGAATTTAAGAACACAAACATAGAGGTTTTATAATGTTGTTTAACGAGGATGATATCGTCACACGTTTAACAGTCTGTGTATCTATGTATGTGGTTATGTGTTCCACCATACCGTCGCCCCTATTTTTATACTTATTCTTGTATGTTATCTTTTTTCCGCCCCCTCTGGGCTTTAACTGAAAATCAGCGCTGTGGGCCTTCGGCAAACAGCCTAATGCTGGGTTAAGGCCCATTCAGCACCACTTTTACTATCAACTCTTACCTTTTCATTGTTTTTCCTTTTCTATTGTACCTACTTAATAATTGTAATTATTTGTATTTTTTTATGTGTGTGTTGAATAAATGTATTTTCTTTCTTTTTTTTTCTTTCTATTTTTCTTATTGGCCCGATTTTGACAAGCGTAGTATCAATCGATTTATCTTCATGTATAAAGTATCATAGGAAATTTTTTACCCGTTTACGGCACGGAAAAGGAAAGGTTAAGTGATCAAACTGAAAACTTGGTCTGATTTTGACAAGCGAGGTATCAATCGATTCGTCTTCATTGCAAGAGTAGGCTATTTATACCCGACCATAGTCGGGTTTTAGTTTTTGAACTTATGTCTTGTTAAACTTATATTTCACAATACCTTCCACATTATATAACTCCCAAGTACCTGCAATAATGCAGAAACTATCAATCCTTAAACACAAGTTCATAAACGAAATAAAATATGCACAAGTGAACATAAAACATAGTAACCGGGGCAAATAGACCAAGCAAGCTTTCAGAACTATTCATACTTTCCCCTTTACATATTTAATGAAAGAGCTCCGATAGAAAGAGAACTGAGTTTGTAACCGTATGACGTGAATGTATCACGTGAACGTCGAAATAAAATCTCTCGTCGATGTTAAGAATTCACACCAGAACATCACTATATGCCTATATAGTGATGTTTGGCCGTAAAAAAATTTAGTAATATCTACAATACATATCTACGGCTACACTAATATTATAAAGAGGAAAGATTTAATTATTTTTAAAGTCAAAGTCAAAGTAATTTATTTTAAATAGGCAAAATAATAGCACTTTTACAAGTCAAAATTAACATTTCATGAACAAGGAGAAATACATAAAATATTATAAAAATATCTAATCAATAAAAAATATGGTATACTAAGTATTCTTTGAGTTTGAAAAGGAAATTTTCCTTTCATGTGCCAACAGAGTTAAATCTCACACTGGAAAAGAAAATAACCTTCTGACTCTACTGGTGCTTTGGAAATCCGCCCGATATAGAAGAGATGTGTAGTAGAGAAGGGGTGACGTTAGAGAAGGAGTATATGTTTGCTTGTTTGTATTTTATGGATACACTTAAAAAAACCTGATTTTTAAAGTTCTTTCCTGATTTTTAGGATAATAGAATAGTTAATATACACAGAGAGGTGTATATTAACTATTCTATTATCCTAAAAAATGATAAAAATTTCGTTCATAAAACTCAGTTTTTAACAGGATGTTTTAATTTACTGAAAATCTGATAAAAGGGACACAGATGTTAATTAGAT
This sequence comes from Alsophila aescularia, assembly GCA_946251855.1. Taxonomy (NCBI): domain Eukaryota; kingdom Metazoa; phylum Arthropoda; class Insecta; order Lepidoptera; family Geometridae; genus Alsophila; species Alsophila aescularia. The sequence goes on from OX276378.1 coordinate 30,276,630, forward strand.
TTTAAATACTTTTTACAATAATATTGTATTATTAATTTAAAAAAATGTTACAAGCGTTGCACTTATAGAATACCATGTGATCTATACAAAAACAACGTTAGGCTAAAATTCTTAGCGCTGGTTTTTAACGTATTTTGACTAAATTAACAAAGTAAATGCCGAATCTGACAAAATCTGATTAATGTCAATAAAAGTCAAAATCATGTGACTCAAATTTTCGTAATGTACATAGCTTCAAAATTAAGACTTATGACTTGCGATAGATTACGACTTTTGACTTGCGACTCGTTACTTAGGACTTCAGAAATTTGACTTTCCCCCACTTTCCTCACCATCCTCCATATTCCTCTACCATCCCCCATCTTCTCCTACTATCCCCCATCTTCCCCTCACATCACTTACCTTCCTCCTAACTTTCCTCCATCTCTCAACTTTCTCCCACACTCTTAACTTCCGCACACCCTCCCCTCAAGTTTTCCTAACTTACCCTACTCTCCCTTTAACTTCCCCCACCCTTTCCTTACTTTCCCTCACCCTCCTCTCGCTCATTCTTCACTTATCCCACACTTCCCTCAACTTCCCTCAACATTCCCTCACTTTCCCCATTCTCCCCTCACTTATTCTCAACTTATCCTACCCTCTCCGCAACTTCTCTATCACCTGTCACTTTGACATCTATCACTTTGACACCTGTCATTTTGACTCCTTTGACTTTGACATCTGTCACTTTGACTTCTCAATAGATATGAAACAGTAAAATTATAATAATTTTATAGTGGGGAACAATGACCACATGGTTATTATTGAAATTATTTAAGACTGTACAAAACTAGCGGGGATAAAAATGCTATATTTAACAAGTTCTTTGCCCCACGGAACTAGTGCGAAAAAAGTCTCACTAGTTCCATCACGGAACTTCTCATGGAACTATTGGGAACAAATGGTATTTTCTAAATGGACCACGGGCAATACATCCTTGTTATTAATGTAAGGTTTTTAAACCTTACATTAATAACTCCATAGGTCCGGTCCACCTATGGAGTGGGGACTTTTTTCCATGGTCCACCATGGAATAAATGTAAACCCCATGGTACACCCAGTAAGCTTGAGGTGGACCACAGAAAAAAAACAAACACCCCTGGTACAGCCAAGGTGACCTAAGGTGGACTATGGAATGAAATAAAAACCCTTGGTACACTCGGAAACCTTGAGGTGGACCACGGGAAGAAAAATTGTCCTTGTACTACCAGGTGAACTGTGTAGATGGACCACTGGCAAGGCGCGTCTTTATCGTCCACCACGTAATATGCACGAAATGCAATGTTCACCCGGCTACTATTGAGATAAAGAAATATGATATTTTGTTTTTTTATTGATATAGCAATACGCGCATCCTTACAAATCGATATGCACCCCGCAACCGTTACCACATATTGCACTTCTTGCTCGCTTCCAACTTGCAACGCTTGGCAGAGGCGGCGGAGGCAATTCAGTTAAGTAGATACTTTTCTACAGCATAATATTAAAAGGCTCTTTTATTTGATGTCAGCAATTTGTTCTGTTGCTCGTTTCTTCTTGTTGGTGGTATCCAAAGTAAGTTAGAACTTCTTTTTTTCCGTAGATATATTTATTACACCGTCATAATGGTCACACAGTAAAAGGACTATGTTAATGTTAATTTAGTAAATAGATAACTGACCACGAAAAGGGCGGTCTCCAAATCAACTTAGCTAGATCGTGTATGTTTGTTCATTGATAACATATTTCGAACCGTTGTTGATCCAATCTCCATTTGGTAGGAAGTTAGATAATCTATTTATCTATGATATATATACATATATATATAATTTACCATCCCCCATATTTATATAGAAAACAAAACTGTAACAGGTCCAATTCTGAAACTAATATATGGATTTTGATGCAACATGGCACAGTCATCTATACTTATAATAAAGCAATAGGAACGAAAAAGTCTGTACAAAGAAGATACTCGTAAAATAAAAGTCTAGGGTACTTAAAATAAGATATTTAACAAGTTTTTTAAATCGTGTCTGTCTGTCTGCCTGCCTGACTTTTAGTCCTGGATTAACACGTATAATGCATAACTTTTAATTGAAATGACCACGCAGGAAAAGCCACGGGTACAGCTAGTACATCTGTTAACGAGCGCAATAGCGAAACGTAACTATAGCTATAGCCACAGATTAGCTATAAGTTACAAACTGTATAGAATCATTAATATTTTGAGTTACGCTATTGAACTTTGAGGAAAGGGGCACATAGGTAGCAAATAAAGGACAACACACAACGATAGACTGTAGTATTAGGAACATTGTGCCCTAATCCGCAGGATGATAGGCCAACCTGTTAGCCAGCAAAATATGATTAACTGAAGGCTAAGGAAAAGGCGAACGTAGTTGTAGAAACCGCGTGCCATCTTGTATGACCCCTATAACATACAAGATAGCACGTGGCATGTCATGCAGCCGCAGAGGAGCACTAGAGTTCCCTGTAGATAATGGTACAGGTTCTGTTCAGGAACTGTCCCGCTTTGTAAGGGTATTAAATTATAACGTGGGGTGAACCTAAACTAAATCTACAAAAATAAAGGTAACTGACTATATCAGCGGCGAGAGCGAGAACGAGATAGGACTCTTCTAAAATAGTCAAGCTTGTTGCCTAACAATGAGTCACACTTTAGGAATGCGATGATTCTGAAATAGACATAGGTTTCCTATCTCAGGTATGGCTGCCGTTTCTGTACGAGTGCGAGAGACTTGAAAGATCGGAGGATCCCTCGCACTCACGGCCCGATTACCTATTGTCGAGCGTGGGAAAATTCTCGCTTAGAACAATAGCTCATATGACGTCATGGAAAGTTTACAGTTGGACGCCCAATGGAAGAGCTTGGAACGCTTCTGATGAAACTATAAATAGTAATACTTTTAAGTAAACAGTGTGCATTATTATATCGACGTTCAAGCAAGCTACAAGTTCTTCCATACGTGACCAACATTAAGTTAAAGCACCAACCAGTGAATCAAGGGCTCTGTAGCCAATATTTGTAAAGCGGAAGAGTAATTAAGTTCTTAATATAAACATTTGTTTTCTAACTGTGACAATAAATTCAATTCAACTGTGATAAACTGCATTTCCGTTTCGTCCCCACATCCTGAGCTCAACTAAGTCTCATTTCTCTGCTACTGGGACCCCGCACCTATGCGAGAGTCCTGTAACAACATCTATCTATACTAATAATAAAGCAAAAGAAACGAAAAAGTCTGTACAAAGAAGATAATTAAAAATGAAATGGTCTACTCGTAGGGTATATAAAATAAGCTACTAAACAAGAATATAACATTTTAAAAATTCGTATCCGTCTGTTTGTCTATTTGTCTGTCTGTATGTTTATTTGAGCATCACGTAAAAACTACTGGACCGATTGGATAGCTTATGTTTTGACTTAAAAATCTGGGGTACTTTATATCTGTGGCGTATGGGTGTTATTTACTTCTTCAGACATAAAAGTTTCATTTAAATTCATTCAGTAGTTTCAGCGTGATGCCAAGCCAAGATACAGACAGACAGACAAAAATGAAAAAAAATACAGTTTTGACTTCAGTATCGAATATAGAGTAAGGTCCAAAAATAAATTTCAAAATATCTTCAATGTACTGAATTGGACCCGTTACAGTTTTATTATATGTATAGATAAGCAATATTGCAAAGTCATAAATATTTTAATATTAAGTAATGTATACTATTGATATAAAACAAAAGTTCATTAATGCAAATATCATGATTATAAAATAGATGTGTTTTCTAAGGCATTAGAAAATAATATCTAGAACTATTAATTTTGTCAGTATTTACAATAAATTATTATGAATGACATTAGAGTTCAGCACATTTTGTTAAGATTTTTAAAAAATTACAGAATTATCTAAAATTTGTGTAAAGTATTCAAGTTGGTAAGTTACCTATGTATATTTCTGGAGTAATATTTAACCTATTGAGCATTATTTCTGTATAATGTCATGATTTAGGTTAAGCACTTACATTATATCTATATGTTTTAATTAATTGTGATATGATTTGTTGCCTGCGTGCGTACGCCAGTGCCTGGATACTGCCTACGCCTCGTGTCTTCATCAGTACAGTGGAACGAAAATTTAAAGACAATAATGTCATGATTTCCAATTTTATGTTTAAATTGAAGGGTTTTTGCAGTAGTTTTCGAATTCAATTTGACTAATACTTCAGGAATATTTAAAAAGTATGACTACCGGAACTTCAGATAAAGGTGGCGCCACCTGGCAATCGTTTGCCTTACCATGATTCTACCGGAAACATAGTCTCACGACGATGGCGCCATTTTTTCTGGCAGGGGAAAAGATTGTGAGGAGGTAGTTTATGAAATTCTTGTTGAGCATCGGAACGGAAAAGTCAACTGTAAAGTAGAATATAAGTGACCATTGAAAATACATGCGTATTATGTCTGAAGAAGTTATTTACTACAAATGTAAAGTGGAATATAAGCGACCAGTGGAAAATACAAGCATTTTATACCTGATGGACGAATTTCATATCAATAAGTGGTAACGTGGAACAAATTTATACTAAAAGACTCTCAGGTAAATTTAAACATAACGGTACCTACTATTTGGGAAGCTACATTACCTAACCCTAGGAGTGTAATATTAACAACAATATGTCGAACTCCGAGGACCGGTGACGCCAGACGGGGTAAGTAAGGTGTCGGTTCGAGTACCTCCCTTCTGGCCTGAGCGCCCTAGTTTGTGGTTCGCGAGCTTGGAAGCTCAATTTCATCTTCAGGAAATAAACCAAGAGCTCACCAAATTCTACCATACTGTATCCTACTGTATCGACAAGTCGCAGAGCTCACTAAAAGTGTGAAATTTTTAACTGCAACTAATAAATCACCTAACAGAGGTAGATTTCGCAGTAGGTCCCAATGCCACTCTCATTCAAAGTCAAAAACGACTGGCCTATGTTGGTATCACGACAGACACGGTGACAAAGCCCATAATTGCAAAAACACCTTGCAATTGGACTGGTAGTAGGAATAGCCTACGTTTAAAACACAAATTCAGTCAATAGAGACGACTACTGATCGTCCGTTTGCTAGTCGTCTATTGTTTGTCACAGATTTAGTCACTAAATGCCGATTTCTTATAAATACTGGTACAGATATTTGTTGTTTTCCTAAAAAAACAAACACAGGTTAAACGCAAAATATCTTTATCACTGAACTTAGGATTGAGACAAGAACTAAAATGGAACTTCGTGGTTGCTGATGTAAATACTCCCATAATTGGATCTGACTTCCTAGCACATTATAGATAGATAGATAGATAGATAAATTCTTTATTGCACACACCACAAACAAAATCAACAAAAAATAAAGGAAAAATAGCAGAAGAAGTGTACAATGGGCGGCCTTATCGCTAAAAGCGATCTCTTCTTCTTCTTTTCTTCTTCTTTTCTTCTTCTCTTTGGCAGGCAGGATTATAATTTATTACCAGACTGTGTACATAAGCGATTTTTGGACGGTGTCACCGGACTGCACTTAGGTGCTACGCTGACATCATCCAATCAGCTTAGCGTTAAGGTTACATTAACAAAGACGCACCTTATAACCATGTTCTTTCTCAAATTTCGAATATCCTTCGTCCACCCGGCATCGACTGGCAAGTCAGGCACAATACAGTGCATTACATCACCACCTCGAGCGGCCCGCCAGTTTCGTGTCCACCATGCCGACTTGACCCAGAAAAGCTCACTGCGGCCAAGAAGGACTTTAATGACATGGTAAGGTATGGTACTGCTCGTCCGTCAAAGAGTCCATGGTCTTCACCACATCATCTAGCACAGAAGAAAAACTCAACTTGGCGGCCGTGCGGAGACTATCGAACACTGAATTCTCGTACATTTCCTGACCTGCTATCCTGTACGTCATATTGGGGACTTAAGTTAAAACATTTCCGGTTGTCTACACTATAATATTATAAAGAGGAAAGATTTGATTATTTGTTTGATTGTTTGTAATGGAGAAACTAAAAAATACTTTCCCGATTTTAAAAATTATTTCACATAAAGAAAGATAAATTATCAGCGAGTAACACTAGCAATATTTAATTTTTCAAAAAAATAGAGTTCCCTTCGAAAATTGCAATAATGAAACCCACGGTATCAAATATTGCAAAAAAAACTCAATTACTTTGTATCAGAAACTAAACGGAACGAAACTATATGGAACGTTGCCATGGACACAAAATCACAGAACATCTAATAATCATTGACGTAGGAAATGCTATATGTTTATAATACACGAAATAATAACAAGTTTGTCAATTACGTGAGTAATAATGAAGTTGTCTATGGTCAAAAGTACTTCTGCCAATGGTTTTGAATTAGGCTTACTGGCGTTTTAAAAAAAAAAAATGTTGTGTGGTGAGCGCTACCAATTAACTCAAACAATACTATCCAATTTTTTACATTCTTGACGTAGCGTAGACATTTCACAACAAACAAATTGCCGTGTGCACAGCTCCATCCAGTTTTTAAACCCAAGGAGGTTGAATAACGCTTAATTCCCACCCGGTTTTTTAAACCAAAGGAGGTTAAATTACGCTCACTGGCGTTAAACCTTTTAACAGTAACCGAAATTCAACCTCCTTGCGTTAAACAGAATAATGCTATAGACAAAATGGTACGTGAGTATAAAACCTATAAACATAAATATTTTGTGTAAGAAATTGTTCTTGTTCTATTTGTCCAAATAATGTACCTACTAATTTTATCTTTCTATATAATATATGCCCGTGCGAAGCCGGGGCAGGTCACAAGTGCTATATATAGTGTAATCGATTTAGCAAAAGCGTTCCAAAAATTGCCCGTCAGCGAAGACGATATTTGTAAAACCATGGTAAAACCGCAATCATTACACCGTTCGGTCTGTTTGAATTTCCCTATATGACATTTGGTTTGCGAAATGCTGGTCAAACTTTTTAACGTTTTATCGACAAGGACTTGATTTCTGCTATCCGTTCGTTGACGACATACTTATCTACTCAAAAAATTAGGTAGACCATGAAAATCATCTGCGTATCATATGAAAAGACTGCAGGACTAAGGTGTAGTAGTCAACCCATCGAAATGCCATCTAGGACTATCCGAGGTGATATTTTTAGGATACCACATTAGTGCTTCTGCTTCGAAACTACCTACTGACCGCATCAGAGCCATTGAGGAGTTTCCACCTCCGGAGACAGTCCAGGGCATGCGTCGTTTTTTTTAGGTATGGTCAACTATTATCGTCCTTTTTTACCTCATGCTGCAAAGTACCAGGCTCCACTAATAGATGCTGTTTCTGCCGTCAATGGCAAGGGTAAAACACCTTTTCCATGAACTCCAGAGTTCAAAACCTTTTTTCAAGCATGCAAGACAGCCTCGCTTCTGCAACTATGCTAACACATCCTGATGGTAAAGCCGACTTAGGTCTATTCACAGATGCTTCAAGCACACACGTTGGCGCCTGTCTTCAAGAAAATGTAGGGGACCAATGGCAACCCCTTGCATTTTTCTGCAGGAAACTGACTGATAAACAGTCAGTAACACCAGCATACTACAAGGAACTTCTGGCAGTGTACGAGAGTGTACAGCATTTTCGGCACATACTAGAGGTCCAACATGCTACAATATTCACTGACCATAAGGCTTTTTTGTACGCCTTCGTACAACGTCGCGAAAAGTTGCCACTTGTACAACTTAATCAACTACTGATATTCAATAATTGCCCGGTGATCAAAACATAGTGGCCTACACAATGACTAGGATTGAGTCTATATCTTTTGAACAGGATTTAGCAGCGTTGGCAGACTGTCAGGCGAAATATGAGGAACTATGTCAGCTGATGACAAACTCTTCTTCATCACTAAAACTTTTATCAAAAATATTTATATCAGAAAGAAGAAGAAAAGAAAAAAAAAACATTTATTCAACACACACAAAAATAAAAGATACAAATAATTAGAATAATTAAGTAGGTGCAACAGAAAAGGAAAACAAAGAAAAGGTAAAAGTAGTTAGTTATAGTGGTGATGAATGGGCCTTAGCCCAGAGGGAGCGGAAAAAATAAATATAGAAGAATAAGTATAACAAATGAAATTAAATATATATATATATATATATAATAATAATAATAATTACATATAAGTAATTTAAATAAACATAGATAAATAAATAAATAAAAAAGAATATTTAAGATATAGCAACGACAAAGGAATCAAATAATGTAGACTCTGAATGGTGTCAAATAACAGACGTAGAAAGTGTCGTCAAAATTGCGTAAGGGTAACGCTGACTATTAAGAATACCATGCATGTGGGTAGCAGCGAAATAACCTCTACTATTACGTGCAACTAATAAGTGAGAAGAAATGTTTTTCAAGGAAAAATAATAATAATAATAAGTATATATATCACAAAAACGATATGTCTATATTAATATTGCCATGCTGCCTCTGCTCATCAATTATTGCCTGAGTTTACGCCTAAAAGAGTATACATTTCTTAGCCCCCGGATTGGTGGCGGCAGATTATTCCAACACTTGGTCGCAGCATAGCGGAAGCAACCTTTGAAAGACGTAGTACGGTGCCGCGGTATTGACAACTGTTGAGAGCCACGCCTACTAGAATATTTCTTGCTATCAGATAACTACTTTATCTTGTCTTACAAATATGAGGGATCCTGGTAACTTACGATACCAAAAAGCAGGCATGCCAGGTGAAACTTGCGACGAGATTTTATTTTAAAAATGTAATGCCGATTTAAAAAAGGAGTAACGTGACTTCGCGGTGGTATTGAAAAACAAAATCTCGCACAGGCGTTCTGTACACGCTGAATTAAACACTCAGTTCGCGAGAGCAGACGGGGACCATACACTGTGTCAGCATAATTCAACTTGGACAGCACGAGGGATTCAACAAGTTGTATGCGAAGTTCTTCAGAGAGGTATGGTCTTAGATTGTATATTGTCTTAAGCCTATAGAAACAATTTTGGACGGATTCAGCTATATGATTTTCGAACCTCAGGGCGCTTATTCACTATGCCGCATAAAATTCCTTGCAGAAAACGTGTGACGTCAGTACGGCAATTGCCGTACGATTCCACGAAGATATCTTAACGCGGTGCGTTACTTGCGTGAATGGTCATAGCGAATAAGGGCACTGTTCAGCATCAACATTCAAACAAAGGTTACGCGCCTCCGATCTATTTTTTCACCAATCAGTGATAAATTAACGTTCGTCGATAATGAAGCTAACTGATGTTTACTACCCAAAATCATAAATTTTGTTTTAGTATGATTGAGCAAAAGGCAGTTATTTTCAAACCACGTGGCTAATCTATACATGTCTTCGTTAAGATCATGTATGGCACCATCAATGTCCTTTGGATGAAAAGGTATATACACCTGTATATCATCTACGTAAATGTGATGTTTACATTTTTGTAAGCATTTGATGATATCGGCACTGTATAAAATGAAAAGAATTGGGCCTAGAATTTAACCTTGAGGAACGCCTCTCTTTACGGCTGTGAGGGTATGTCACATGTCTTCTTGGGTGCGTAGACATCGAACAAACTAAGAACGAAGCAGTTAAATATATGAACCATTTCGATAACATTACTACATGTAGAAACATAATCCTAACGCACCACTCTAAATCTCTATTAAATGACTCTGAGCAGATATGTTTGATTGGTCTGTAAGTAACAGAATGAGGAACTAACTTATCTCTCTTTACGTTAAATTCGCAAACAACAAAGGAATGACTACAAAGCAATCCTATAGGCTCAACCAATACTTTTCTAGGTTGCAAATCTATGCAGACTACATCAATAAGCGATTGACTAGAGTCTGTAAAGTGCGTAGCTGAAGTGACTATTTGCGCTAAATTCAAGCACCGTAAAGTAGCAGTGAGTATTTTAGTTTTGTTGTCATTTAAATTTAACATATTAATATTAAAATCCGCTAAAACAATGATATTGTCGCAATTTGAGACTGAATTTATAGTATCAGACAGAGCATCCAAAAATAATTCCACGTCCAGCCAGGGGAGGCGGTAAGCTGTCCCAATTGCAATCTTTTTACAATTTACTTTAAGTGTACGCCACATCTGCTCAACGAATTTGTGCTTCGGTTCTACAGGAGGCGGACGCGTACGAACATAGACTCCACACTTAATATAAACCAACACCACCACCATGACCACGGTGTACCTACACAGATGCAGTATTACAAAACTTTGTACGTACACACATGGTATAACAAAATAATACATCAATGCATACACACATGGTGTTACATAACGGTACCAAATTTTTGCATACAATTACATGTATAACGAAAACAATGCACAAATAATAAAATAAATCTAAGAACATCATCTCAAACATCAGTCTCAAACTTTCAACTAACGGAACGTGCCAGTGGCAAAAGTTGATTTTGACAGTGAGTGAGACAGCTTTGACTAACACCTGAATCTGATGACGCTGACAATAGAATTTGCCAGACAATATGTCTAGAATTGTTGTAAAAAAACAATGTTCAACCTGTTCAACGACGGGATGACCACGACCTTACCTGCACCCGTCATTTTGGCGGGCGGCGTTTGGCAAACTCCACAACACTCATCTTGGTGCGCGAGCAACCGTGCGCTTGGTGACAGAGAGGTACGTGTGGCCTCACATCAATCGCGACTGCGCTGCGTGGTTGCGTGCCTGTGTGGCATGCCAGAGGAGTACAGTATGCGTCATATACATTCACCACTGGGAAATTTTGTGACACCATCTGGACGCTTCCAGCATGTCCATCTTGACATTGTGGGAACAATGCCTATGTCCGATGGAAATACCTACCTATTCATTGCGATTGACAGGCACTCCCATTGGCCTGAGGCCTGGCCAATGAATTCGATCACAGCCGAACAGATAGCTGACAAGTTCATAGCAAACTGGGTATCACAATTTGGGACGCCCCTAATCGTAACATGCGATCGAGGTTCGAATTTTTGATCAACTTTGTTGACCAACCTAACAACGCTATGTGCGAGTAAAAAGGTACACACAACGAGTTATCATCCCCAGGCAAATGGAATAGTAGAACAATTTCACAGGCAATTAAAATGTTCATTTATGTGCCACAACAATTCCTGGACTAAAGCGTCACCCCTAGTACTTTTAGGTATTCGTAGCGCATTGAAGGAGGATCTAGGTTGTTCGTCGGCTGAGCTCGTGTATGGCGAGCCACTACGACTACCAGGCGAGATGCTTGTTCCATTTCCTATCTCTCTAGCTGATGATCCTAAAGATTTTGTCATCCAACTTTGTCGAAGAATGGCTAGTATTAGACCGGTACCAGCTTCGCGACATGTGTAGCCAGTGTCGTTTGTCTTCAAAGACAAGGCAACCGCTATTCATGCCTTCCTACAAGTCGATAAATTATTGCGCTCACTCCAGCCTCCACACTTAGGCCCTTTCAGGATTGTAAAGCGCACTCCTAAATCAATAACTTTGTACATTTCAGGTCGACTACAGGAAGTCAGCATCGACAGGAATAAGCCTGCCTATGTTGAAGCTCCATCTCTGCTTTCTCCAGCTGCTCCTGCCTCGCCCTGTCTGACATCTCCGCTCGTTCCTTCGGAAACACGACCGTTGAGCTAACTTGTACCAACGTATACGATCCGATCTGGTAGTTAAGTTAGGTTTAGGTTCAATAAAATTAGGTAGTAGACCTGAAACAGACCTAACTTTTTTTCTCCGTACGGGGGTGGTGTGGCCTATGGGTATTATTTCAACTAGAACGCACCATACATCAAGTGTGCAAAATGATAATGTCGCTATCTATCTGACAAGATAGTGACAACTCAATTAGAACATAACTTCACGCTTGAGCCAATGGGAGACCCACTTCATTGCCGTGACATTAATATAAAAAAGAAAGACTCTAGGTCATTGAGCTTTTTTTTGAAACCTTCAAGAAGCTATACTCATATATTTGAAGGTCTAACAATGGGTCATGCATGATTACTAAGTCCAGCAGCCAATCATTTGCAATGGTATTAGTGATAGTTGTAGAATAATCTTACTTCGTATTTCGTTTGGATGTACATGTTCCTGAGCGCCACCGCTCGGCCAGCCACCAGTCGATTAGTGGACTGTATAGCTGAGGCGGAAGTCGGAAAGTGACCGACCGTGGTCGATGGCGCTCGTTTGGTCGATGGAACGGGCACTGGGTTGATGAAGAAAAGTCGCCTTGGTTCAGGGTTCCGACCCTGGGTTGTTCTTGTTGACTGGAGAGGTCTTGAGAGCGAGTTCTAGTAGAGATGTTTACTCGACGGCTGCTGGCGATGGAATGAATTTCGGGCTAAAATGTTCCTGTATTTATGCGGTTGATTCGCACTGTTGTCTCGCGGCGGTCGGCCGCAGCGCGGGCGGTGGGAGTGGCAAGCAGTGTCTCTCGCTCGCACGTCGCTCCCTCTCTGTCTTTGTAATCCTATTTTAGCCTTTAATTCTTAATGTTTTTGTAGTCTGTATTACCTATTTATTTTTGCTCTCGTAGACCCTACCAATCAAACAACCCCAAATCAGCATTTATTATTGTGTAAAACGTATGTACAAACTATAGCTTAATCTATTCACTTATGTTCTAGGTCTTAAGTTGTTTTTAGTGTCGTCGCGAACAGTACATAGTGTCCAACGCAATAAATTGTGTTAAATTATTACCTTATATTATTTCAACATCCTTAAGGACATCCAAACAATAAGGTTAACCTACTCGCGTAATCCAAAAATATCTCAATCCATTGAGTCGAACAATTGATAAAAAACTGAACGAAATTTTGGTATGTTGTTGTTCATAGTGTACCTTTGATCCTGGAATAACACATAAGGAGATAGATTACTTTTCACCCCGTTAAATGACCATGTATGCACAGCTAGTACTTATAAAGAAGCGTAAGTAACAAAATGTCTGTACAAATAATAGAAAAGTAATGAAAATAATTTATAAAATGGTCTTAAAATATATTTTTACTGCGGTCTGTTTGTCTCTGTATGTTTGTTCAGGCATCACGTCAAAACTACTGAACCGATTGCGTTGCGGTTTTCATTGTTGGATATCTTATGTTCTGACTTAAAAACTGCGGTACTATATATCTCAATCAGATGAGTAGAAGCCGAGCAATTGATAAAAATATTTTTGACGGCTGAAGGAGTTTTGATCAAATATTGGTATTTAGTATTTAACGTCCTGGAACTGCACAAAGAGTACTTTTAACCTACAGAAATGACCACGCGTGTGAAACCGCGTCAGCTAGTCTATTTATACTTATAATAAAGCAATAGGAACGAAAAAGTCTACAAAGAAGATAATCAAAAAAGAAATGGTCTAGGGTACATAAAATAAGCTACCGAACAAGAATATAAATATATTCCTATAATAAAGCAATAAGAACGAAAAAGTCTGAACAAAGAGGATAATTAAAAAAGAAATGGTCTAGGGTACATAAAATAAGCTACTGAAAAAGAATGTAACATTTTAAAAATTCGTGTCTGTTTGTTTGTTGTTTGTTCGCGCATCACGTCACTACAGGACCGATTGCGATGTGAATTTCACTGTTGGATAGCTTATGTTTTGACTCATTAATTGGGGTACTCTATATCTCAATCCGATGAGTAGAAGCCGAGCAATCGATAAAAATATTTTTGACGGCCGAAGGAATTTTGATCAGATGTTGGTATATTGGTATTTTAGGTCCTGGAATAACCTACAAATAACCTACATAAATGACCACGCGTGTGAAGCCGCGGGCATCGGCAAGTAATAAATATGTACCAAAAAGTCTTAAGATAAATATAGATAAAGTATGAATATAAAATAAAATGGTCTAGGGTACTTAAAATAAGGTAATGAACATGTTTTTTTAAATCGAGTGTGTCTGTCTACCTGTTTGTTTATTTGTTCACGCATCACGCAAAAACTACTGGCCCGATTGCGATGCAATTTTTGCTATTGAATACCTTAGGGTTAACTTAAAAACTAGTGTAGGTACGTATCTCAATCCGTTGAGTAAAAGCCGAGCAATTGATGAAAAACTATCTGACAGCTGCACTAGCAGTACTCTTTGTGCAGTTCCAGGACGTTAAATACTAAATACCAATATTTGATCAAAACTCCTTCAGCCGTCAAAAATATTTTTATCAATTGCACGAAATTTTGGTATTTTGTTGTTTATATCTAAGTACCAGGAGAGCAGAAACACATAAGAAGTAGGAGATACAAAATTGACAAATAAATTTATTAAAAGTGACTTGAAGATATTTCATCTATTATCTATCTTTTTCTTCTATATAAATAAAAATGAATGTTGCGAAGCGCATAACTCGAGAATGGCTGGACCAATTCGGCAAATATTTTTTTTGTATGTTCCTTAAGGCCCACGGAAGGTATTAATACAAAAAAAAAATGCGCCGCCAATAAGTTGACAAATAAAGTTATAAAAAGTGAGTATACTTCTCCATGAACATTAGATGGTGTGATTATATTTAAAAAAGTATCAGGAAAGTAACAGGTGTCAATGACAGGTGTCAAAGTGACAAGCATTATTTGTTTTTTTTTTAAATTTGCATATAAATAATAAATGTGAAAGTTTGTGTATGTTTGTTTGTTAGAGTGTGTTTTATCATCAAAGTGACAGGTCCCTAAGGGTGCAACTAGAAGGCATTTTTGTTTATTTTTCCTATAGTAGTGACGAGAGTAGCATATAAATAATAAATGAGAATCATACTTTACTATCAAATGGCTGAACGGACTTTGATGAAATTTGGAACGGAGATAGCTTATACCCTTGAATAACACTTATGATACTTTTTATCATCATCATCATCAACATCCCTCACGCGTGTGAAACCGCGAGGCGCAGCTAGTTGACAAATAAAGTTATTAAAAGTGAGTATACCTCCCCATGAACATTAAATAGTGTGATTATATTTAAAAAAAAAAAAAAAACATTTTAAGGTACCAGGAGAGCAGAAACACAGAAGTTGGACATATGACATTGAAAAATAAAGTTATTAAAAGTGAGTATACCTCCTCAAGAATGTAGTAGCCGAAGTTCGGGCTCATTGGTGTGCTTTGGAAGAGGTCTATATCCAGCAATGGTCTGCTGACACGGGCTGACGATGATACCTCCCCATCAACATTATAAATTAAAAAAAAGTATTTTAAAGTACCAGGAAAGCAGAAACACTTAAGAAGTTTTATCATAATTAATATATTTTTGCAAATTCTTTGTTAAGGTGACATTACGGGGGTGGGGTTTGAGGGTTGTTAGTAGGGGTTTTAAAGGGAACGGTGTCAGGGGGAGGAGGATGGGACCAAAATAAGGAAGAAAATGGAATCTTTGAAGGATTTTTCATAATGATAAGTGTCAATGTGACAGGTGTCAAAGTTACAAGTGTCCAAAGTTACAGGTGTCAAAGTGACAGGTGTCAAAGTAGCATGTCAATTTGACAGGTGTCAAAGTAGTAGATGTCAAAGTGAAACCCTAGGGTTGCAACAAGGGGGTTTGTTTTTAATTTCTTTTCTAAAGTGGTAGGAGTGGCAAAGTTTGACCGCGGGGGAAGCTGCGGGGCGCAGCTAGTATATTATAAATGCTAAAATTTGTATAAAGGTAGGTAACTAATCAGCGCTGAAACGGATCAATGGGTTTCGCTGAAATTTGGTATATAGATATTTTAGATCCTGGAATAACCATAGAATTATTTTCTTTAACATCCTCAATCTTCATTGTTCAGTCCATGCTACTTAAATCGCGAGGAGCAGGCAGCGAGATACTACGGTTAAGTCGAGTGTCATATAAATTTTTTTTCTCTTACTTCTCAAAACTATTTTCTGTTTAATCAAATCTATTTTCAGTATTATTTTAGGCCGAGTAATTTTTAGTCAATATATGAAGTCATTCCATCGTGAGGTCTTAGTTTGCGGAACACTTACACACTGTTACTTATTGTTACTTCTAGAACAAGTTACTTGTGTTACTTATTGGAACACTTTAGTTTAGATCCTGCAATAGCGCCTAAGTGCTTACCTACATTTTCCGGTCAATACAATTTTCTCACGAGAAAATAGGCAAACTACGCTGTATCTCGATAGATATTTGCTTTCCAATGCCCACCAATTGCACTTTATTCGTAGTTTAAGTCCTTACATAGGTAAAATCTGAATAAATACCACCATAAATCGTTCTCGTAAACTTGTTACATCGTAACAATATAAGCATAAACTGATTTCAACACGTTTTGATTTAGTATGAGGAATTCTACAAGCGAACCTGTTTTATTTTCCTTTAGGACGAACAATAAAATAGTAAGTCGGCTTGTAATAAGTGGACGCTTTATTTAACGGTTTCAATTAGCTTGACTTGTTTGTTGTTGTTGATTTTTGTTTGATTATTTGTTTTTTCGGGTCAAATCTAGTCATTAAAATTTTATCACCTTCCATTTGACCGATTGATCTTAAATTTGGTACACGCCTTTAGTTCTAATTACAATACAATTATGTTTAGTCAGTAACATTGTAAATATAAGATTTCCGCCGCCACAACAATACTCGTATGGTGGATTACTTTTTTAGTTTTCAATCTCCTCAATATGGGTATCAAAGTTACTTGGGTACTTACTTGGGTAGTTTACTTATGAAGAATGAAATAGAGTCTAAAGAAATTATAGAGTTAAAAAACAAAAGCCGAGAGTGCAATTTCGAATGTTGCGGAATTGATATTATTAGAGGTAATTTAATTATTGTGGGAATTTACAGGACTCCGAAATCAGACATTCATAATTTCTTTCATAAATTACAAGACCTTTTAAGTTTTTTGGTACAAAAATCAAACAAGCAAATAGTCCTTTGCGGGGATTTTAATTTAGATAAATTCAATAGGAGTAATAAAATGGTAATAGAGTTTGAACAACTGCTGTATAATTTTAACCTGATTCTATTAATAAAAGAACCTACTAGAATCACATCAACAAGCAAGACATGTATTGATAATTTTGCAACGAACATTAGCAATTGCAGTGGTAGTGTATACGACCTGGGTCTTTCAGACCATACGGCGCAGGCTATTAATATTCCTATGAAAATGGAAAATCATCGTAATTATTACTATATTAATAAAAGGCTCTACGGTAGTGAAAACTTAAAGAGATTTGTTTCGCATTTAGAATCTATATCCTTTTCAAATGTCTTCAAATGTAGTATAACAGACGAAGCCTACAATAATTTTATAGAATCATTTTCATTCATATATAACATTTGTTTTCCAGTGAAAAATTAAAGTGGCTAACAATAGGACTAAAAATATGTACAAAAAAAACGAGAGTTATATTTCACTTACAGAAATAACAGTAATTACACAAATAGAAGCGCTTACATCAAATATAGAAGAATGCTAAAGAAATGTATGATGTTTGCACAAAAACAAAGTAATAGTAAATTTATATCGAATTCTGAAAATAAAGTTAAATCTACATGGGACATTATAAAGAATAAAAACAATAATTATAATATAAATAAATACATAATAAAGATTGAACAAGACAACATCACATGTAGTCATCCTAATCAAATAGCTAATATATTCAATGATTATTATGTAAATTTAACAAAAAAATAAAATAATACGTTAGTTAAAAATGATTTGAATTCAATTAACGATACAGTGACATCAATATTTTTAACACCAACGTCTTTTGAAGAAGTAGGCAAAATAATAAGAACTCTAAAAAATACTCAGTCAGTCGGATATGATGGATTAGATACGGGAGTTCTGAAAGCTTCGGCAAGTATCATCCATAGTAGTAGGCATCCATTAACCCATATAATAAATCTGTCGTTGTCGGAAGGCGTTTTTTCGGACAAATTAAAACTAACTGTTGTAAAGCCGCTGTATAAAAACGGAAAAATAGAATTAGTACAGAACTACAGGCCTGTCGCCCTTATACCAGTCATTTCCAAAGTTCTTGAAAAAATTACGTATTCGTGGTTAATGAGTTTTTTTGAGAAAAATGAAATAATACGTCCAGAACAATGTGGGTTTAGAAATAGTAAATCTACTACAATAGCGTCGTACGATCTTTTAAGAACCATACATGAGTGTTTAAATGAAAACAAAGCAATCGCAGCAGTATTTATGGATATGACAAAAACATTTGACTTTGTCAGTCACCCCATTCTTCTGCAAAAGATGTATAAGTATGGTATAAGAGGGGTTGCGTATTCTTGGATAGAATCATACCTAACAAATAGAAACTAATACGTTGAGTTAATGAGGCTTAATAAAAACTCTCATATTGTGCATAAATATGTTTCCAAGACAAAAAAAGATTTCATCAGAAGTACCCCAGGGGAGTATACTTGGCCCTCTTTTCTTTCTTTTATACATTAACGATTTCCATACAACAGATACAAATAGTACCATCGGATGACGAATATGTAAGGACATATTCGTCATCCGATGGTACTATTTGCGGACGATAGTACTGTGTTAATTAAAGATGATAACAGTGAAAACATAGATGGTAACATTACGAATACTCTAAAGATAATACAGACTTGGATGAATAATAATAAACTTAAACTAAACACAGATAAAACGAAAGTTACGCAATTTCACTTTCCTCAACGCAAAGTTAAGCCTCTTAATGTTTCATTAAATTGCATAAAAATTGAAGAGGTAAAGGAACATACATTTTTTGGATTGATTATTGATTCTAACTGCAATTGGAAATCACATATACAACATGTTAACAAGAAAGCTAATAAGTTTGTCTATGTACATACAAGACTAAGAAAGGTTTCATCTGTTAATGTTGCATTCATGGCGTATCATGCTTATATTCAATCGAATCTTAGGTATGGTGTGATGTTTTGGGGGAATTTGACAGAAAAAGAGTCCTGTTTGAAAGCTCAGAAGAAATGTATGAGAGCAATTTGTGGTCTTAAACCGAAAGAAAGTTCTCGGCCTTTCTTCGAAAAGCACCGTATCCTTCCGTTACCTGCTCTGTATATATATGAATCATGCTTATTTATAAGATACAACGCACATTACTACACAAAAATGAATACTGTACACAATTATGAAACTAGAAGGAAAAATAAAATTTTAACAACACATCCAAAAAAGGCTAGCAACAGAGAGAGCGCTTTCTATAAACCAATTGTCCTATACAACCATTTACCAGATATGATAAAAGAAATGTCAAGAAATAGTTTTAAAAGAGAATTATTTAATATATCAAGTAAAAAATGTATCTATACAATAAAGGAATTTTTGGAAATGAAATTGACATAGAATAGGTAAGGAATGTATGAATGGGTGGCACTGCTTCAGGTACTACTAATATATATATTTTTTTAATTATTTTTAAATTTATTAATTTTTTAGACTATGTAATATTTTAATAATTTGAATGCATGTTTATTTTATGAAATGTTTTAGTAATTATTAATTTAATTTTCAAGTGTGAGTGAGACATATTATTATTATTAATAATATGTACTCAAATTAATTGCATGCCTAAATGGCAAGTAACAGAGCTCCAAACATTGTTTATATATAATACCTTATAATTAACCGGTATCTGCAATCAATAAATGAATTATGAATTATTATTATGAAATGAAAGGGCTTAATTAATAGAATAGAGTATACCATGAAAATTCGAAATCAAAGATGGTTGCCACCACAAAATGCTGGATTACTCTTTTTTTCAATACCCTCAACATGGGTATCAAATGAAAGGGCTTGACAAGTACAACACGGTACACTTTAGAATTTACTAAATAAAACAACTAAAAACTTAGAACTAGATACCTATTCACTCTTATCTTGAACACACCTGGGTTATATTTTACCGGAAACACTGACGAGGGCAGGGCATTCCACTCCTTAGAAGTTCTTATAATAAATGAAGAAGCGTAACGCTTCGTTTTTGTGCGTGGTATTTCAACCATAAAAGGATGGCGCTTTGCCGATCGTCTAGTAGTACGGTAATGGAAAGGTGACGGGGGAATCAGATTGTGCATTTCTTGTGCACACTCTCCATAGTGCAATCTGTAGAATACCGACAGGCTTGCGACCTCACGCCAATGCGCCAGACTTTGAAGCTTTTTCTTTACCAGAATGTCATCTCCAATGAGCCTCATAGCAACTTGAAAATAATGTAAGTTTATTTTTTTATTATACAGTTTTCTGTGTACTAAAAGCTAAAAAATATAATAAAATAGTGGGGCGTAGCAAACCCTGAGTAATAGAAATTAGACTAACCACACGATTTATTATATTTTATTTTGCACATATAAAACAGATTAATTAAAAAAAACTTTTACTATTTTTAAGATTATGATGTTGTGCTGAGACTCTGAATATCACCTTCAAAGTTATGTTTTCAAGTGTTTTTCAACCTAAAATCGAACGATACCTGGTTCGATCTTAGGATCCGCACCAATGACTTCTCTGAGTTATGTGCGGTTTTCCATCGCTCCGTACTTTGGAGGGCACGTTAAGCTCTCAATCCTGGCTGTTATTGATTAAAAGCAGTCGTTAAGCTTTGTCAGAAGCCCTCAGGCAACCTGACAAACTCTGACATTACCTCATACGACAACCAAACAAATGACTAGTCGTAATTTTACCCGAGTTCGTTGAATGGCCGTTTTTGAACACGTAAGTGAGCAAACTAAAAATTTGGTCTGATTTTGATAAGCAAGGTTTTTTTATATATTTTTTTATCAATCTATTGGTCTTCATCACAAGAGTGTTATTTTTTACCTTTTTGAAGTTTTAGTTTTTGAACGGTAAGTTGTTTTCAATATGTTTAATACAGATCTATTTGTATTGTAAGCATCGACCCTATTAAATATGGTCGATGATTGTAGGCATAAGTTTAAACCTCGAAATGTAACTTTATACATTGCTAAAAGCTAATTCTAGAAATTTTAGTAATTATGTTTCAATAGAACTTGACCGTATACGCTCATAGCTAATGTGTTTTGCAATATTGACGAGTAGATGTTGACTGGCTATGGCAGCCATGTTTTGGCAGCGTCTGTCAAATCTGTTATTTATTATTCAGTCAATGATGCCAAATCATCCTGGCATGTTACAAGATTGCAGCTTGTCCACATGATTAAACTTTATTAATAAAATTAGTATTCGTCAGTGCTAACGTTGCGCGCGTTACGCCTATTTTACGGCAGACGCGGTGGCCCTCCAAAGTCGTCTCTCCAACGTTTCCAAATTCGAGATGACCGATTCGGTAAACAATCAGTCAACACACTTACGTCAAAGGAACGCCAGATTAGCCAAAAACATCGCCAATATCCGTGCCGTGAAAATTAGCCGGTGAACCCGAGGCAGCAAATTCCTCGCCATGCACATGAACTCGGCCTTTCGCAGACCTCAACTTGCCGTATTTTGCATTGGAACTGGAGCTTGTACCGGAACAAGATCCAATTAACTCAGGACTCATTGCTGAACATGGGACGGCACAACCCACACGAGGTTCACAGTTGACAATGCATACACAAAAAGTTACTGGTATGTGTAGATTTTGGGATGGTGGCGTCAGTCATCGAAAATTGGACCGTGAGAAGCTCTGGCGAACATTTGATCGATGTCAAATTCCATAAATAATGGATAATGGATGGCATGCGTGGGTCTTTCAAATAAAAAAATATATTATGTTTAAACAATAGCACAATATCCACTCAATAATACCATATCTGAAGTACAACAATAGTCTTAAAAATCGTGCAAAAAAAACTAAATATCATCAATTTGTCACAAAATTAGGTAGGTACATAGGTGCGTACATACAATATGTGCAGTGGAAGTTTGTGGCTCGGAAAATGTGCAAGTCACTGCACAATTTGCTAATTTTCAGGCGCAATCCCAATTTTGCAGGTAAAAACAGCATTGTATAAATGCCTCGCTCACTCGCTTACGTTTTTCGCATATTTCACTCTTACTTTATACTGTTTTATCCTCACAGCAGTACCTGTACAATCGTGCACAGAGCTTTATTTCACAACCACAAAGATCCGCTCCGACTACTATACCTATTATTAATAGCATTCAAGTGTCGACAAGTATCGAAAAATTTGTACCTAATAAAATCATATTTTGAGAATTTGGAATTATATAAAACCTAGCGCTTTTGCAATACTATGAAGATTTTTGGTATTACAACTGACTTCCTTTATGGATAAAAACCAATGATGTTGTAATTAGGTGTTAGGAACTTAAATCTGATCCACAGGTGGGAAAATTAGCAAATGTCATGCCCACCCAAAGGTATGATCATTGTAGAAGTAGATAATAAATATATGGAAGGAAGTATAGCAATATAGCCTATGTCAATATAGCCTACGGTTGCCTGGCAGAGATCGCTGCTTAGCGATAAGGCCGCCGATTATACTTTATTTTTAAGTTTATTTTTGTTTGTGTTTCATTTGGTGCAATAAAGTGTTATCTATCTATCTATAGCCACAAGAAAACATAACTTACCGTGTAAAGTATAGGAAAACACCATAAAACCGTCAACCGTCAACTTTTGTATTCTGCGCCAGGCTAGTCCAGTAATATTACTTCAATTATGGTAAGGGTAGACTAAAGAAAATAGTTTTTGGCGTTCAGAAATTTTAAGTTCACCATAATTCACAAAATTAAACATATTCATGGTTTACCATAAGCAAGCCCGGCTGTTGCCAGAAACCCAGTTTTCTTGAACAATACAATTTTGCTTAACTAGAATCCTATTTTTACCCGAGTACGGCGAAGCAAGGGAAGTGTAATGAGTTTAATAGTCTATGTATGTATGTACATATTATGTGGATGTTCTACCAGAGCGTCACCCCTTTTGGTTTAATTTTGAGAACCGAGGTATCAATCGATTTGTATTCATTTATAGAGTGGCATAGGCTATTTTTTTACGCGACTACGGCGAAGCATATGAAGGGTTATGATTTCAATTTAAAAACTTTTATTGATTTTGACATTCGAGGTATCAATTGATTCGTCTTCTTGGCATGAGTGTCATAGGCAATTTTTTATCGCGGGTTTTAGTTTTTGAACTTATGGCTTGCTAACAGAATATTTTGTTAAATTATTGTTAGTTATATTTTGTAGTAGTTAAGGCATTTGGCAGTAAAAAAATCACCGAAGTAACATCTGTCTTACAACACAATTCACAAGCTTACCTCCTAAATACCCTTGTACAAGTTAAGCCACCTTGAATTTCCCCCTCGCATTATTCGCTATATTAAGACAAAACGCCGCCGTACCTACGAGTTAGCAAAGTCTTCCAACTTCACCAACAAAATAAAGTAAGCATAAACGAGACTTAAATTTTCCGAAACTGCCACACATAATGCCCTCTCCTCGTAAACAAAAGATAAAACAGTCGCAGAGAGAACACTTTGGAGCATTGAAAAGAATTCTTCCTTCAGTATGTGGTTTAAGGGGCATTTATGGGGTTGCTTTCGTGGCAATATAATTCATGCTCCTAAAAGCCTAGTAGCATATTTTTAAATTTGATTCGGGTGTTTTAAAGCGAGCTTTTAAAAAGTCGTATTAAAGTTGTAGCTTTGCTGAGCGAAATGAGCTTTTAATCACGAGGAAGGAATGAGAACTTTATAAAATAATTATTTAATAGATAGGCTGCTTGCTCGTCGTATAAGGTACATTATATTCTCCTTAACAGTATAATATATTATGTATAATGGTTGTAATGTCCCCTGGTGTCAGTCTTTTTGGCCGCAGCTGACATAGCTTTACAACTGTAAATCCATCTATCTATACTTATAATAAAGCAGTAAGTAATAATTTGTAAACAGATGATATATATATATTTTCCGGGGCAATTCCACACCAATTACCTAGCCCCAAACTAGGATACCCTGTAATATTGGCACTATAAATATAAATATATAATGTATTTATGTATATGGATAAATATACATAAATACGAATATCAACATCCATGACTCGGAAATAAACATTTCTGCTCAACACAAATGATTGCACCTTGCAGGATTCGAACCCGCGACCGTTTGATTTCGTTCCTAATGTTACTAGCCATTAGACAAATTACATAAAATATAGAATATTAGATAGAAGATTTTAGTTTTTTTTATTAAATATTGTTGACTAAATTATGTCTATCTGTTTGTCTGTCTGTTTGACTGGCTGTTTGTCTGTCTGTTTTGTATGTCTGTTTGTCTGTATGTTCGCGCATCACGTAAAAACAACTCAACCGATTGTGATGAGGTTTTCACATATAGATAGTTTCGGATTTGACTTAAAATTTGGTGTACGTAGTATCTCAATCTGATGAGTAAATGACAAGCAATTAAAAAAAAACTATTTGACGGCTGAACAAATTCCTATGAAATCTAATATTTTTGAACTTTGTACGTTGGTATTTTTGGTCCTGGAATAAAATAAAGTTTACTTTTAACTCAGAGAAAGCCACGGGCACAGCTGGTTAATAAATTGATAGATTAAGAGGAAATATTATATAATTTTTCCTTGCAGGATTTGGCCTAAATAAACCCATTCTTCAATCTTAATATAGTTATTTTTAATGTTCTATCGACTATTTTCCTACTACTATTTTCCTACCTATTTTCGCTTGGGTAGCTTAGGGTTTATCTCTGTCTTTATATTTTTTCTGTCAAAAAACACCACGAGCATTGCCGTTAAAGACTTGAGTCTCGATGTGATGAAAATAAGCTGGACAATCGATAAAAAAAGTCAGCTGTCAGTTGTCAGCTGGACGAATTTTGCAGAAATTTCGTATTTGTACTTTACAGATACTCTTATTCCAAGAAAATGTTCAAAGGACCGGGTAACGCTTACATATAAAAGTAGTGCGGAGCCGAAGATTGAACCTGGTATTGTAATGGAGTCTACAAACCAAAGTCGCCAACTAACTCACCGATACAGTCTTTGACACGTCTTTGTTGTCAGCGGGTCCGGGTTAGTTGGTGGCTTTAGTGTATAGAGATTTGGCGCACATGTATACCGCTCTGCCTCCATTGCTCATAAAATTGGGCAAATAAGACGACAAAACGTGAATGATACAAATTTCTAATTATTCTTCTTTTAAAAATACAAGCATAAATTCTAAATTTAAATTACCCCTTGACAAAAGCTAATCACCATCTCCATGTTACATCAGCTTTCAAACAGAAAAAACGCATTAAAATCAGTTCATTCGTCTGGGAGCTACGATGTCACAGAGAGACACACCCTAACATAATAACACCCCTCTTTGCATCGGGGGTTAAAAAATAATGCAGACTTCGACTGTAATCGTTTTGCGTTACAACTTTCCAAATACAAGCGGACTGAAACATAATAGATTTACATATTGGTATGAAACCACAATGAAACCAATTGTCACGCTATTGAAATAGAATGAAAGTCATATAATGGTGCCTTTTCAATTGTCAAGCCATAAATTCTCTCATGACAATTGGACACATATCACTACTATTTCAGCTTCGCTTTTGCATGAACAGCAAAGAAACTATAGATTTCAATCAATTCAATGTATTTAACA
The DNA here is from genome assembly GCA_946251855.1 of Alsophila aescularia. Taxonomy (NCBI): domain Eukaryota; kingdom Metazoa; phylum Arthropoda; class Insecta; order Lepidoptera; family Geometridae; genus Alsophila; species Alsophila aescularia. The sequence continues at coordinate 30,302,344 of OX276378.1, forward strand.
AAAATAAATTATAAAAAAAACTATTAAACTTAAAAGAAAGATATCATTCAATTTTTTTGAGGTCTGTGCTACGTCCAAACCGACTAAAGTAAAAAAGCATTTATCTGGCACCAAATTTTTTTAAATTATTTATTTCTTTAAAGTTTTATACCATTTGAAGAAGGCTTAATTCTTTTTAAATTACTTTTTATTTCTTACTTTTTAGTTTCGTTAAATAAGGCCTAAGAAAATGAAGTACCTATTCAGTTCGCTAGGTTGGCGGGTGTACCTTTTTTTTAATAATAACTCCGAATTTATAGAGGTACATAGAACATCATTGCAGGTACCATGAGTTACATTGCAGGTACAGTACACACATATTCGAACTGCTACATTTCGACACAAAAGTGGTAGGTACACCCGCAGTCCTGACGCTCACAAAAATAAATATACTTGACACAGTTAAAAGTCTATAACCTTTAAACTACTTGACCAATTTTGATCAAAATCTATACTTATAAGCAATAAGTACGAAAAAGTCTATACAAAGACGATAATTTAAAAAAATGGTCTAGGCTACTTAAAATAAGCTACTGAAACAAGAATATAATAATTAAAAACAACAACAACAACACAAACAAGTTCAAAAACTAAAACCCGATTACAGTCGGGTAAAAAATTGCCTATGACACTCTTGCGATAAAGACGAAACGAATGATACCTGGCTTGTCAAAATCGGACCAGGTTTTTAGTTTAAAAATATAACGTTTTCTATGCTTCGCAGTAGTTGGGTAAAATTAAATAGCCTGTGACACTCTGTACTTATAGACGAATAGATTGACACCTCGCTTCTCAAAATCAGACCAATAGGGGCAACGCTATGGTACGTGTACATACCCACGTACATATCTAGACATACGTACATACATACATAAGTATATTCAGGACAATGCACACCAATTACCTAGCCACAAACTAGGATACCCTGTACTATGGATACTAGATAACAGACACATAGATACGAATATTACATCCATGACTCAGAAACTATAATTTCTGCTCATTACACAATACATAGACTGATAAAGTCATTATCCTTCCCTTGCTTTGCCATAGTCGGGTAAAAATCATGTCTGCATCATGTCTGTATATATTTGTATAGATACGAATATTACATCCATGACTCAGAAACTATAATTTCTGCTCATTACACAATTCATAGACTGATAAAGTCATTATCCTTCCCTTGCTTCGCCATAGTCGGGTAAAAATCATGTCTGTATATATTTGTTTGTTCGCAAATCATGTAAAAACTACTGGACCGATTGTAACGCGGTTTTCACTGTTGGATAGCTTAAGGTTTAAATTAAAAACTGGTGAATCTGAATTTGATGAGTAGAAGCCGAGCAATTGATAAAAACTTTTTGACTGTTGAAGGAATTTTGATCAAATGTTGGTAAATTGGTATTTTAGGTCTTGGAATAGTACATAGAGCAATTATAACCAAGAAAAATTACCATGCGTGTGAAGCCGCGGGTACAGCTAGTTATTAAAATATATTTTTTTAACGTTAAAATTAATTAGAAATAATAAAATATACACAATTTTTTAACTCAAACCTGTTATTATACACTAGCTGTGCCCGCGGCTTTGCCAGTCTGGTCTTTATCTGGTTCAAAGTAACCCAACATAATTACCTAGTAAGAACTGGGGTGGGGTATTCCACACGCCATGGCGAAACATGATAGTTTCACGACTTTTGAGATTTCGAAGTATTTTGTTCATGAATTTACTTATAAAGATTATTTCAACAGCACTGTTGTTCAAACCCCATTAGCCAACTTATCTGTTCAGTCAAGTGGGCTACTATCCTTACGATATTAACAAGATATTAACAGTGAAGTTTATGGCCTCATTAGTTTCTTTTTTTCCCGTTAATTGAACCTTCACATTGAATTTGTTGACTTGTCAAGACAAACATCACGCATCGAAGCCTACTGCGCAGTAGTGAGTCGAACGTCAGAAGTAAAAATATGTACAATCGGCAGCATTCAAGCCTGGACATACTAACCGGCCGATTATCGGGTGGCAATACATCACCAAAAAATGTATTGAGTTACCGGAATAAAGTGGTTACAGGCAAGGTTGTGTGCATTTTATGCAGTGACCAGTATCAAGCCCCACCAACCAACCTTTTGAACACGTATTTCCGGGCACAAGAACAAACGTTATAACGAAAAAAGAAAAAGAAAAAATATTGTAAAATGCTGTCAATTATAACATATTAAATATAGTTCGCAGAACCGACAACCGCTGGGGAATAAAGTTCTCGAATGGCGACCTTGAACAAGCAAGTGAAGTGTGGGGAGACCCCCCACACGATGGACCGATGACGTTGTAGCCATCGCAGAAAGTCGGTGGATGGAGGTGGCACAAGATCGCTCATCATGGCGCTCTTTGGAGGAGGCCTATGTTCAGCAGTGGACTTCTAAAAGCTGACACGATGATGATGATGATGATGGATAAAAAAAAAGGTTTTTTTTTCGATATCTTCCTGACATGGAAAGAGAAGAAATAAAAAAAAAGTCTTTCGAGCTGAATAGGTGATATAAAATTATATTGAGGTTGTTGGTATTTCGCGGAAAAATACTTAAGCAAAATATATATTTGCACACTGGAACTTATTAGGTGAATGGAATATAACTTATATTTTAGTACGTTGACAGACATGTTAGAAGAAGCTGTTGCTAAGCAACTTTACTACCATAAACTCATAGGTTACACTATGGTTCGACATATGCGATTATCCAACAGACAACAGAGGTTTATTTGTTTTTTTTTGTAATTGATTTATTTCAAGGTAACGCATTTTATATGAAAAATAAGTTAGATTCTATGTTAGATATGATTCTACTAGAATAAAATCTAATGCAAATGTTGAAAACTATTAGATACAATAATGATATATTGGCACTAGAGAATAAAATGGAATACTATTTATTAATGTCGTAACTATTTAGAAATTCTTTGCTAATCATATTTTGGACATATATAATCACAATTGAATGTGTTTTTGCACGTAAAAAGTGTATGAGTTGCATTATGTGTGTTATTGGGTGGCCTAACGGTTCTGTAGTGCAATTTAGAATCCAACGATACCGGGTTCAAAACCAGGGCTCCGCATCAATGACTTTTCTAAGTTATGTGCGGTTTTCCATCGCTCCGTGCCAAAGAGTTAACGTGCCCTTCAAAAAGGGCACGTTAAGCTGTCGGTCCCGGCTGTTATTGATTAATAGCAGTCGTTAAGCCATATCAGAGGCCATCGGGCGGCTTGATAAACTCTAACATCACAAGCCAGCACTACGTCATACGAAAAACAAACAAACAAACATAAATAATCATATATTTTCTATTAATATTATTTTTCTAATATTAACATGAGAACAGATTTGATTTTTTGGATGTTTGTAAAAAAACAAACAGTCATTTTTCAAACTCTATAAATACTTAACCAATTTAAAAAATATGTTTCATCTATAGTACTGTATAGTATAGGTGCTCGCTGTAAACGATTAAAATAGGCTTTATTTTCTATATTTTTTATGAATTTTATAGCAGTTGACGCCTGCTTAGCGTAAATATATAATAGTTTTATAATAGAAAAAATTTGGTAACGGACGAGATTCGAACTCGCATACTGTGCCTCAGCGCGGCACATTCCTTTATCGATTCGGCCACCAAGATTTATGCGTCGTCATCCAAATCATTCCACTAGCTTCTTTGAACCCGTCTTATGAGGACGGTAATGCTATCTATTGGTAGTATTACGAACTAGTTCGAATCTCGTCCGTGACCCAATTTTTTCCATTAGAAAACTATTATATATATTTACGCTAAGCAGGCGGTAACTGCTATAAAAAATCATTAAAATATATAGATTTGGGAGGCGTTATCTTTCAGACACGAAGTTAATCAATATTAGCCGTATTTGGTTGGTAGTTCGTAATACTACCAATAGATAGCATTACCGTCCCCATAAAACGGGTTCAAAGAAGCTAGTGGAAAGATTTGGATAACGACGCATAAGTCTCGGTGGCCGAATCGATAAAGGCATGTGCCGCGCTAAGGCACAGTATGCGGGTTCGAATCTCGTCCGTTACCTACATTTTTCCATTATAAAACTATTATATATTTTCGCTAAGCAGGCGTCAACTGCTATAAAATTCATAAAAAATATAGAAAATAAAGCCTATTTTACTTGCTTACAGCGAGCAGCTATACTATACAGTACTATAGATGAAATATATTTATTAAATTGGTCAAGTATTTATAGAGTTTAAAAAGGACTATGTGTGTTTTTTTACAAACATCCAAAAAATCAAATCTGTTCTCATTTTAATATTAGAAAATATAATATTAAATAGAAATACTTTTTTTATATAATCACCAGATTTAATGTTGATGGAGAAGGTATACTCACTTTTAATAACTTTCTTTATTTGTCAATTTTGTATCTCCAACTTCTTAAGTGTTTATGCTCTCCTGGTACTTAGAAATACTTTTTTCTTGTTTTTTTTTCTATTTTTTCAAGTCCTTAAGAAAACGATAATATATTTTTTCCCTATATCTTGATCAAAAGTAGCCTATGTGTTAATCCAGGATATAAGCTATCCTGGTACCAAATTTTATCCAAATCCGTGCAGCCGTTCGAGCGTGAAGGAGCAACAAACACAAACACAAACACACACACACACACACACACACACACACACACACACACACACACACACACACACACACACACACAAACATACGAACTTTCGCATTTATAATATTAGTGTGATAGACTGTTAAAGTCATTACCCGTCCTTTGCATCGCCGTAGTCGGGTAAAAACATGTTATCATAGATTACTAACAGGGCAAGGCCCCAGTTTTGATCATATGGGCCCAAGGTATGAGTACTAATTATTGCTTGGGCAATAAGCACTGTGCTCATGCCGTATGCATATATATTTTCATTAAAATATGTCGTTACATAATTTTCCAATAGAAGTCTTAAACTCACATATTAACTTTCGTTCTCTTGGCGTAATAAAGTCCATAAATAAATTGAAAGTGTCTAACTATGCACAAATGTTCACAAATATCTTAAATATGTTTCGGAAACTTTGCGATGGATATAATCCAATTCTGCCACCAATATTACTTGTACAAAAATCTCTTTATGTGAGTTTCCATTGAACGTTATTGGTAAAGTTTGTGAACATTATTACATTTAGCGTTCATGTTGGGAATTTTTGAAATAATTCTTTGCAATTTTGTGTAGATCAATAATGTTATCAAAAATATGCGTTGTATGAAACATATATAAAAAGCTAGAAAAAAACAGAATATAAATAATTTATTTTAATTTATGTAGTATTTCCATACCTACCTTTATTTTTCACCTCATGTCCATATTTACGTACCTACGTAAAAATATTTAGAAGCAGAAATATTAAATAACTTTCGAGACCCGAAATATCATTGAGTTAACTTGTTGGCATAATAATTATATTATAAAATACTCTATTTGAGATTTGTTGGAGAATCATAAATTATTATGATTCTCCAACAAATCTCAAATAGAGTATTTTATCCCCTATCAAAGAGCATTTTCTATTTTACTTAGTTAATTTTTTTTAAACTGGCATTTTTGATACAAAATCTTAGATTGTATGAGTTTCGGATTAAAGTTTTGGTGTTTCACTGTAAACGAGTAACTATAATAAGAGTAAAAAAATAAGGTGTGAAACCTTTATTTGAAAACTAGTTAACATTGCAATTCTGATTTACATCTCACGAATAATGTATTCGTTTTGCATTTAAATCTGTTTCGTATTCACAGAAATCGAAATACATCTGGTGCGATTTATATGATTTTGATTCTACTAGAATAAAATCTAATGCAAATGTTGAAAACTATTAGATACAATAATGATATATTGGCACTAGAGAATAAAATGGAATACGATTTATTAATGTCGTAACTATTTAGAAATTCTTTGCTAATCATATTTTGGACATATATAATCACAATTGAATGTGTTTTTGCACGTAAAAAGTGTATGAGTTGCATTATGTGTGTTATTGGGTGGCCTAACGGTTCTGTAGTGCAATTTAGAATCCAACGATACCGGGTTCAAAACCAGGGCTCCGCATCAATGACTTTTCTAAGTTATGTGCGGTTTTCCATCGCTCCGTGCTTTGAAGGGCACGTTAAGCTGTCGGTCCCGGCTGTTATTGATTAATAGCAGTCGTTAAGCCATATCAGAGGCCCTCGGGCGGCTTGATAAACTCTGACATCACAGGCCAGCACTACGTCATACGAAAAACAAACAAACAAACATAAATAATCATATATTTTCTATTAATATTATTTTTCTAATATTAACATGAGAACAGATTTGATTTTTTGGATGTTTGTAAAAAAACAAACAGTCCTTTTTCAAACTCTATAAATACTTAACCAATTTAAAAAATATGTTTCATCTATAGTACTGTATGGTATAGCTGCTCGCTGTAAACGATTAAAATAGGCTTTATTTTCTATATTTTTTATGAATTTTATAGCAGTTGACGCCTGCTTAGCGTAAATATATAATAGTTTTATAATAGAAAAATTTTGGTAACGGACGAGATTCGAACTCGCATACTGTGCCTCAGCGCGGCACATGCCTTTATCGGTTCGGCCACCAATACTTATGCGTCGTCATCCAAATCTTTCCACTAGCTTCTTTGAACCCGTCTTATGAGGACGGTAATGCTATCTATTGGTAGTATTACGAACTAGTTCGAATCTCGTCCGTGACCCAATTTTTTCCATTAGAAAACTATTATATATATTTACGCTAAGCAAGCGGTAACTGCTATAAAAAATCATAAAAAATATAGATTTGGGAGGCGTTATCTTTCAGACACGAAGTTAATCAATATTAGGCGTATTTGGTTGGTAGTTCGTAATACTACCAATAGATAGCGTTGCCGTCCCCATAAGACGGGTTCAAAGAAGCTAGTGGAAAGATTTGGATGACGACGCATAGGTCTCGGTGGCCGAATTGGCAAAAGGCATGTGCCGCGCTGAGGCACAGTATGCGAGTTCAAATCACGTCCATGACCCAAATTTTTCCATTAGAAAACTACTATATTCATTTTCTTTTTAAAAAAATCCCTAGTAAGTAGATATAATGTAATCAAATGTATCTAAAATTGGCCTGTTGATGATACATAAAACAATGTTCTACATGTTTGTAGTACTCATTATTAATAACAAAAAAAACCGCGAGGCTATACGTCTCACTATAATCATCATCATTATCATCATCATCAGCCTATATCTGTCCTCTGCTGGACGAAGGCCTCTCCTAATGCACGCCATTGGGCTTGGTCTTCAGCTCTCCTCATCCATTTTCTTCTAGCCGCTTTTCGCAGGTCGTGACTCTACCTGGGCACAGGGCGTCCTACACTATATTTGCATAAACGTGGTCTCTATTCGAGAACTTGTCTACCCCAACGGTTATCAGTTCTTCGGGAAATGTAACCAGCCCACTGCCAACTTTAGTTTGGTTACCTTGGTTCTCCGTCGGATACCTTCATTACGAATTTTGTCCTTCAGATAAACACCAAGCATAGCTCTCTCCATAACTCGCGACCTTAAATTTGTGGACTAGTTTGACTGTGAGTGTCCACGTTTTGGCTCCGTTGGTCATGACGGGTAGAACACACTGATTTAAATTTTTTGCCTTCAGGCTCTGCCGTATAGATAGATAAAAAGATAGATAATACTTTATTGCACCTATAAAGATATTATTACACAGAAAACATTTCTTAAACATAAGTAGAATGGGCGGTCTTATCGCTAAGAGCGATCTCTTCTAGACAACCTTTGGATGGACAGTAATAGAAGAACTCGCCGTCTACTGCTTACAGTAGACGGCGGTGCATTAAAATAGCATTCTATTACAAAGATACTTTTGTAAAATACAATAAATCAATAACTATTTATACGATAAACTAATACATGTTATTACAATAAACTAATACATATTTATATTACTAATTAGGTTTAAAGGGTTAGAAGCTTTGTGACCACATCTCGACATGACTAAATAGCAGGTATTACCAGATCGCTATAAGACTAAATCTCGACATGACTACATCGCGTTATGACTACATTGCGGTTGTACTATATCGCCTTAAGGCCAGATAGCGTAACGACAAAGTTGTCGTTTGTTTTCTAACGCACAGTTGCTGAATGCTGCCTAACCCAGATGAATTCTTCTGTTGGCTTCCTTCTCCAAAATAATCATATTTTTGGACAACTTTTAGAGATGCACCATTGACAACAATCGGTTCCGGGTCAATAAGATCGTTAAACATAATTTAGATCTTATCTATGTTCAATCTGAGACCGATGCGTCGAGTAGCATCAACTAGGCTGGTCAGCATAATTTACAAGTCTTGCAGCGACTCCGCCATTAGGACTATGTCATCGGCAAATTGTAAGTGTCAGATGTTCACGCTTTTGATAATGTATGGAAAAACCTCAAGTCAACAATTATTCCATATGATAAACATAACTTTGAAATACCAAGTTTCTGTGGTGGCCCAGATGCAATAAATAAACATTTTCTCGATGTCCCTGGAAACGATTTTGGAAGTATCTCAGATCTCACCTATTTTGAGTATAATCGTTTTAGTTTATCTCTTTTTAAACTTGAAACAGTCGGTGAAGATGCAGTAGCAAGTATAACAAATGGGTTTTCTTCTAACGCCGAGGGTTTTGATCACATCATATTAAAAATGATTTTATTATCTTTGCCTACCACACTAAGCATCATTACAAAAATAGTGAACTTGTCCATAATAACATGTACGTTTCCTGATGTCTGGAAAATTTCTGTTATTAGACCTATTCCAAAAAAACTAAATATTGCATCAGTTAAAGACTTGCGACCTATAAGCATCTTGCCCTGTCTATCAAAAATATTGTAGAAAGTGGTTTGTAATCAGATGGTAAAATACCTGGAAGTTGAAGAAATATTGCCTCAAACACAGTCAGGCTTTCGCAAAAAAAGAAGTACTGCAACAGCATTGCTTGCTGTTGTTGACAATGTGATTGCAGTGCAGGATCGTGGAATGGGAACAATACTGGTGCTACTCGATTTTTCTCGTGCTTTTGATGCCATAAATATTTCACTTCTTTTATCCAAATTATCATACTACGGGTTTGATGTTGACACAATAAAATGGTTTGATAGTTACTTCCACTTAAGATCTCAAATTGTAGAGGTCACTGGTACAGATGGCAAGACAGCATCTTCCTCTTCCACTTACAACCTTAGAGGCGTTCCACAAGGATCAATTCTTGAGCCAATCCTTTTCATTTTGTACAATGCTGATATTGTTAATAGCATTAAGCATTGCCAGTATCACATTTATGCCGATGACTTGCAGGTTTATTTGAGTTTCCATCCCAAAGACACAGGTCTGGCTGTAACAAAAATAAATGAAGACTTAGACAGGTTAGCGATGTAGGAACTTACATAAAACCTGAATTTTGGGTCTTATATTGAATCCAAAGCCAAGGTAGCTGCAAAAAAACGTGGCTAGAGATCCTAGGTACGAAATCAAACGGTCGTGGGTTCGAATACTGCAAGGTGCAATCATTTGTGTGATGAGCAGAAATGTTTGTTTCCGAGTCATGGATGTAATATTCTTATCTATGTATGTTTATCCGTTATCTAGTGCCTATAGCACAGGGTATCCTAGTTTGGGGCTAGATAATTGGTGTGGAAATGTCCCGAATATATTTATTTTTATTTATTTATTTTATTATACCTGCTGATCACTGAGACATACCTGAACATGTGCTTATCGTCCGTCATGATGAAGTCGATCTCATTTTAAGTGACACTATCGGGGCTTTACCAAGTCCACTTCTCTTTTTCCAAAACGTTAACTAGCATTTGCCCCCTGTGATTCCTGTCCCGATAACCGTGTGGACCTATTATTATCGATTCACTGCAAGTCTGTGTTCCCACATTGGCATTAAAGTCTCCCTGATAATGTTGTAGTAGGCCCTTGTGCTGTTATGTAGGGCGGAAGACATATTATCAAACATATCTTCTACCTCATCATCCGAGTGTGAGGAGGTCGGAGCTGAGGAGTTGAGTTTATTTATATGTACGACCTTGGAACTAACTATACCCATCGGTTAGCTTAAGAACCAGGTACGCTACCCTGATCGACACACTCGATATTTCTACAACACTATCAATGAGGACCTTATTGACGAGGAACCTCACGCCACCCTGAGACTGCTGATCGCCCTCATGGAAGTAGAACAGGTGGCACGATTCCAGTGTTATTTCGTCCTCTCCCTTACTTCGGACTTTACTTAACCCTAGAATATGCCACCTGATCTTTGTGAGCTCCGTCTCGAGTTGCGCCATGAGTTCGTCAAGCCTAATCGATCGTCCGTTGTACGTAGCCTAGTTAGTACGTAGGGTCGTTTGTTTTTATGTAGGTTGGCCTACGGTAGTCCGGGAATTCTTCGCATCCCCTGCTCTGCCCTTTCCGACCTTTCTGCCTTTTGACCGCCATCTTGGTCAAGACTAGCAGGGCGACCAGGAACTGGGGGTCATTTCTTGTGTGTGCCGTTCATAAGGAGGGTTTTCCCATAATCGATAAGGTCCTCATTGATAGTGTGTGTCACAATAACCATTATTTTGTTTAATTTAGTTAATTAAAACACGGGTAGAATCATGAATAAATTATTTGTACACGATTCTACCCGTGTTTTGATTTACTAATTTGGATTTTTATGTCCGATCTAAAAGGGCTCTCTTGAGATTTGACATAAAAATCTTTGTTACCTACCCGTGCGGATTCGGGACGAGTCACTAGTCGGACTTAAAAATCCACAAAAACTTGGTAGTTAGGTACATTTTAAAAATAGGTACTGAATATGATCATAGAAAGATTTTCGAAAGTTCTCCTGAAAGTTTAATAGCCTAGACGAAATATTTCTTCTGAAAAGTTTGATAAAATTTTAGTCTACCCATTTCAAAGCGTTTTTTATTCATTGACTAGCTGTACCTGCAACTTCGCACGCATGTTTTTTTCTATAGGTTCAAAGTAGGTACCATAATGTGTTATTCCTGGACCAATATACCAACATTTGAACAAAATTTCTTCAGCCGTCAATAATACTTTATCAATTGCTCGGCTTCTAACTCACTCGATTCAGATACTAATTACAACAAATTTAAATATAACCCTTAACTATCTAACAATGAAAACCGCATCGCAATCGGTTCAGTAGTTTTTACGTGATGCGTGAACAAACAAACATACAGACTATCAGAACGAAAGAAAAGATTTACAAAAAAATATTTCAATACCTTTTTTAAGCACCCAAGAGCATTTTTTTCATTTGAATTCATTTAGTAGTTTGGGTGCGATGCACGGTCAAGATACGGACAAACAGACAGAGAAAATTAAAAAGTAATACAATTTGGCTTCAGTATCGAATATAGAGAACCATCCAAAAATGATTTTTATTACATAATTATTAACATAACTTTGGACCCATATCCTGCAGAAACCCTTTACTTTTTCGGGATAAAACGTGTCCTCAATTTTAAGCCATCATATAACTTAAGACAGTGCCAAGTTGCATCAAAACCCGTCCATTACTTTCAGCGCGGTATGTGTTCTTTTAAATAAATTATAATCCCTAAATAATAACCCATACATTTTTCGATACGTAAAGTATCCTATGTCCTACCTCGTAGTACGAACTCAAATCATACCAAGTTTCTTTTCATCCAGTAGTACCGGCGGCGTGATGCGCGGCCAAGATACAGACTGACAGACATACAGACAAAAATGAAAAAACATACAGTTTAGGCTTTATAATCGAATATAGAATAATTTCCAAAAAAATAACACTATATCTTTAATGTACAGAATTTGGGCCCATATCCCACAGGAACCCTTCATTTTTTCGGGACAAAATGTATCCATAATTTTCTATATCTTATAAACTATGCCTGTGCCAACATCCGTCCAATAGTTTCAGCGTGCTAAGTGTTCTTTTAAATATTTTCCACCCCTATCCTGTAGGAACACTTAATTTTTTCGAGATGAAAAGTATCCAATGTCCTACCTCCTAGTATGAACTCAAATCATACCAAGTTTCATTTAAATTCATTCAGTAGTTTCGGCGTGATGCCTAGCCAAGATATAGATAGATAGACAGACAGATAGACAGACAGACAAACAGACAGATAGACAGACAGACTGACAGTCAAATTTAAAAAAAAATACAGCTTTGGCTTCAGCAACGAATCTAGAGTAAGGTCAAAAAAAAATTTCTAAATATGTTCAATGTACAGAATTGGACCCGTTACTTACAGTTTTATTATAAGTATAGATAAGTATAATTTCTTTGTAAGCAAGATCTTATTTCAAAAAATAACTTTTTAGATATATTTTTAAATGTAAGCACACTATTAGAAGACTGATACTTACGTAAAAAACATAAAATAACCGGGCAAGTGCATGTAAGTCACACAAACGCAGGCCAGGATCCTAAGCAACTACACTATAAAACCGCATTGCAATCGGTCCAGTAGTTATTACGTGAAACGTCAACGAAGTTGTTTTTACGATTAGATTTTACTTCTCACTATAACAAATGAATATATAACCTACTAGCTGTCCGCGCGGACTAAAGTTTATCTCAAAAAAAAAAACATCCCAAGTTCTTCCAGGATATGAAAAAAAAAACAATGCAAAAGTATAGCACCAACGCTCTTAATGCTTTTTGACAGACTTGTTATTATTTCGTTTCGGTGGCTTACAGAGAGTAATCGTCATTTTCCAATTTTCCCGTAGAAACTTAGCATTTTTCGTGTTAAAAAGTAACCTATGTTGGTATCTATATTCTAAAGTACTTACCAGTTTACAAAGTTTCATCACAATCGGATCAGCCGTTTTGGCGTTAAAACTCCCCAAACAAACAGACAACGTTTCACTTTTATATATTGGTGTGGATTCCACTGAATATAAAGGTATAGTACTTTATCACAGATTAATGTAGAGTCTAATAACTTGAGAAAAAAACAATAATATATCGCTATTGAGTCACTTGGTTCCTTTTAGACGTTTTGGGTAAGGAACCCAATTTTGAGCAATATTGCTCAGAACTTAACGGTTAATAGTTTTCAATTCAATTTTGACGAAATTTTAATAGGCAAGCCTGTATCTAACTTACTGTCGCAAAATATTTATTTGTCAGTTCATTATCAGAAAACGTCGATAAATAAACCTGAATTTAGTGCACATTGTCAACTAAGGACAGCACCACATGAGGAACGCAATCTGCGCGCGTCAGTGGCTATGCATTTTGTATGAGATGCCGTGGTGAACGAACCTACATACAGGTTCGTTCATTATGTATTACGTATATCGTGTGACGGAGTAACTGAGTGTGATGTCGCGAATATCAGGTTAGGTGGTTATTATGCATTTGTTTATGCCTCAGAAACCAGGCATAAAATAACTGTTCTGTCCATAAGGGAATTTATCATATATTTCATTTAATCTTCTCATTGGTTACTAGCTACGCCCCGCGACTTTGCCCGCGTGAAAACTTTGCCACTTCCTTATTTCACCCCATTAGGAATGGAGTTTCAAAATATCCCACCTTTGAGCACTCCAAGGGTACTCAAGAAATATTAGCTGCAAATTTAAAATCTCTAAGTGCACTGGTTTAGTCTGTCAGTCAATCAGTCAGTAGGTAGGAGCGGAGGGGTCAGTCCGTACAGTGGCTGATAGCGTACTCCTTTTTTCTCAGAAACTAAACGACCAGAGTATACGTCTATTCTTGTCTAACGCATGTACTGATGTATCTAAGCGTTTCCCGACACCGCACACCAGTCTGCCGCTTGGCATTGGATGAAAGATATGCGTCTTGTTTTCACGCCGTATTAGTAAAAAGTGCAGCGATTTTTTTCCACTGTAAGAACAGTTTTTTATTGTTTATTGTAATAGTTGTGTGGCTTACTTGGATAAAGATGACTAAGGTTTGCATCAACTTCAATATTTTGTCAATATCTTCGATGGCATTTGTGTGTTGTAACGACAAATTCAAAATATTAGCTTCGGCTCAATACGTACACTTTGTACGTTATCATATGTATGTTGTCGTTATCATGTGTTTGTATGTTATCATCCGCAAGCTTGATTTGATTGTTTTTGAAAACTGCACTAGTCTTTTTCTGATTGCAAGTGCAAAACTTGCGTGGTCTCCCCGAAAAATGAAACTTGACGTGGAAGAGGTGCATGCGGGTTCTAAAATACGTAAAATTTGTGTTCAAATTTGGTATTCCAGTAATGTTTTTATACGATCGTGTGAATAAAGGCCTTGAACTCAAACTAAAAGGGAAACCTGTTTTTACAGCAAGAAGTAGAAATACGGGATGAGTTCATCAAGCTACCAAAAATGTTTTATGGGCTAACATCAATTGCCCTACGAAGGGCTGTTTATCAATATACTGAATAAAATATGTTATAACACCAATTTAATACAGAGAAGGAAGAAGCTAGAAAGGACTGGTTCTATGGCTTCCTAAAGCGTAAACCTGAAGTAAGTGTCCGTAAACCCAAAGCTGAATGAAGAAAAGCGTGAGCAGGATCTCTGCTTTTAACCAGCATGAAATGGATCTGTTTTTCAAGAACCTGCTTTATTTATTAGAAAACTATACAATTCCTTACAATATAATATTTAACGTTGACGAAACAGATGTTACCACCGTCCATAAACCGAGCAAAATAATTGCACCCAAGGATGAAACACAAGTTGGTGCTGTTGCTAGCTGGGAAAGAGGAAAAAATATTACGGTCTGCTGCTGCATGAGTGCCATAGGTCAGTTTATTATACCGATGTTCATATTTCCTCGTATAGCAATGACTTCTGCATTGGAAAGAGGTGGTCTACCAGGATCTATATACACTTGCTCAAAATCTAGATGGATTATGGAGAGTCTGTTCTTGCATTGGCTGAAACATTTTATTGTGCACACCAAGCCATCTTTGGAAGATGTCGTGCTCTTAATTCTAGACAACCACACAAGCCACATATAACGATATGTGGCTTGTGTGGTTGGCTATCCACGATTATTGCTGCAAAATTTGTGTATTGATGCTATCTTTCCCACCTAATACATTACATCAAATTCAGCCACTTTACCTGGCTTGAACTGTCATTTTTTGGGCCTCTGAAAAGGGCCTCATCACAAGGAATGTGTTTTTTTTTTATGAAAATGAAAAACTACAAAAAAACAAGCAATATGAAATTCACTGTTCAGCAAGGCATACTTGAAGACTGCCAATTCAGAAAAGGTAGTCAACGGTTTTGCAGGGTCTGGGATTTGGCATGTCGAGCCTAATAAATTTACTGACATGTACGTAGAAACAGAAAAAACAAATGATGAGGCTATGGAGCCAAATATATAAACAAATGAAACTATCATCAAATCCGGCACGTCATGTAATAGAGTCAGATTCTCCAACACCATCAACAAGTGGTATTTTAACAATGTATAAACCGTCACAAGACGTAGCAAAATCAAATACACCAAAAGAAGACCAAAAGGAGGTTTATATATATTTTGCTGATTATTCACCAGCACCTCCGCCACGGAAGAAACCTCCTAATGAAGGTAAAGATTTAGGAAAAAGAAAGGGAAAATGAAGAAAGAAGCACTCACAAATTCTTACTTCTACTCCTATTAAAGTGGCTCTGGAAATAAAAAACACATTGAAAACTATGAAACAAGAAAAAAACTCATCAGAGGAATGAAAAAAAAGTTTTGAAAAAGATGAAGAAAAAAATCAAGAGCAAACCAGATAAAAAAAGAGAGGAGGAAAACCATCGCATCAGAGAAGAATCCTGGACAGCTCTAGTTCCGAAGATGAGCATCTGCTTCTGATGCAAGAAAGTAATGACAATGATAATGCCTTTAATGTTGAAGAAGAAATGGGAGTAAAGGAGCTTTGTGTCATTTGCGAAGAGTTTGGTAAAGATGGGGAGCTCTAGTACCACTGAAAAATGTGTGGGCAATGAGTACATGCACTGTGCAGTGATCAAGACGCGCCAGGTAGGTGCATTTGTGTTTTTTGCAATGTTAAATAGGTCAAAATGTCTTTCTGATGATTCCGGACAGCCTGTACGGAATCACACTCTACCATCGGGTGTTACCGTACAAACTTGTTTTTTTTTTAATTATATTTTAATTACTTCTAATTATCTGATTTCATTCATTCGTTAAAACTAATTAACCAACGACTACCTTACTACGCGTGGTCATGCGCGTGGTAGCTTTTTCGCAAGCGAGCAATGTAGTAGAATATTTTAAAGGTTTGTAGTAATAACCAGTAATGGTTTTAGTTATTCCGTAAAAGATGTTATCCTTAGGTGTATGTACACCCCTGCCTCTGATAGAGGCCTGTGATCACGGTACTGTTTTATAAGTATAGATAATTATTAATGTATGCGGTTAAAATAAAATACATTACCGTAATTAAACGTCATACTATAATATTGTCAGTTAGAGAAAATAAATTTATTTTAAGTTATAGTACCAATTTATGTGTCTGGGTCTTGTCTGGTCGAAGTAACACGTGACCAAAATGCTGGCCTTTACTTTTCCCAAAGACTTAAGCATTGCCATACAACGTGGCAATGCTGCCAGCTTTTTGGGAACGTTGCCCACTGGTAGCGGATTGTTAGACTAGTTTTAGTATTACTTTGTTTTAGGTAAGCATAGGAATTAATTTTTCAGTCCTTTTGTTTTTTTTTGAATAAAGTATAATTTGTGTGTTTATAGGGTTCCGCACCTAAAAATAGAATCCATAAAGGATCACGAAGAGGTTCGTCTATCTGTCTGTCAAAACCCTTATTCTTAGAAACACGTGTTGGTATCAAATTCATGTTGATATCAAATATTTATGTCTGCAAACCCTTGGAGCTGTGAAAATATCAAACTTCTAAGTCAACGCAATCAAAAGATTTTTGCCGCATATTTTGAAACTCACAAGGGAACCAAAGCATATAAGGTACTTCCCGTTGACCTAGAATCAATAAATTTGGGAAGAAAATATGTTTTATTAAATTTGTAGTAACATCACTGAAAAAATAAAATATAAAAAAAAAACTTCTAGACTCGATTCCCGTCATGAGCAAACTATTCACATACCTACAAGTTTGTACGAACCCTCGGTCTACGAGTACGACTCGCACTTGGCTGATTTTTCGTCCCTCATACACAACGTGCTTTGTTCTCTCGTGAAGCGATACATTGTGACTAAATTTCCATGAACTAAACGCCGCACGCGAGTGGCTCCGCTTCCCTTTTCCTTTTTGGTACAACGCTAGAGCCATTTCAAACGTGAAAACGTAATGTATCCCTGCCTGTACTTACTTACCTAAATTCTTTTATAAGTATGTATACTAAAGCGAGTCTGGAATGTGTGGCTGCACCAAACAGCGCGATATGTTAATTATACAACGTTTCCAGAAAAAGGTACTTAGGAAAATAGTTAATTGAGCTTGGTCATAAGAAACAACGATCTCCATAGTGTCCTCAAAATAGAGTTTGTTCAATAACTAGTAAAAACAGTTTGCAGAAGCTCACGACTATAAACTTCATCATCATGTGAAAATAAAAGCAATCCAGCTCCTCGATCACACTGATATATAGTTACAAGACTTAATAGGACAAAACCGTTTGAGTTAGTGTAGTGTATTTTATTGTATTAATGTAGTGTGTAAGAAGTACCACTTATAATGAACATATGAACAAAGTATCTTCTCCATAATAAACACATACATCTATACTTATAATAAAACTGTAACAGGTCCAATTCTGTACATAGAAGATATTTAGTAAAAAAAATATCTTCTATTTTTTTATTGGAGTTTTATTTCTTACTGAAGCCAAAACTGTTTTTTTTTTTCATTTTTGTCTGTCTGTCTGTATTTTGGCTAGGCATCACGCCGAAACTACTCAATGAATTCTAATAAACTTAGCATGATTTGAGTTCATACTACGAGGTAGAACATAGGATACTTTTCATCCCGAAAAATTAAAGGGTTCCCGAAGAATAGGGATTTAAAGATATTTCAACGAACACGTATCACGCTGAAACTACTAGACGGATTTTGATGCAACTTGGCACAGTCACAGTCATAGTCATATATGATGGGTGAAAATTGAGATATACTACTATATCATACTATTCATCCCGATATATTAAATGGTTTCCGCAGGACATTTTATCTGGAGTTTGTATTCATGTTTTACGCTTTATAGTTACTGCCATAGTTCACCTCTAGGATACTCAATGACTATTCCTCCAAATTTCAAATACCTAGGTCCACTGGTATATGCTGGGCGTTACCTGTCAGTCAGTCAGTCAGTCAGGGGCCCGATTCTCTTAACTATTGAACCGCGATAACGCAAGTCGATCGCTAGAAAATGTTTGCGAAATTTTCTTATTTACCACATATAAGTGCTAGAAGCGATTATGACTGGGAAATTTTCAAAAAGTTGCAATATGGAAAACAAAAACAAATACAAAAAGCTTCCAGCACTTTTAAGTGGCAAGTGAGAAAAATTCACAAAAAAAATTTAGCGATCGATTTGCGTTATCGCGGTTCAATAGTTAACAGAATCGGGGCCCAGCAGGTATGTCACGGTACTGTTTTGTAGGCATGATTAAAATAATTTAATATAAACCCTATTTTTTATTATTCTGCCCTATTGTAAAGGGCATCTATACTTATAATAAAGCAGTAAGTACCAAAAAAAAGTGTATAAGGAAGACATTTACAAAAAATAAATAGGGTACTAAAAATAAGCTACTGAACAAGAATATGTCATTTTTAAAATTCATGTATGTGTTTGTCTGATTGTCTGTATATAGTTGTTCACGCATCACGTAAAACCTATTAAACCGATTGCGATGCAGTTTTCACTGCTAAAAACTGGTGTACTTGGTATCTCAATCCGATGAGTAGCAGCCGAGCAATCAATAAAAACTTTTTGAGCGCTGAAGGAATTTTGATCAAATGTTGGTATTTTGGTATTTTAGGTCTTGGAAGTACATAGAGTTCTTTTAACCTAGAGAAATGGCGACGCGTGCGAAGCCGCCAGTACATAAAAAAAATGAATATAAAAAACACCTTAACACTAATGTACGTTAAATGTAACTGCAAACTGGCCCCAGCTCAGCATATTGCTGGTCGTAAAACGACCAACTCTGGTTTTCCGCTGTGACCATTCGGTAACTTCACGGTACGGATAAACGGACAGTATAACATAAACAAAAAATAAACAAAAATATTATATAAAAAATAATAACAAATACATAATATATCATTGAATAATAAAACAATGACAAAAAAATATACAAATTATAGCTAATGTCATTGCCCGCCACAAAACAAAGGACCACCCTAAAATATTACTCTACTAATATTGCTAACAATCGATTGTGCGTCGATCGAACAATCAGTCGCAATTGCTGTTCCTTAGCTAATAAGCCTGCTGAGCATACGTTTGCTAGCAGAGACTATAAGAAAAGTGTTAATGAAACATTCTCAGTGTACTCAATCATAGAGTTTAAGTAATAACTTAATTACTTAACAATTCATGGCTAGAGTTTAATAAAAATAGGGCACACATATTTTATGTACAAATAATGAAGAAATCACGAACACATGTAACATTATGTTATGTAATACACTTCTATAGATCTCTTTTATTTATTGCCCAAAATTCCCAAATAAAATATAAATACTGATGTCTGCTTTCAGCCATAAAAAGCTAATCCTACATCGGCATCTGCTTGGAGTCCAAAACATTCGGACGCATTACCAACCCCTGAGTGGTGTAACCAGAGAAGGGGCAGGAGGGCCAAAATCTTTCATAAACGTAAATTACACTGTACTTCTTCATAAAACTGCCTGAGATAAATATTGAATGATTTCTGTTTCGGTGTGAAGGGAAATAGGCACAGCGAACTACTTGGCCAGGAGTTTTGTCTCACAGTGACTTCGAGAATAGTACAATTCAATTTTCTAAGTGGCACTTCAATTATTATCGGCAGGCGTATTTCTTACAATTAGGCAAATAGCCTGCTTGAAGTAGTAACTGTTTAATTGACCGAGCGAGCGTGAAGCACGAGCGAAGCATCTCCGTTTCAGCTTGGGCAAAAATGCTTTCGTATTTCCGGCTGTTCGCTGTGCAAATCTCTGTTCTCCTCTACAGTTTTTATTTCTCAACCGATCTAGACGAACCTTGGTATACAGGTTAAGCAAATTTTTATTTTTTTTTGGTTTTTGGTAAATCTCAATTAGAAATCCCCGAAGACCAAAAAATTCTAAAACCAAATAAAGATAAAGATTTGAACTTCCCCCAAATAAGGGCAAAAATACTGAATACTGAATATTTCTGCCTCTTTGATTCCGATTTCAATGACTTTTTTTTTGATAGGTAGTAAGATTTGATAAGGATCTTCTGCGTGATGAGCAGAATAGCTCCTCAAAATGCAGTAAATTTCTCACTTTTAGGTTTCTACCAGTGGAATCAGCCCTTTACCTACTAGGGAGGGATTGATGGAGCAACTTGGTTATTAATGTAAGTTTTATATATGGTAACTACATGGCGCTACTGTGCACCTCTAGAATGTTTGCAAGAAAGTTTGTACTCGAGAGGTCTACAGCCCACAGAGCCACTAGTTTAATAGGTATCATTTTATTTTAGTAACTAGCTGTACCCGCGTTTTCGCACGCGTGGTCTTTTTTTAGGTTCAAAGTACCATAATGTGCTATTCCAGGACCAATATACCAACATTTGATCAAAATTTCTTCAGCCATCAATAATATTTTTATCAATTACTCGGCTTCTAACTCACCGGATTGAGATAAAAATTACACATTATCACATTAGTATGTTTGTTTTTTAACATGATGCGTTAACAAACAAACATACAGACAAACAGACAAAAAGACACGAATAAAACAAAAAAAATTAAGTAGCTTTTTTTAAGTACCCAAAACTTTTTTTATTATCTTTGTATAGTCTTTTTTGTACCTGTTGCTTTATTATAAATATAGATAGATGAATGTGTCAATTTGAATTAAAAAAAACATCCAGTATTTTCAGTGTGGGACGTGTTCTTTTTAATAACTTTAAACCCCTATCTTGCGTAAACGCTTTTATTTTTCGGTATGAATAGTATCCAATGTCTGATTCATACCTCCTTCGTAGTATGAACTCAAATCATAGCAAGTTTCATTTAAATTCATTCAGTAGATTTGGCACGATGCGGGATCAAGATAAAGACAGACAGACATACGGACAGACAAAAATCAAAATAAACAATTTTGGCTTCAGTATCGAATATAAGAACCCTACAAACAAATATTATTTATTACTTCAAAACTAACATAACTCTGGATCCTATCCTGCAGAAATTCTATACTTTTTTCAGGGATAAAACGTGTACTCAATTTTAATCCATCATATAAACTATGAAGGCACCAAGTTACATCGAAACCCGTCCATTAGTGTCTGCGTGGTATGTGTTCTTTTAAATAAGTTTCATCCCCTATCCTGCGAGAACCCATTAATTTTTCGGGATGTACAGTATCCTATATCGTACCTTGTAGTACTCAAATCGTACCAAGTTTCATTTGAATTTATCCAGTAGTTCTAGAAGCATGATGCGCGGCCTAGATACAGACAGACAGACATACAGAAAAATATGAAAAAAAAAAACAGTTTTAGCTTCATTATCGAATATAAAGTAACCTTTAAAAAAATATTCACAATATCTTTAATATACAGAATTTGGACCCATATCCCGCAGTAACCCTTTATTTTTACGGGTTATTAAGTATCCATAATTTTTACCCATTTTATAAACTACGACTGTGCCAAGTTTCAACAAAATCCTTCCAATAGTTTCAGCGTGATACGTGTTCTTTTAAATAACTTTCAAACCCTATCCTACGGGAACCTTTTATTTTTTGCGATGAAAAGTATCTTATGTACGAGTACTACCTAGTAGTATGAACTTAAATCATGGCAAGTTTCATTTGGTAGCTTCGGCGTGATGCCTAGCCAAGATACAGACAGACAGACAGACAAAAAAGAAAAAATAAACAGTTTTGGCTTCAGTATCAAATAGAGAGCAACCTCCAAAAAAATATTTAATAATATATTCAATGTACAGAATTGGACCCGTTACAGTTTTATTATAAGCATAGATTTGGTATTTAAATCAATTCTTCGCGCCCTTTCCCTTTCCATATTTATGAATCGAAGCTAAAATAAATACTATTTTAATGTTTTGTACGTGCCTTTCCCCAAAATTAGAGCCTTGTTACGTCCACGATAGTGGATATTAGAAAACTTCAGTGAATTTCGCGCTAGAACGGTTTTATATAGGCTGTTACATACACTCGGCTTGCCGGCTTAGTGCTTTTATGGGTGGCTCATAAAAATGATAGATCACTGGTGAGGCCTACGCCTTATATTGCGTCTATAACGGGATACATTTTCCCGTTATCCCCCTATGTCATTTTGTGTTACTACTCTTCGAATATCCTTTTATATTCCGTGAATGTCTTTTGATTAAAGTTTTGTTTCTAACTTCCTTTACCCTAGTATGTGTACTGGTCCCGATCACTTTAAAAGGTAATACCCTTCATTAGCAATACTAGATATATTGGAGCTTCCCCAATCTTTGTTTTTTTAACCCTCCGACAAGATCAAAATAAAAACCGATTTGTACACAGGAACACTGAATCCCTAGCAAAACCATCCAGGCATTCTTAGAACTTTAACCCACTCAAATCACTAAGTCGCATGCGCGCAGTCCAATCCAGTCATTTGCAATATCCAACACTGTCGGATCAAAAGCTCGTCAATCATGTGAAAAGAATTCTCGATGTCAAACGAAGAAATCAAATTTCCGCCGTCGGAGGCGCTACGGAGGCAAAAGTTACTGGTCAATCGAAGTGCAGCGTATTATTACAGACAGTTGAAGATGTCGGATTATTTTAAAAGACGTTATAACATAAACGGGTTAAAAGGTCAAAGCTTAAAACTTTTTTTATTACATGAACAACTTTTTTAATGACTCACTTTGAGATTACAAGAAATTCAAATTTAATTTAATTTATTGTAATAATAACGGCAATAATTACACAATTTTTTTTCAAAGTTCAGTCTAGCACAGTAAAAGAAACATGCCTCTTTCTGATTCAGCCGGTGTTTCTGAAAGAGAAGACAGCACCAAGAAACCATGGGGATGTATTTTTATTTTGAGCAGCGTGGAGTGAATTTCAATTTTAGTGTCTTTTATATTTTGTTTTCCTTATCTTCACGCAACTGCAACGATATATTGATATGTAATTCTACCGAGCACTAGATTGCAAGTATACAACATGCAATCAAATCAGACTTCAAATGAATTGTAGCGAAAAAAACGGTGTGTATGGCAAACGGGCGTATTTCCGATGCACCGGTAGTTAAAAGGTTATTCCCCTTTTCTCTGAGTGATTCAATTCTGAGTCGGCACATGAAAGGGAAATGTTCTTTTCAAACTCAACGTTTGTTTTACTTAATGATAGATTGATTTGGTATCTATATATTATGTTTAACAAATACTTTTTTAATCCACTTTCAGGAGATATTTAAGATTTTGACTTGTAGAAGTGCTTTATGTTGCCTATTTACAGTTAACAATTTGAGTTTGTGTTTGAACCCTTCAATCATCTTAATATTACTAAAACTGTTCACTTATGCCTCAAAAAGATATTTTTAAGACGCTGGATTAGAAAGGAATGGGCATTAGTATCAATGGCGTGATATCAATGATATCCTTCTAATGGCGGAGTCGGCTCATTTCTCGAAGAACCGATGATTGTTATGGTAGGCGAGTTAGGAAGTGGAGACTACGTTTAGGCAAACGTAGTTTAGGTCACTATGTGGGCAGGTGGAGTGTCGACCTCCGAAAACCGGCTGGAAGAAAATGGATAAAGAGAGCTAAACACTAAGCGCATTGGCGTGCATAAGGAGAGGCCTCAGTCTAGCATGTAGTACTCCTCTTTATGTTTAAGTACTTACGATTCTTTTGTGGAGCTATAATCTTATCAATTATTCTTCTATCTAACTCTTCTTGACCTACAATTATACCTTTTGAGTGGATGGTAGTGTTTTAAAGCTGTATCTGTTACGTGGATTGATTTATCTTACGTTTCTCTTCAACTCTGTAAAAAATATCATTTATGTTTACACAATATTATAATTTCAGAGTAAAAAATTGATTGTGAGATGATAGGAGTAGTTATCTGATGAATAATCCTTTATAACTCTTGTAAATGTCCTATAATCGGCCTCAAGTATTTTGCCACAATATAGTCTGACCTACTTTAGTAATGTATAATTTTTAACTAAAAATAGTATGAATATTAAATCAGAATTATCGAAATTATATATAACTACCTCCAGATATACTCTTAATTACGTACCTCGGTATTATGTATTTTCATAGAACAACATATTATCTGTCCATACTATTAGTTTTTGTAGGTAAAATAATTTCAAAAATTGGTTCCGTTCAGAGTCAGATTTTAGATAGACTTGATGTATGAGGTATTATTGTCTGTAATTCTTATCTTACCTTGTTAGTTTATTGCGTAAATCCTGATATATAAGTTAATCTGTTAAAATTCTTGAAAATGATATTTTTAATTATAAATACAGTCCTGAATTTTCTTATTCTTCTGAGTTTAATATTATTTTTGAAGGACGGCTACAGGCTGACAAAATTGCATTTTCAGTTTATTTCATTTTGACAGAAGTCGTCAAATAGGCATCTGTTGTCAACTTTGTTCTCTTAAATTTTATAATTCGAATGTAAATCTTAACTGACCTCATTTAATTCTGTATCAAGTTACTGCTCATTGATAAATATGACTTTTATCACAAAGTTCTTTTATGAAGCCTTTGAAAGTCTTCCTTTTAAATATAAGCAGATTGGGGGTTAGTGTAGATCCAGACATCTAATAATTAAGATATAAATATAATATATAAAAGAAATTCCATTTAAGATATTTAGACCTTTTGTAAAATTCATGTATAAACTGTTTTAATTAAATAAACAGAGTCAAAATTTTAAAATTATTTATTTATTAAAGTGAAGAATTCTTGAGAGTTAATGAACTGTTCTCCCTAAACACATAGTTTTTAGAAGAGTTATCAGACTGCGGCTCAACCACACTCCACCAGCTACAACGGCTTCGCCAGGGAGGTGACATCACCGTACCCCGAAGATCTTCGGAGGAGAGACGTCTACCGAACATCCAGACGGGTTCAGTTCGAAGGGAGCTCGTCTGATCTGGTATGGGAGTTAAACTGCCTTTAGGCACCTGCTTCATCCCACAGATCTTCGAGAATTAAGACGACTCCAGGACCAATTCTACCACATCGCCGAACATTGAAGTTGGAGACCGAAACTCCTCATCGGACCGTGAGCCTACTTCGAGGCAGTTGAGAACGAGTTGCCGCCTTCCTCTCCGAGTTGCTGATCTCCTCTCCGGGTTGTTGATCTTCTCTCCGGGTTGCTGATCTCCTCCCCAAGTCGCCGTCCTCCTCACCGAGTTGCCGAGTTGCCGCCTTCCTCCCGAACAGTTTCTGTTACTACGATAGGAAATTTACTTCACTAACATATTCATATTTGCCTATTTCAAATAATTAAATATAGGAAGCCTCCCCTTATAGGATAGGTAGGCCTTCAACTTAATAAATTTAGGGAAATCTGATAGGAAGGCTTTAGAGTCGCAATATTCATTAACCTTTAGGAGTCTGTTCATAAAATGTATTTCCTTTGACTGATTTGGATAATTCTATAGATTACCTCAATTATCTATAGATTATTCAAGATAGTCTCTGATTAATAGAGTACCTAGAGGTACCTCCCGTTTTCCCTCTGGTTAATCTATAAAGATATCTTGGAGTATTTCTGTCATTTTTATTAACAGATCTTTAACATATCTTAAAGACCCTCGTGTCTTGTCATTAAATTTAAAATCAAAGAGTATTGATATACATAATATCTATTCTTTAATTTTAATTTTTGTTCGTCGTAACGTATGCAATAGCCAGGTTAATGTCTCATGCTCATGAGGTTTTATGCCCTAAAAAGCATAAATCTCCATCCATCATTTTACGGCTATTCCTCTAGAGTGGCAAAACCATTGACGAAAGGACTTCATACCCTCTAGTGGCTTTAACATAGAGGTAAGCGTAATTCACAATCTTGCAAACTGTAAGATAGCGCCTTACCTCTACGGTCCATTAGTCGTAGACTAAGGTTTAACTGAAAGTGAGGTAATTCATAATCTTGTCTTACCCCTCCAGCCAGTTCTTCCTTGAGAGATATAAAGTTCTTCTATGGTTATAGATCTCTCCTCTGAGCATTACGTCATAGCGTAGAGCAAAGAGGTAAGACCTATCTCACTCTAGATAAGCTTTGATTTTGCATCCAAGCGTTACGTCATAATATAACGCAAAGAGGTAAAACCTCATATCTACCTAATCGTTACGTCACCTAACGGCGTAACACGTAGATACCACCTTTAAACTCTGCGTTACACGACAAGCAGTGGACAAATATAGGCTGATGATGATAATGATATTAACAAAAGTTCTAATTATTTCAAAAATGTGATGCGCCCACAAGTTAATAAGACCTCAGTGTGACAGAAGCATTGCAGATCAGTGTTATGTTTTTACTTTACCTTTACGTAAAAGTCCCGTAAGTTTCGTGACAAAAAAAACACTGTGCAATAGACCAGTGAAGTACTTACTTATTTTTTCCACCATCATTGTCTGACAACGAAAAAATACAAACATTCACACGGGCATCCCGAGGTTGCTGAGCATTATACATGGCTTACATAGGATTCGAGAGGATCAGGGTTGAGTCCATTGTTTGCGTCAAAACGAATTTTTGAGTTGTACATTTTATACGCTTTGTCAGTGGCTAAAACACGGTTTGTTATTCGAAACAGACGTAACTGTAGTTTGAAGGGGATATTCACTAGACATCAATGATTTATTCAACGAAGCAATTCTGCCGTCATGTTGGGTAAATTATACGCCAACTTATAAAAACGCAAAATTATATAACATTTAAAAAAAACATGTATCAGACATATATTTGTATTTGTCTCTTTGTCTGTCTGTCTGTCTGCCTGCCTGCCTGCCTGCCTGCCTGCCTGCCTGCCTGCCTGCCTGCCTGCCTGCCTGCCTGCCTGCCTGCCTGCCTGCCTGCCTGCCTGCCTGCCTGCCTGCCTGCCTGCCTGCCTGCCTGCCTGCCTGCCTGCCTGCCTGCCTGCCTGCCTGCCTGCCTGCCTGCCTGCCTGCCTGCCTGCCTGCCTGCCTGCCTGCCTGCCTGCCTGTCTGTCTGTCTGTCTGTCTGTCTGTCTGTCTGTCTGTCTGTCTGTCTGTCTGTCTGTCTGTCTGTCTGTTTGTTTGTCTGTTTGTCAAAAAATTAAATTAAAAAATTAAGTAGAGCTATAAAAAATAATAATTAGAAAATGTGGAAATATACACGAGAGAAATAGGGCTATACGAGATCTATTAGTGTCAGGCACTGAACGATCGTCATTTACCCAGGAAAATGTGCCGTAGAACGCCAAGCCGCACTGCCGGTAATTCTCTCACCACGTGTTGCTCATGAGATACTACATTAAAAAAAATAATGAAAAAGACACGGCTGCCCCTCTTGATTTTCCCCGTGTGGCGTAGGCATCACGACCTACAAATGTTCAAACCATTTCAGCGAGCAGCCAATGCCGAGGATCACATTCATGATGTCGTGTCGTGGCTGACATTCATGATGAATAATAAAAAATCCTGCTTGTTTCACATTGTAGGGCTCAAAGGCAGTGTTTAACTGTTGTTAAAAAGCATATTTTTCTTTAAATTTCATTTTTCCATCATTATTCATAGGAATGATTAGCTGAATTAGTTTCGTCTTTGTTTTGCCACCAGTGTAGTAAGGTCATTTTAAATGGTATTTGATATTCAATTTTATTATACATTCGGTATAGAAAAAATACCAATAAATTTATGATAAATTGATGTGCAAAATACCACTACTATGTACCTAGTTCATTCTAACATCTTATACTGCTTTACATTGCACATTCGTAGTGTCAGTGAATGCGATGCGGAAATCGATTCTGATAACGCTGGTGATATTGCAATGCTACAAGAATACTGGGCTTATTGCGGCAAGCAAAATGAACTTCGTTTTACCATATAATCAGTGCTGTCATCTGCATAATAAAGTTTGCAAGTTAGCTTTGATCTCTCTTTGAACTTTTTGTATCTCTTATTTTAAGTTTAAATTATTTAACATAGACTTCTTTAAATTGACATTTTTATAATGAACATTTAGTTTATATTATTTAAGTGACAAGACGAGCAGGTCATATTTCTTCTGATGGTTAGCGCCATACCTGCCCATAATAATAATTGATGTACTTTCAGAACTAAGGTTTTTCTGAACGCAAACATTAGCAAAACCTTAGTGTTTACGCTTGTCACCATGACACAATGGCTAACAAGTATCTTGTCGCCAGTTATTTCGCAGGAAACAGATTTTTTAGTCGACTTCACAAAAGGAGATGGTTATATGTTCGGCTGTATGTATGTTTTTGCACAATAGTCCTAGGCGGTTAATTAAGTAGATAAGGTGTAGGTACATATTTCACCAAATATTTTTTGCATAGATTTCAACCACTATTACTTTGATTTTCATCATAGTTTCACAAAGAATTTGAAAGCGTTTATGCAAAAGCATGTTAGCGCGTAGTCTGATTTTAACATCATACAAAATGCATTAACGTAAATAAAATTCACCCCTTTGCCAAGACAAGGTATCCTTTCCAAGTTGCCAGCTTTCCACTCCACAATTTTGCACCTAACATGTTGCCTGTTTCGTTAGTACTAATATGTTGTGAAAAATAAATGTTGGATAAAGCAGAAACAGAATAAGCAGTGTTTCATGTTTAAAGCCCCTTAAATTATGCACTAGATGCAGACAGAAGCATTTTTTAGTATTTTGCACATTCTTTGCAGTGAAGAATATTTATTATTAACCGCAAAGCAAGGGAAGGGTAATGAGTTTAACGGCCTATGTATGTATGTATTAATCTATGTATGTGGTTATGTTGATGTTCCACAATAGCGTCGCTCCTATTGGTCCGATTTTGACAAGCGAGGTGTTTAATCGACAGTTTTACAGTCTAGTTACTCGTTAAAGCGTATCAGCTCGTAAAATAATTACATACCTTTAGCAAAAGTTCGCAAATAAGTAACAATATTTATATACTTATGCACGACCAAAACAAAATATTTCAACCAATCGTACGTAAATAATGCACAAATTTTTCCAACACGTGAAATCGTATTTTACCCTTGAATATATTCCAAAATGAAAAATTGAGCGCAGTTCTGCGTCAATACATTACATACAGAGCGTGACTGACACTTTGTAAACTTTGTTATGTTCGATATTTACGTTATTCCAATACCAGTTGTAATTGATTGTGAATGTGGGTTTTGAAGTGCTTTTTGGGATTGCCATAAAACGTCGCAGTCTTTAAATTTGTATCTAGTTGCAGTAGAAAATCTGAGACTGGTAATTCAGAATGTCGCACCTGAATACTGTGGAGGTTTCGAGAAGTCAAATTGATTTTCTCAAAGCCACTAGGAACCTTTGAATTTAATTATAGGTTACCAGTGACATCATTATCAATCTGCTAAGACTCGAATACTACTTCAAAGGGTAGTCTGGATCATTTTCCACCTCGCTAATCCAATACAGTAGAAACTACCTTTTTGGTAATTTTGCATTTTGTGGCTTTTAGTAAGCTGGTTTGGTAGGGTTAAATAAAAGGGGAAACATTACATCGCTTCATGTATTTACCAAAAAGTACTACTTTTATTTGCATTAACGTTATTTGATATGTTTATAATTATTATTTGTAGGTACTATGGCGATTCAATCATAGAATACCAATATTTTTCTATTAATTTCCCTGGTTTCGATTAAAAGTTTAAATCAATCTATTAATTATTATAAATTAGTAAGATGAGCGCTGCATTAACGATTATGACGACTAGTATGTGATGGCGTATTATTTGATTGACTTATTTATTCAAGGTTGTCAAGAAATATGCAAAGCCAGGGAGTATCGCTAGTCTTACGTAAACTTCGACATTGATGTTTTCTTTAAAATTTCATCCCAAGCCCCAAACAAACACGTGTGAATAAGCTATTCCAGGGGCGTCGGGGGCATCACTGAGCATAGTATATTGTATAACACGCTGCGCCTTGTCTATCTCGTGAAAATTTACACAATGATTTTAATTTTTACCCAACTGAGCGGCGAGTATTGTGTTCATCAGCCTATATATGTATGTATTTATGTCTGTCCGTTCCTTTGAGGCTCTATATAGACCAAACTCAATGACTGATTTTGATGATTTTTACATCAATCGATTTGTCTTAATCTAGCAAGTGCTAGCAAAGAAAAAAAGTTATCTAAATTCTTTTTTTTTTTCAATATGGCGTCTATATTGTGAAAAAGAATAAAATGAAAGTTGACGAACTATATTAAGTGAGGTACATACTCGTATTATAATTGAATATATATTTAAAAATCATCTTTAGGTTTCTCTTATCATTTCGAATGATCATTTAAGATCTATAAAGATTTAAATTTGGAAAGCAACTATTCTCATTCAAATTTTTGCTTCTATTTAGTTTTGTTTACAGTCGGTTTTTGTGCAGGTGCTTGACCGTTCTTGTTTAAATGATGTGTGTATTTACTTAAAAACTCAATGTGATATTTAATAAAAGTGGTTTTAATAATTCTTGAACCAATAAATGGACTTCAAGTGGGTTTACCAAAGCTTAGTTATTGTCATAACTTTCGCTAGGCAGCGCTTCAAATTGTCATTGATAATAACTGTCATTTTAGTCTAGCCAGGCCGGTGTACTTTTAATTTAGAGGTCAGCTATGAATGTGAATGATTAGAAGTGACTACACATGTTTTTAAAACTAATTGCTCACATTCTGCGGTTTCTTTAAAAGTTTCAGTAAATTTGCTCCTCATAAAACTGTTTTTAAGAAATTTCAAGTGAATGCATGTGAATAAATATTCCAGATGTGTCTTGTTTATAGTTATTATCTGACGCGTTGCCCGCAATCTTACCACTAAACAAATACAAATATTTGTAAGCAAACACTAAAGAGAATATAGTAATTCTAATTCTCTTCTAATTGCTGTGCCCAACATTATCATTATCCATCTACTTAATACGTATAGTATGCAATTAACATTTGAATTTGAATTTAATTATAATTGAACAGAACAAAATCACTTTTTCAAAATTAAATACCAATGTAAAAATAAAAATATGATAAGAACGAGTTTTTGAAGTCGGTACCAAACCGTTACTGAACCAAAAAATGGGACCTCAAAAAGGGTCCTACCAATAAGTGACTTGATAAACTCTTCTTTTAGAAGTCATTTAGAAATAAATAATTATAAAAAACAAAAATCCGACTGCGAACAACACTAAAAAGAGCCAAAGAAATTTTACTTTTAATTTTGAAAAAAAAAAAATACAATTGGAGGCATCATGCATTTCATTTCTGCGTTGACGGGATCAGCTATAGCCTGAAGAGCTAACTCTTCATGCCTCCGACTGCATCTTAAATTTCAAAATCTAAAATCTAAAGCTAGTTTGCTTCTTTATACTGTTGTTTGGAGTCGGGTTTTTGTTTTGCGAGTGCTACTCAAGAATAAAGTCAAAACGATTGATAGAATCATCAAAATTGGTACACGCGTTTTGTCTATTATGGTGCCACAAAGAAACCGACATACATACAATAAAACACATACATACATAAACACAATACCAGGCCTTTGCGTTGCACAGTCTGGTAAAAAGAGACAACTTCGCTTCAGCAACGATGTATAACTTTTACCCAAGGCTGGTTTTTGAAGAGAATAATAATGGATGGGGATTTGTGCAACACGAGAGGCGTTGTGTGGTGAATGCCATCATGCTAAGCGGTGCAGGGAAACATTGTAAGGAATTTCATGTTTAAAGACATTTATATGGCCATAGAATAGAATAGAAAGAATAGAATATCATTTATTATCATTGTGACATTAAAATATTAAAAGTCTTAATATAAAATACCAATAATGGATTCGTCAATGATGAACTAAAATAAAAAACATAGGAGATGTTCGGTTGGCCCCACAACGTTTTTTATATTATATATTACAGTAATTTAAATTTAGTACATGCATATTAAGTAGTATAATACTTAATGTTAAAGTCAGCTGTAGACATCATTATCAAATAATAAATTATTCTTAACATTTATTAAAGTCATAATTAAAAAAAAAAAAAGATTTGGTTGAAAATGAATATTTTTTATTTTGGACTAGAGAATTTAAATTGGACCAAATTTAATAGTGATCAGCAGAGGTTTTAACAGTTTTAAATTACTGTAGTATTATGTTAGATATTATTAGTAGTATGGTAAATTGTTTTTAAGATAAGGCGGCTGTTTACATTATTCCGAAACATACCGTCTTGATATCTTTAACCGTGTCTATCGGGGCTTCAGTCATGACATAAATAGTGATTGCTTTACAACTGAAATTAGTGGCAAAGATTATAACGATATTTGGTAGTCTCAGTATAGATGTGAACAGTGTGAACATCGTGAAAACCGATATCACTATCGATTATCTATCTACTAGCTGATGCCCGCGGCTTCGCACGCGTTCACAATTCTGTAGGTTAAAAGTACTTTTAGTGCTATTCCAGGACCTAACATACCAATATACCAACATTTGATCAAAATTCCTTCAGTCGTCAAAAATATTTTATCGATTGCTCGGCTTCTACTCATGGGATTAAAATATAAAGTACCCAGTTTATAAGTCAAAACATAAGCTATCCAACAGTGAAAACCGCATAGCAATCGGTTCAATAATTTTTACGTGATGTGCGAACGAACATACAGACAGACAAACAGACAAACAGACAGACACAAATTTTCAAAATGTTATATTCTTATTCAGTAGCTTATTTTATTTACCCATTTTGATTTTAATTATCTTCTTTGTCCAGAATAGACACAGTACAGATTTTTTCGTTCCTAATGCTTTATTTTAAGTACTGGTTTTCCCACCCGCGACTTCGTACGCGCGGACTACTGTTTATCGCGATAAAAAGCATCCTATTTTCTTCTATATCTATATTAAAAACCAATGCAAAAGTAGGTATATCACCTCTTGATATTTTTTGACAGTCTTGTTATTTCGTTTCCATGGAAAAAACAGACCATTCTGTTCCTTACAGTGAGTAACCAACATTTTCCAGTTTTCCCGTAGAAACTTACAATTTTCTGGGATAAAAAGTATCCTATGTTTTATTTCAGGGTATTCATTCCATTATAAATTTAATTTTGTCCGTCCAGTCGTTATCGCGTGAAAGCTCCCCAAACAAACAAACAGACAGACAAGGTTTCACTTTTATATATTGGTATAGATAGAATGAGGATGTTGAGACTACATGCCCAGAAGAGATTTAGAAAAGGCTAATTTTGATTATGATCACCACTCCCGCAGCTGCAGTTTGTACCATACTAGCTGCGCCCCTTGGTTTCACCTGCGTGAGGGATGATGATGATGAAAAGTATTTTATATGTAATTCCAGGGTATAAGCTATCTCCATTCCAAATTTCATTAAAACCATCTAGCCATTAACAAACAAACTTATAAACAGACAACTTCACTTTTATATATTGGTGATGGATACATGCGTGATGGATACATGTAAAAATAAGTACCTAAATATATCTCTGGTTTCAGCTTACAGAATGTGGGCTTACGTTTGCTTTCATATCACGTTCCAGCCGATTTATATATTGTAAGTCAGGTTTTACATAAGAGCTGTAGCAATCTGATTAACGATTTGATACGAAGTGTACGGACTACATACAGTTGGTACACATGACGAATTACGATAAAAGCTTCAACCCGTCATGTACAAACGCTCGTACGTGATTATGGTTTTGTAACACATTTTTCTTTTGAATTTTTAAACTAATAGGTATCTTGTGCTATGTTTTTAGGTTTAAACGAAAGCAAAAAAATATATTTGGAGAAACAAATTGAGTATAAGCCTCCAAAAACTGCTTTTGAGCACGAATTTTACCTGAACTTTGGCCATAATTGGTTCATAATGGACTTATAAATTTTTAAAGTAAAGAAAACATCTCGGTAGAAACCTCGCACATGTAATGGAAATTCTAAATGAAAAACATATATTTCACAAACTTTTAATGATTACTCAAAAACACGTATTTCCTGGAACAAGTTTTATGAAATTTCCGCACACTATTTTTCGTTCAATGTTATTTTAATGCGGAAAATACCGAAAGCCAACCGATCTTTCATACGCTATCTCTCTTTTTTCACTTTGCCTCATTTTCAAACATCGCGCTGGATGAAACAACAAGCTTTTTGACCATGTTTGCGTTGAGACGGACCGGGAAGGGCCTTCTTATGATTTGATGAATGATTTCACTTATCTAAACCTCCAGTTTTGTCAAGCTTTAAATGGAGCCCTACAAGAAGTGTCTTAAAAATCTAAATGATACCATACATTTTTCTTTGTTTGTTTTTAATTCAGATAATTATTAATGACGACTAGCTGTGGTTTTTTTTTGCGTGGAACCATAGTCCATACCAATATATAAAAGTGAAACGTTGTCTGTTTGTTTGTTTGTTTGTTTGCGAAGATTTCACGCGATAACAGCTGGACAGATTTGGATAAAACCTCGAATAAAACATGGATACTTTTTATCCCAGAAAATTGAAAGTTTTCACGGGAAAACTGGAAAATATTGCTTACTCGCTGTAACGGTTACGGTTTCCATGGAAACGAAATAACAATACTATCAAAAAACTTCAAGAGCATTCGTGATATTGAAAACCAATGCAAAAAAGGTATTTTGCATTGGTTTTCAATATCCTAGAAGAACATATGTTTTTTTGTCACGATAAACAGTAGCGCGGACGAAGTCGCGGCCGAGAAAGCTAGTTTTTTTTAATGAAAATAAAAGTAGCCTGAGTTACTTCTTAAAATATCAGCTATCTGACAAAGAAAATCCTGTCAAAATCGGTACAGCCCTTTTGGTTATTAGCTGGAATAAACAGACAGACAGACAGATAAACAAAACAGTGGTTGTAGTGAATCAATTGGCTAAGAGAAAGTACCGCGCAGAAGCACTGATGTGCAGGTATGAGTCTCGTTCTAGTATAAATAATTCCTTTAGAAAAATTATAAGAAGCGTTAAAAGTGTCTGATACGTTGCCAACACTTTTTCGTAGTGTAATATTCCTTCCCTTAATTCATTTCTTGTGCAATAAAGTGTTATCTATCTACATATGGACAGTGGCGACAGCTTTCCAATATATATCATAAAAAAGCTTCCACAAAAAACAAATCTGTAATATTTGAGAACCTCATTTAGTAAGAGTTCAACAAAAATTCACTTTAAAATTCCAAACTTTAAGTTGCATATAAATAACTGCAACCCATTCTGGCAAAGCCAACATAGTTGTTTAACATTAAATTAGCAAAGTTTGGGGTTGATGACCTATAGCTTTCCTTCGTGGTCGTTATGCCAGTTCTATGGGGAAAGTTTTCGCATTACATCACGTAAGGTATTTCGGTCAGTTTCTAAATTGTGGTTGGTATTAGTTTATGGTGTGATAATGTAGAGAATAAATTTTACAAAATTGTGTTTAGTATTTACACCTAAATTTGTATATTTGTATGTTTGTTTGTAATGGATAAACTCAAAATGTACAGAACTGATTTTAAAAATTCTTTCACCTATAGAAAGCTACATTATCAGCAAGTAAAATATTAGAAATCTATATGAAAATTGCTATAATGTAACCCAAATTGATATCAAAAATTTGCAAAAATATCGATTACTCGCTGTAAGGAACGTAATTAAATGTTGCCGTGGAAACCAAACAATCACAAGTCTGTCAAGTACGTGACTAATTGTGTAGTTGTCTAAGGTCAAAAAGCATCACGGTCGTTGCTGCCAAAGATTTTG
Organism: Alsophila aescularia; assembly: GCA_946251855.1. Lineage (NCBI taxonomy): Eukaryota > Metazoa > Arthropoda > Insecta > Lepidoptera > Geometridae > Alsophila > Alsophila aescularia. The sequence continues at coordinate 30,338,688 of OX276378.1, forward strand.
AATTACGCTTACCGGTATATTATTTTTTACGACGAGTATAAAGAAAATAAAATTAAGAAAAATGTCGAGGTGTTAGCGCTACCAATGCGAAACCGGGGCGAGTTACTAGTTATTGTATAAAAATAAGGATGGCCAAGAACCTCAACATGGGGATATCCACCATAAAGCACTGGACGAGCGTGGTGAGTAATGGTCTATCCAAAGATCTAAGAGTTGGCAGATTAGATACCATGCAGCTGCACGGGCGTAGACCGCATAATTTAGGTGCAACGCACACAATTGACCTTCTTTGGCCTTATTCACAATCACAGTGGCGTTTGTGTTGCACGTGTTAGCAGTTACTCTCATTCGTTCTAAATTCTGCGTATGTCTCGCAGCCTTTGATGTTGATGCACATGAAGCAAGAAACAGTGGCAATTTTGCTGTGTATGTATGCTTGCCAGTACTTTTATCAGTTTTTGTTTACGTGATATTAAAGCGCGCCATATCTTCACAGCTTAGAAAGATAACCTACGCCTCAGAGGTGCCTGTGCGGGGAACATATTGCTGTCTTTTTCTATCCGACGCATTTAAAAGTTTGTTCTTCTCAGCCAACTCTGCCGTCAGTCTGCCCTTTCACGGGACGGCTGTTTCCATGCTGTAAGTACTCGTACTATAGTTTTGTTTCAATGATGAGTATGTGCGCTCGCGAGGCGTATGGTTATCTTTTGTGAAACTTGTAACAGTTAATTAATATTGCAGTTGTAATTATGTAAAACACATTTTTAAATATTTTTTCTTTGTTTTAGAAACGATTTATTACGTACTAGTTTTCCCGCCCGTGACTTCGTACGCGCGGACTACAGTTTATCACGATAAAAAGCATCCTATTTTCTTCTAGGATATTAAAAACCAATGCAAAAGAAGGTAAAGCACCAATTCGGTTGATGTTTTTGACAAAGAGAATATAAAGTTTTTTGACAGGATTGTTATTTAGTTTCTATGGCAACCACAGACCATTCTGTGATGACAACCGTTCCTTACAGTGAATAATCAACATTTTCCATTTTTCCCGTGTAAACTTACGATTTTCTGAAATAAAAAGTATTCTATATTTTATTCCAGGATATAAGCTATTTCCATTCTAAATTTCATCAAAATCTGTCCAGCCGTTATCGCGTGAAAGCTTCCCAAACAAACAAACAGACAACGTTTCACTTTTTATAAATTGGTGTGGGTGTAGGTATCTATTTTGTTTTTTTTATTAAAAAATTAACCAAACGTAAACGTTGATGTAAAATTATAAATAAAAGGTTTAATAAGATATAAAAAATAACGAAATCATAAAATTTATGTCATCCAAAACGTACCGCTTATTATTATATTCATATTAGCTACTCAGCAGGTAAAATGAAAAAAAAAACCATTCCATTCTAAATTTCATCAAAATCTGTCCAGCCGTTATCGCGTGAAAGCTCCCCAAACAAACAAACAAACAGACAACGTTTCACTTTTATATATTGATATGGATGGTACTTCGTGGCACGACTTTTCTGTGGATGCTTTTCTTAATATACAATATAATCTTTGTTAGGGGAGCTTTCACGCAATAACGGCTAGATGGATATTGATAAAATTTGGAATAGCGATAGCTTATACCGTGGAATAAAACATAGGATACTTTTCATCCCGGTAAATTGTTAGTTTTCACGGGAAAAACTGGAAAATGTTGATTACTCGCTGTAAGGAACGATTGCCATGCAAACGAAATAACAAGTCTTTCAAAAAACATCAAGAGCTTTGGTACTATACCTACTTTGCATTGATTTTCAATATCCTAGAAGAACTTTTTTTTTTTTATGAAGATGATGCTTTTTTTCGCGATAAACAGTAGCCCGCGCGGACGAAGTCTCGAGCGGGAAAGCTAGTACGAAATATTTGGAAATCAAAACAAATAATACTCATGCCCCGTTGCTAACGTTATTTCATGTGTTAGTGGTCATGTCAGTTCGGTTGATTGAAACAATTATCTACCAATAATCGTGATTAATTTCCGTAAATGATTTATTATGCACGCTACTCGTGAACCAAATTTGGATTACCAAAGTTTCAATAGTCACTGTGTCGTGTCTACCTTGGTTTGTTTAAAAACAAACCAAGGTTGACACGACACAGTGACGATGCTATACCATTATGGACCTAATTATGAATTACTTACAGTTCCAGTGGCTTTGCACGCGTGTTTAAATTTCTGGGATTTAAGAATCGTACGTGTTATTCCAAAACCAAAAGTACCAAAATATACCAAATTTCATAAAACTTCGTTCCGACGTCAAATAGTTTTTTATCGATTGCTCGGCTTCTACTCATCAGATTGAGATACCAAGTAAACCAGTTTTTAATCCAAAACTTAAGCTGTCAACAGTGAAAACCACATCATAATTGGACCAGTAGTTTTTACGTGATGAGCGAACAGACAGACAAACAGACAGGCCATTTAACGAAATGTTATGTACTCTTGACCATTTTTTTTATCTTCAGTGTACAAACTTTTTGTTTCTGCTATAATATAAGTAATAGAAATAGACATAGAAGTATAGAAGATATTTAGAAATAGATCTCTGATCTTTCATCATCATCATCGTCATCATCAGCTCGTAAACGTCCACTGCTGAACATCTCCACAACAAGTGGTTGCTCGTTGTTTAGCTGGTCCTCATGTTACCCGAGGATGAGAAGGTATAGTCATATTACTATCCCAGCATATCATCTATAATTAATTATTATCAGAGACTATTTCCCAGAAATTCTGTAAACAGTCATGATGACAAAGTTGTTTCTCACGTTGTTGAAATGCCAAGGTAACTTTGGTATTTGATAGATGGAAAAGCTTAGTTATATTTGGAATTAATACATGAAAGGTTAATCTCTGCCTAAAATGAAGTACGTGTCACAAATTATGACTGTCAAAGTAGAAAATATCTGAAATAGACAACTTCTACATAGTTGCATAATAATGTACCTTAACAAATATCTACCAATATCAAACAGATATCTTATGAACGGGTGCAGCCGGTACTGTGCCACGATTGACTTTGTAACGTAGATAATATTGAATTGGCCCATCAATGGGTATTAGTGGAAACTTTTGTCCACAAATCCCCATCATATTGAGCTCAATGGGCTGTAATAGGGATATGTGGATAAAACTCAACTAATCCCTATTGATTGGCCATAAACCTTTTGGGTAGTACTTTTGGTGGTAATTTTATTGGCAGTAGTGGATTAAACCTTTAGTAGATCATCATCATTTAAATTATGCCGCCACGGCTTCATGTGAATGAATAATTTATGATCGTAGTCTTCAGGCCTTATTTATAACAAGAGGGCGCGATAGTTGGCGCGGTAACAAAATATCAAACATTATTGTGGTGCTTGTTCATGTACAACTTGTGGCAGCTTATATTCAGCGGCGGAAGTTTTGTGGAACACCTGTCCTGTCCTGATTTCCACAGATCGTTCTAGGAAAAGTCAAATTCAAAGTATTATATTGTATATAGGCAAAATAAAAGCACTTTTACAAGTAAAAATTAACAACTCATGAACAAGGAAAAATTCATAAAATATTTATAAATAGTAGATATTTTTTCATCATTATTATTTTTAGGGACTTTAGTCACTATGTCAGCCCCGTATATGTTGCATTTGTACCTACATTTAAACAATATCGTAAATCATAGCAACAGGGCTCTAGCCGTATTGCATGTAGGTGCAGCCAGGATGCCCTGGAATATTCCAAAATCCTGTACGTCAAATCAATAAAATTTAGGTAAACTAAGTATGTTTTGAGTTTGAAAAATAAATTTTCCCTGGTTCCCTCTTCCTGAAACAAGGCTTATCCTTGATGATAACATCGATTCTATCGTTGGCTAAAACGCCGTGCTGCTCGAGACCTTGATGTTTCCGCTTTAGGACCACCTGTGATGCCCGGAGTTCCACGAGCTTCGCCGGCGACTATGAAACAACGGGCTACAGGCGTGTGCTTTTCTTTTTTTTCGTTTAGAAGCGGGGTTGAAATATGCTGGTGCAATGGGTGCTGTCGTAGTGTATGTCCACTGCGATCCCACAAACCGAATCCTACTGATCTTTCTACTGATCCCATAAGATTTTATTCTTAATGACCATCGGATTAAGAATAAACAATAAAAATTTAGGGAGTAAAACAACCACTAAATACCCCTGTAAAATTGGAACCATTTTTTTATTTTATAGATATCGTAGTTGACGGAAATGTTTTATTTTAGAGAATTTAAAGTGAATTTTATTTGGCAAAATAGTGATAAAATAAGTTCATGGCTGTATGCCACATACGCACAGGGCCGGATTAACCAAGTCGAGTCTCCTAGCCACCTGAGCATAACACGCGCCAAAGGTGGCTAGGTAATGCGCATCTTTAGGCCCTTATCATTTCCTAACTTTCTAGAACATTTTTTTTTCTTCCCCGACGTTATTTAATTTATAACTAGCTTTCGCCTTTTGGACTACAGTTTATCACAAAAAGATGCATCCTCTGATCTTCTAGGATGTAAAGTCTCATTTGTTTTCATTCAGTTTTGTTGAGTTATTATGTAATATCAATACAATAAGTCCACTTTGACGATAAAATAACCAATAAAATAAATATTCAATAATAAACAAAGAACTACGTAACCTTAAAATATCTATGCTATGTCAAGATTTTAAATATTTCTTGTCTTTGAATTAGTATGTTCATTTTACATAATACATATACACTTAATACATACATATTTAATTTAGAATCTTAAACAGAAATTTTACTAAGCCAATATGAATTGTTGGAAACAAATTTTCATGGAAATATCGACTCCAATGCACCGTATCGAATGACTGTAATAACAAGTTCAACAAGATTGAAACAAGATGGGTGGTCGTCACGCAGGTATCCCAAACGCAACTATCACAGACAACACCGAGAAAGGAGATATATGATATACGAAACACTAACCCATAGTGTTTCGTATATCGTGTGACTTCTAAATTGCTTATTATTGTATCTACTGGCCATCAGGTCGTAATATTTTGTTGGGAAAATTAGATGTTACCCCTGTGAATCGACGAACTGTTCTTCTATATTTATCTCTAATATTATCTTACTGTGCCTCAAACGTGCCAGGCTTTTGATATTGCATACCTAGATTACAATATCGCCCGGTACAAATTTTAAATTTAGCTTTTCCTGATTTTGTTTATTTATAAATTTTCTTGTAGTAAATTCATTTAGCAAGTCATTGCAAAGTTTAATTATCAAACTATGAGTGTTGGTTGCATTTAGTCATAGCAGCAAACGCTTTTGCAATGATTTGACTTTTTAGTGTGTACCGGATTTATACCGCTATTTTACTCCCTTGATTTCGTAATAATTTAAACCCAACTGGTGAAATACTTTTAAAACCATGCGTCTTACGTGCTGTTTTTTTATATTTGTAAACTTATGTCCGACCCTTCTGGTCTTTTATACTATTATTTTAACTGGTATTGTCAATCTCTGTACAACTCTGGCTGCCACATCTACTTCCTTGGGGCTTAAATGAAAGAGTCCTCGTGTGGCATGGTGGACCCCAAGAAATAGAAACCTGGTGATGTACGGCAGCCAGAACTACTGAACCTGGACTCAGCCGACTATTTAGACCTTTCTAGGGTTTTTTCCGATACCCTAGGGGTATAACCGGTGACCAACGAGCTGCTTGTGGACACCTGTTCCCCGGGAGCTGCTCTGTTGTACTTATGTCGCTGCAGCTTTACCTTCGCTGCATCTCCACCACATCTGCATCCTACCGCAGAACGCCTTTCCACTCGCGCCTCCAAACCTAAGTCCCAAGCTGAAAGAGTGACAATAACACGAACATCGCGACTTCCACGTACACGCTCCCTGAGACCTTACACTTCTTCTGAATACACTGGTAGTTATCTATATATTATTTTTCTTCTACACCTATCGCTACTGCTAGGTAGGTAGGCTTCTGATTTCTCCCTTATACCTAAACTGCCAGGTGACAAGGATATTAAAAACCAATTCAAATGTGTAACACCAACGCTCTTGATGCTTTTTGACAGACTTATTATTATTTCGTTTCGGTTTCGTAGACAACCGTTCCTTACATCGAGTAATTGCTATTTATCAGTTTTTCCGTAAAAACCTACAATTTTTCGGGATAAAAAGTATTCTATGTTGGTATCCATATTGTACAATACCAATTTACAAAGTTTCATCAAAATAAGATCAGCCGTATTCCGTAACTTATAACCTACAAATTTCAATCCAAATAAAGTCATTTATTGGGATTACTTGTGTGTGTATTGGTATTTCGCAACTTTTATTGTCCCACTTTCATGCCTTTTTAATCAAAAGTTAACAATTTCATGTTATCACTTACCAATTAAGAACATATATTATGAAAATCTCATTGCAACAGATACCGCTAAAAGTTACATATTACGAAGACTGGTTAAAAATTGCCGCGATGGTATATTTTATTAACAAAATTTAATATTTTGAAATGCGTTCCAAAATCTATTGAAATATTACGATGCAGTATTCAAAACCAGATAGAGTTGTGTCGGAGCGCACGGCCGTTTGTTTGTCGTAAAACTTCTACGCTAAGTACAAATCGCGATTTATACCAAATTAAAACATCACAAATACGTATTTTTTTTCTGATTAAGCTCTGTGCGTCCTGCCCTTTAATTTTCTGCTTTATTTTTTGTAAAAAACAGAGGATATACTCTCAATGCTTAAATCCTTTGTGTTAAATCCTGTTGAAGCATTTTGTGATGCTATTGTGGCAGGTGAGAGTTGAGATGTGGTGGAAAATGTACACAGTGAAATGTTTTACTAAGTTAAACATATATTCGTGAAAGTTAAGCTGAAAATCAGGAAGTAAGTACATAAATTTCACAATCATGATATTTATAAAGTAACTGCCATTGATGATATTGCAGTGTTGCATAAAATGATGGTAGCCTAGCGGTTCTATAGTGCAATTTAGAATCCAACGATACCGGGTTCAAAACCTGGGCTCCGCACCAATAACTTTTTGAAGTTATATGCAGTTTTCCATCGCTCCGTGCTTCGGAGGGCAGGTTAAGCTGTCGGTCCCAGCTGTTATTGATTAATAGCAGTCGTTAAGCCATGTCAGAGGCCCTCGGGTGGCCTGACAAACTCTGACACCAGAGGCCAGCACTACCTCATACGATAAACAAACAAGTGTTGCATTACGTTTCTTCTATCTAACAATATATACAAATACTTAGGTATAATAATCTAAACGTACTTTTAATAAAGCAGTAGGTAGCAAAAGTCTGGACAAAGTAGATAATAAAAAAACGTGGACCAGGGTACTTAATGTCAGAACGAAGATTTATGAAATTTGGTATGTTGCTACTTTTGGTTTTGCAATAACACATAAGATCGTTACACTTCAAATATATGCCCACACGGGCAAAACCCGGGCATAGCGCGGACGTAGCTATCACCAAATGTAACTGTATACCTACCTACTCGACGGAAATTGTCCCGAATATATATACATATATATATATATATATATATATATATAATATATTATTTTATTATTACTAGTTGTGGTTTCACCTGTGTGAGGAATGATCATGATGATGATGATGATGATGAAAAGTATCCCATGTATTATTCCAGGGTATCTCTAAGCTATCTCCAATCCATTTTTCATCAAAATCCGTTCATCCATTTGAGAGTGAAGTATGATGATGATGATTACGATGGTCATCAAAAGTATTATATGTTTTATTCCAGGGTATAAGCTTCTTCCTATCCAAATTCTATCAAAATCTGTCCAGCCGTTATTGCATTAAAACTCCCCAAACAGAAAACATACTTTTTTTTTAAAGAAATAAGTCTGCATTCAAAGATTTTTGAAAACACGCTTGCAAACTCGGTAATCGAACCAGCTATAATCCGAAAAAATAAAATCCTGTACTTTTATGGCATCAATCGATATGATCAATCATAAGGTTGATTCTTATGATTGACCCTATCGATTGATCTCTATAACAAGCATGGCAAATTAAATACAAAGAAATTCATAAAAACTAAACTTATACATTCAATGGGACATGATAAAGCACTTTTTCTCAAAGGACCATCATCAAAGAACAGATTACTTATGTTAGTACCTTATAGGCAATTATATTTGACGTCTTTTATTTATTAAAATGACAAAGAACTATTCAAATAAAATAATTTGGACGTGTTTTTAATGCAGGCAGACTCTTTACTAGATAACTGCGTGAGGAACGAGTAATTTAAATATGGAATTTTACAAGTGGAACTCACGTAGTGAAATGGGACGCCTTTATCTTGTATTATTTATTTTTTGTAAAAAACAGAGGGGCAACACCATAATACAGTAGCTGAATATATATATAAAAAAAAAACAAAATTAGACATCTGGAGCATATAATTACAGAGTTATAAAAACGAGACGATATAGACCTTTCCGTGACGGTTCACTTTTTAGTCCTAGTACCCCGTATATCGGTGTGATTTTAAAAACAAAAAACCAGGAATGATATTGCCAGTGAGTGTATGTTACACGATAAACACAAAAACCTTATTAGAAAAAAATATTCCCGGGGATGCTAGGCCCCTAGCCAATGTGGGGCCTCTAGGCAGTTGTCTGACACATAATGACAATACCAAAGCTATTCAAAGCTCTAAAGTATAACATTGCCGGCGTCTATATCGGTTTGCCAGCAGCTATTAGATTTTCCCTTACAAAGTGATGTAGGAACGCAAATATTTCTGAGCATGCCCTAGAAAAAAATATGTACGTCTACCTACACATTTGTTGTACAGAATTTGTGCTTTTATTAAAAGTTTATGAAATGAAATGTATTTATTACAGAGTTCAGACATTGAGGTAGATAAATATATTCCATACCAATATACAGGCTGGAAATTTTTAACCGTACTTGGATGGAAAGTACTCCAAATACTGGAGATAGCAAATTTTACTCAAACGAAACATTCTTTTATTTAAAAAAAAACAAGTCTGCATTCAACAATTTTCGAAAACTCACTTGCCACACTCGGTAATCGAAACGGCTAAAATCCTAATAAATAAAATCCTGTACTTTTATGGCATCAATCTATTGACCTCATTAATCCTATTGGGTCAATCATACGGATGATCCTTATGATTGACCCTATCGATTGATCTCTATAACAAGCATAAAATACGTACGTTTAGATTATAAGTATAGGTATTTATTGTTAGATAGAAGATACGTAATGCAACACTTGTTTGTTATCGTATGAGGTAGTGCTGGCCTCTGGTGTCAGAGTTTGTCAGGCCACCCGAGGGCCTCTGATATGGCTTAACGACTGCTATAAATCAATAACAGCCGGGACCGACAGCTTAGCGTGCCCTCCGAAGCATGGAACGATGGAAAACCGCAAATGACTTCGAAAAGTCGTTGGTGCGGAGCCTAGGATTTTTAACCCGGTATCGTTGGATTCTAAATTGCACTATAGAACCGTTAGGCCACCATCATTTTATGCAACACTGCAATATCATCAATGGCAGTTACTTTATAAAAATCATGATTGTAAAATTTATGTACTTACTTCCTGATTTTCAGCTTATTTTTCACGAATATATTTAACTTAGTAAAACATTACACTGTGTACATTTTTCACCACATCTCAACTTTCACCTTCCACAAAAGCATTACAAAATGCTTCAACAGAATTTAACACAAAGGATTTAAGCATTGAGAGTATCGCTTCACACTTTTTTTTTATTTGTTATATTATGTGAACTGCAGAAGAATAGTTGGACCATTTTTCCGTCGACTGAAATACTTCGGACATTACATTTATACCGTGTTGTACAGTTAATTAAGTATAACTATTTGATATCGGTTAGTTGTTTTTTACACTCAATAATTATCCGAGCACATACTAGTGATACTTGCGTGCATCATAGGTAACTCAACACTTAAGTCAACTCAACTCAATGCATTTCATCCATATATATTTTTCTGGTTTAAGAGCTCAGCTCTTGTCAGTGGAATAATTTCGAGCATTCCTATCTTCAGCCAAAGTTTTTACTTCCCTAGCACGACAAGACAATTATATTGTGTTCTTTTTTATCGGACGTGTAAATGTCCTTTTAGGTCCACTTCTTCTCTTCCCCATCTATCCTGGTTTATAAGAAGTTGTAATGTCATGTCAGGTGGCCAAGCATCTTCCCTCTTCTTCTTTCTATGGTCGATAGTAAGTTTCGTTCTCTCAATTTCACTCGTTTGCATACTTTGCCACCCCCGTCACCCCATTAGGAACGAAATTTCAAAAAATCTCTCGTTATTGCATCCCTAGGGTTGACACCTGTCACATTGACATGGTCGCTATGACAGCAGTCCCTTTGACACCCGTCTCTTTGACACCCGTCACTTTGACACCCGTCACTTTGACACCCGTCACTTTGACACACGTTACTTTGACACCCGTCACTTTGACACCCGTCACTTTGACACCCGTCACTTTGACACCCGTCACTTTGTCACCCGTCACTTTAGACACCCGTCACTTTAGACACCCGTCACTTTAGACACCCGTCACTTTGACACCCGTCACTTTGACACCCGTTACTTTGACACCCGTCACTTTGACACCCGTCACTTTGACACACGTCACTTTGACACCCGTCACTTTGACACCCGTCACTTTGACACCCGTCACTTTGACACCCGTCACTTTGACACCCGTCACTTTGACACCCGTCACTTTACACCCGTCACTTTGACACCCGTCACTTTGACACCTGTCACTTTGTTTATTTATTTATAATATCACATACACTGATTACATGAATACATTCAAATTACGAGTATATATAAAAAACATACAAAACTGGATACAAACAATTGTTTCTGTAATCGACGATAATGAGACATACATCACTCAGTGGCAATTCTCCTAGACATATTTTCCCTAAATCGGTTTGAATGATAGGAGATGTTCTTTTCTGTACCCCTGGCAAGTGTGTGCAAAATTTCATAATGAGCGGTTGAGTAGTTATGGCGTGAAATCGTAACAAACAAACAAACTCACTTTCTTATTTAGACAGGTCTTTGTATAACATATACCGTCATTATAGCATGTAATGTGTAATCCTTCAATTACTTGCTGGGTAAACTCAATTCAATTCAAAACTGAAATAGTCCTTCGGTTTTTGTAAAAAAAGCGCTTTTTTGGTCGAGGTCATGATTTGGCTTAGTAGAAAAAACAGTAGTAGTATAATAGCAGTCTAGTTTCTAGTAATTCGCTTCGTTCTACTCTTCAAAGGACCCAAGGTACTGTTCACAGAGATACCGAGCCGAAATACTTGGGACACTTGTGCTGCTTGTTTGAAGTGGACATGTGACGTCACGTTCAAAGAGGCAACGAACCGTGGTGCTCCGACGTCCGATGTCGTATATTGTCTATTTCACTTTTTTGCTCGAAGGTATTGAGTGAATTTCTGAATTCGGAAGTGAGGAATTCTTTGTTGGTTTTACCCCGATCTGTATCGGGATTCCGCACTGGTTGTTAAGAGTTTGGCGTGTGGATTGTAACTAAGGGCGTGATACATTTAGATATTTGTTTTGTTTCGTATCATAGAGTGATATGGCTATCCTAAAATATTTGGATGTTTTTTATATAAAAATTTTATCTTATACATGTTTAGTGCACTGTGTTATATCATAACTGTCCCGGAGTAGGCATTGGTTAAGTGAGATTGTCTCATAGTAAATTCCTGAAAGATTGCTATACAGTATTCCGAAAAAAAAAAACGTTGGCCCATTAAAGAACATTTTTGACTTACTTTTATGTTTATTTGTTTAGCTTTAGTAATTTCTTAGTACCCTCATCATCATCATGTCAGCCTTTAGAAGTCCGCTGCTGAACATAGACCTCCCCAAAGAGCGCCATGACGAGTGATCTTGTAACACCTCCATCCATCGACTTACACTTCGCTTGCTTGTTCGTGGTCGCCATTCGAGAAACTTTCCAACTTTGAGAGCTATGTCAGTAACCTTGGTTCTTCTACGAATTTCCTCGTTTCGGATTTTATCACGTAGTGAAACACCGAGCATAGCTCTCTCCATTGCAAGCTGAGCGACTTTGAGCTTGTGTATGAGACCAATAGTTAGCGACCACGTCTCAGTGCCGTATATCATCACTGGCAACATGCACTGATTATAAACTTTCGTCTTGAGGCTCTGCGGTATCTGCGACGAGAAGATATGGCGTAATTTCCCGAACGCTGCCCATCCAAGTTGGATTTGTCGGTTAAACTCTTTGTCGAAGTTGGCTTTTCCCAGTTGGATCGTCTGACCCAAGTAGACAAAGTGATCAACAGCTTCGATAATACCGATCCCAACATAAACCGGCATAGGTGCGACATGGGCATTTGACATGATGTTCGTCTTACCCATGTTCATTTTAAACCTACCTGTTGGGAAACAATATTAAGGTATTATGCTTAGGTCTTCCAGGGTTTTTGCTATGACTTTATCATCAGCAAATTGAAGGAGAGTGATAAATTCGCCATTGATGTTTACAACATATTATATAGTAGTACCTTATAAGAAATACCGTAGTACGTTATAAGAAATTAATTTTGAATAATTAACTTTAATTGAAGTACATTTTCAGCAATAAAAAATTATTTAATGTCAAAATAATCATGCACTTGATAGATTTAGGAACATAAGTTGATTATATATACATATAAAGTTATCTTGGGATCATTATTACGGTATATAAAACAAACCTAAGTTTGGTTATGTTATCCTTAGTTTAAAATAGGTTTGACAAGCCTACGGTTAGGCTAAACCTTTGTTAGCATATAAGATAAAGTTTTAACGCTTTGGTGTTGTTATTTACCTTTTAACCATAAAGCAAGTGGCACTTATTCATAACCTGACAATATACAAGCTAGTTGATATCTCATAAAAGCTTGAAATTTACTCAGAAGTTAAATACCTATCTTAAATATATTATGAGTTCAGGGGCCTGGACATGACACTTTGGCCCATCTTTAAACATTTGGTGCGCCAGAGAGGCCAATGTTACAACCATGTCCTGGTGATGGGAATCCCGCCGGAGGACATTGAAAAGCTAAAACGCATAGACTTTCGCCTGCACTACACGTCAGCGACGGTCTACGTCAAGATAAAGGGATTTAAGTCGAGGGGTGCAGGGGTTATGGCGGTGTCGGGGGAGTTGGAGGTCGTGGCAAGTCCTCAAAAAAAAACCGCCACCGAGGTTGGTAATAATCATAGGCTACGTAGTAATAATAATATAATAATAATCAAAATTAAAATTAACATCATACAAGCCAACATCCAACACAGCGTCACAGGCTTCGCTGCCCTGCGTAGAACCCTGGAAGAGCAACCAAACACAATAGCGCTGGTCCAGGAACCCTATTTAACTCGTACAAAGGTGGGTGGTTTCAACGCCCTTCGGGGCACTGTCTTTGCTCCCCCCGTGCAAAGCAAAACACGGACATTTATATATGTACCAAATCCTTTTAAAGCGTCGTTGGTGACACATTTGTGCACCGACGACCTTACGGTAGTAAAACTGGAGACAGGTCTGCTGAAGAAACTCAGCACTATCATTTTAGCATCGGCGTATATGGACATTACGGCCGAGGTGCCTCCTCCGGCACTTGAAGAGTTAATGCATTTTTGCATGCTGAACAACATGGAATGTGTGATAGGTTGCGATTCAAACGCCCATTGCACGGTATGGGGATGTCCAGACTCAAACGAAAGAGGAAAGGATTTACTGGACTTCAGTCTAAGACACAACCTCAATATACTAAATCGAGGCTCAGAGCCAACGTTTGTGACGTCTTGGGCCAAGACAATAGTAGATATTACCACCAGCGAAATTGCTGAGACAATCAGAGACTGGCGAGTGGCGACGGATGAGATCTCTTGTGCAGATCACAGAAGAATCAGGTTCAGATTGGATGTGGGAGAGCAAGAACCTCGGACCTACAGAAATCCAAAGAAGACTGACAAGACTCTATTCAGAGAAACTCTTGATAGGAGTTTGTCAGAAGCACCACAAGTAGAAGCAACTAAAGAACTTATACCACAGGAGATAGAAGACACCATACAGTGTGTAGTAAGCATTCTGAAAGGAAGCTACGAACGATCATGTCCTCTAAAAACGTAAACCAGCAAAATATTGCTTAAAAAAGATAGATGGTGGAACAAGGAACTCAGTAAACTGAGGAAAAAAACGAGACACCATTTCAACAGAGCCATGAACACCGACCTGGAGGTAGATTGGCAAGAGTTCAGGAAAACTCGACACCAACTCAAAGTAGAGGTAAGCAAAAGTCGGAACAGTTCGTGGAAAAAATACAGTAGCTCGATCCAATCGGAGAGCGAGACCGCAAGATTGCGAAAAATGGTTTCCAATGATACAAAGGTAAGATTTGGTACTCTAAAGAAACCAGATGGTACATATACCACATCAGATCAGGAGCAATTTGAACTCCTACTTAAAACCCATTTCCCAGACAGTATACTAGACAATGAAGTCGTTTGGGAAACTCCGACATCAAGTGAACCTTCAAGAAGTGACTGGAACTTTGCAAATTGAATCGTCACGGAAGAAGCACTTCTGTGGGCGGTAAGCACCTTCCAACTATTCAAAGCCGCGGGGCTTGACGGGATCTTTCCAGCTCTCCTGCATTGGAGTCGAATGAAGATCAAGTCTCATCTTGCTGCTATTTTTAGATCATGCCTTGCCTGGAAGTATATACCAAAGGCTTGGCGGGAAGTTAAAGTAGTATTTTTGCCTAAACCAGGCAAATCAGATTACACAAATCCAAAGTCGTTTAGGCCAATAAGCCTTAGCTCGTTTCTCCTAAAAACACTAGAGAGACTATGCGACAAATACATTCGCAGTGGACCACTGGTTGACAAACCAGTACACAAAAATCAACACGCCTATCAATCAGGCAAATCTACAGAAACAGCCCTCCACCAGGTGGTTCACAAGATAGAATCCGCACTGGAAAGCAAGCAATCTTGCCTTGTAACCTTTATCGATATAGAGGGAGCGTTTGATAAAACAACGTTCCCCAGTATTGAAGGTGGGCTGAGGAATCAAGGCGTGGACGAAAGAGTGAATAAATGGGTCACAACAATGGTCACGAGAGGCTGTCCGCAGGGAGGCGTATTATCTCCGCTGCTATGGGTAGTAGTGGTGAACGAAATTCTCGACCTATTAAACAGGGATGGTATAGTAACCATAGGATATGCAGACGATCTGGCTATCATGGTCTCCGGACTTTTCGAAGCAACCCTATGCGAAAAAATGCAGAAGGCGCTTCGGGAGGTCGAGAGATGGTGTGAACGCCACACTCTATTTGTAAATCCACAAAAAAACTGAGATGGTTTTATTCACTCGAAAGATGAAAACAGCTAATGTACGACTTCCTACACTGTTTGGAACAAAACTTTCACTCAGCAAGGAAGTGAAATATCTTGGCATATGGCTGGATAGTAAGATGTTGTGGGCGAAACAACTAGACCATATAACCACAAAGGCAATCAATATTTTATGGCAATGCACCCGAGCAGTGGGTAAGGACTGGGGTCTGAAACCTAAACTGTGTCGTTGGCTGTATACTGTGATAGTACGACCGGTCCTCACATATGGATGCGTACTGTGGTGGCCGAGAACAAATCTGGTGACTACAATCACCAAACTACAGCAAGTCCAAAGATTGGCATGCTCTCTAATCAGCGGCTGTACGAAATCAACTCCATCAGCCGCTTTAGACATTATTCTGGGTCTGACCCCGCTGCATTTACATATCCAGCAGGAGGCGATGGCTTCAGCACTAAGGATCAAATCTACAAATCAGTGGAAAGGCACCGGGCCCATTACGAACCACTCAAAAGTATTAGACAAAGCAACGAGAATAATCCCAGAAGCATGTCAGGGAACGGACAAGGTAGCTAGCATATACCTAGATAAAAAGATGTATGAGCTGATTACGGAAGACAATGCTTCAGAGGATCTCTCTTGTTCACATAACATTTACAATATTTTCACCGATGGTGCGAAAAACAAGTCGAGGGTTGGTTGTGGTTTTTACTCTCCGGAGCTAGGAATCGCACAATCGGAAGCCCTTAACAAAACCACATCAGTATTTCAGGCAGAAGCTATGGGACTACTGTTGGCGGCAAGAGCAATATCTACGCTCGATGTACCTTCACCTAGTACAAATAGTGACTGTGAACTCCTTACTTTCATCACAGATAGTGCAGCCATCATCTATGCACTAAGGAAACCTGTAACTAGGTTGAGGGTAGTTTCAGAATGTCATGAGACCCTACAAAACTTATCTGAAAGGTATAAATTAAAGTCAAGTGGACGAAAAGCCACGGTTCATGTCCAGGAAATACCAAAGCAGACATGCTTGCCAAGGAAGGAGCTAAGAAACATATCGGAAAAGATGCGGTTAAGCTCTGTAAACCCACCGCAATGGAGGTAAGAAACCTACTTGTTCAATACACAGAGAGAGAGCATCAAAATTGGTGGAACAAGAAAACGGATTGCAGAAATACAAAATTTATGTTTCCATCCCGTAACAGGAAAATCACCAACAATCTGCTAAGGCTGACTAGGCAAGACCTTCGTTTTATGGTAGGTCTCATCACGGGTCATTGCAACCTAAATTACCACCTGCACAAAACTGGATCTACAGACAGTCCTCTGTGCCGTGGATGTATGCAGGAGGAGGAGACTGTGGAGCATGTGCTTTTGCATTGTGCAGCCACGGAAGAGATATCACAAAAAACTGGTCTTTTACAACAGGGTAAAGTGGATTCACAGGCCCAACGAAATTCAAACTCCAATAATAGTAAATTAACACCATCTACAGCGACATCACTGGAACAGCTTTGCCAGCGACCTAAAGCCGTGCTCCGGTATATAAAGGAGTTTGGGTGGCTTGGGTAGAGGCTGGCAGGGGGAAATGCACAATACACCCTAAGCGGGACGTCAGTGCAGGCCTTATCGCCCCCATCTCGAATAAGAATAAGAATATATTGAATAGAATAGCATAAGGAGTACTCATAGACACAAAGAAATGTAATTGTTATATTTTTTATCGATTTTACCACCAGATTCGGAATACACTACATAGAAGAACTGGCAAGAAATTATGTAGCGAATATATTTTTTATTATCATTATTTACAATAAAAATTAACACATTATTATTATCATACTAACAACCTGTATGTGATACTTGGTCATAGTGATATTTTATTATCATTTTACAATCACCATAGTTACACCTGGTACAATAATAGCATTTAAACAAAGTGATCCTAATCTAATCATTTCGAACACAATCACATTAACCATATTGGTTATAATAACATCACATTGAACCGACAGTACCTATGTAGTATTTGTATACTCTTTGATACCTATTTGCAAAATAGTCAGTTACACACAGTAAATATGAGACAAGGAAATAGTAGCAGAACAATAAAGTAATATCAATAGTACTTAACTTGCCAGGGTCAGGGCGGTCGCACTCCGCAACAAGTACAAATAAATTCGTGAACCCAATATTCGGGTCCGTTCAGTCGAGTGTCAAGCGTGCGCTCGATGAGTCGCGCGCCTTGTACTTAGCGATAGAGCACCTACTTACGTAAGTTATTGACAAACTTTATTTGTGTTTTAATTATGTGTACCAAGAAGAAAGCTAGAAAGTACTGCATAGCATTCGGCTGTTTGAATAGTGATAGAAATGACGAATTGTCATTCTTTACGTTTCCAAAGGATATTGAAAGGTAATAAATTGTAATACCTATAATAGGTCCTAGTTATGTAGTTAATATATTGATATTTTTTTATTACGTAGGTTCCTATAGTTTTATGTTATTTCATTTGTGTTCCGTACCGATGCTACGCATATTTAAGGTTTTTCCGCGCAGAAATAAAGTCGATTTAATTCGATCAACGTAATTTTATAATTGATTATAGTAGGTATTGTTGATCGGAAAATGAATTACAGTGCTGACTTAGTAAGTAGCCTACAACTAATTAGGAATTTATATAATATATGTCTCGTATAATACCTACCTACTTTTAATACCTTTTATTACGTAGGTAGCAATTTATTTTTCACTCATTAAAAAGCATGGAATTCAGACAGGCACCTTTATTCATCAAAGTGCAATACCTATAGAATATAATCATAATCAACCAACGACACGTAGGTAGGTATCTCACTAAAGTTATCGGCGGTCTGAAAACGGGATAGGTAGGTAGTAAAAATGAGATAGTAGGTCTATTCTGATAAGAATGTCATTGTATGTAATAGAACTATTTTAATTTATAATAATAAGTAATAACATAACACATTATTACTTATTTATTCTGTAACAATATCTAAGTCATAACATATCACAGAATAATTAGTAGTACAAGTACCTAGTCATATCTTAATATAACCCTACCGAGCGAAAAAGGGACAGAGCGATTCTGAAACGGTTAGAGCAATGGAAGTTTTCGAGCGTTGTGATACGGTGCATTCTAGCCTGCACGCGGTGGGCGAGCGCCTTCTAGGTAAATATAATTTTAATAATAATTAAATTGCACTTTATAGCGTTGTAGCGAGAGTCGCTATTTATTTAAATGACTTTACTCAGTTAGCCTTCTGTACTTGTACCATTATTTATTCTGTGCCAGGGTCCTGTTGGTGCGACGGCCACAGTAAAAGTGAAGCCACTTCATAAAAATAGCAGAAAAATATCATGCCACCTCACAACATTTTTCCACCAGGCATTCGTCAAACAGATCGACCAATCAGGAACCATCAATAGCGTCAGGAGTGACGGAAATGTACAATTCAATTCTAATAAATCACATTTGGATATCCATAATAATCGTATTTTAAATATTGTGAGAAAATTTTAAATCATTATATTTTTTATGGAATTATACTTATAGATATTTCAGAGTTATACCAATCTGCCATCATTAATGACTACATACACAACTTTTCACACACAAATTGTTAAGTTTTCTTAGAATAATGAATAACTCTATTCTACCACATTATCAGTTTCGTTCAAAAACATATTTTTTTATTACCACAGATTACAAACTTACCATAGATCTAAGAAGACATATTTACAAATAGATTCAATCGGTTGTCTCTTTTGGCTTGACAAGCAATATCAAAGAGTATAGTAATCTATGGAGGATTTATTCAATGCAAATATTTATTACAATGTTAAATATTAATTTATAATATAACGCACTCATAAAAATCAATTATTTTTATTAAAGGCAAGTGTCTTTCTTAATAATCCGGCGGAGGATAAATTTTCCTTACCAACATAATACCTGAATCATTTGTAGTTGGAGCATATTTCCACAGTGTTTTGATATTATTTAAATTCGGACAGTGTTAATCTAGGTTCCCCATAGTATTTTGTTTTCAAAATTCTTACCTGAAACGAAATATAATCGAATATTCCATTTTGCATATAAATAAGGAAAATGCAATATTTGTTTATATTTAGTTTTACTTATATAGTAGGGAACCTAGATAAATACTAACCAAATTCGAATAATATCATAACAATGTGTAAACATGCTCCAATTACAAAATGATATAAGCTACGTTTGTATGGAAAATTCATTCTCCGCCGACCCTTTTAATAACAACAACTAACTAATAATTATTTGCAATAAATATAAGTAGCATTGAAATTCATCGGGCTAGACCACTTGTACTTACTAATAAGCCCAGTAATGGCATGTGGTGGTTTCATGTAGTAGTTATCTAGTATTTTTGTAGTAGTATATGTTTGTTGATAAAACAATTAAACATTTCAATAGCCCTCTATAAACTACCAATTAATTAAGTCCAACCCTTGAATCTAATTGCAGAATTTTCTCTTCCAGGAAGGAACTTAACCCTTTGAACTTCTTGCTATTCGTACGGAGCAATTTGCGAGCAAAACCGCATTATATAACGCGTGACCACCAACCAATTAAAAGTTATCAGTCCGGTATTAGCAAAAACTACAATCACAATATAGATGAGTATTAAACCAGTATGTCAACTCACATGAATACATTAAAAAAACAATACGTCAAAAGTTTATTTATGCTTCATATTGGTCAGACTTGCACTCATATTTTACCACATCCGTGCCATGGGCTAGGCCCTGCAAGGCAGGCGTTTGGCTATGAAAGCTAAGCGTTAAATCGCATTAACCGATGCCGACGTAATCCAACACAACACGCACGTTTGTGTACGGCTGTACGCGAATTAAGGTAATCCGTTTTTAGAGTTCCGTACCCAAAGGGTCCATACGGAATTCCATTGTTGTGGCAACGCTGCTTGCCTATCTGTCCATCTATTATATCCGTCCGTATTAGATCCATGACCCAACATAGAAAATCCTAACTGAAATAAAATTATAATATTAAAATTTTGAGAACAGGCCTGCAGTGGGTAAAACCTTTTCCTGTACTTGTATACTTAAAAAGATTTTTGACACTATTCTATCCTATCCTGTTTATGTACGGAACCTTGAATATGCGAGGCACGTTTGACAAATCGTTTTTTTTTTTGTCACTTCTACTGGTATATCTTTTGATGTGTCATTATGATCAGAGATCAAGTTCTCTGTGTGTAATTTTATTAATAGTTTTGAATGACGAAAGAATCTAAAGATTTTTAGCTTGTTTTCTTTCTAGGGTAGGTATAATAAATAGAGGAGATTATAATGAGGAGAGATAACAAAAAGAGCAATAAATTTGATCATGCATAATATTTTATTAAACAGTGTATGCTCTTTCTAAAATGTTTGTGCCGATCATCCACGTAGAGATGATACGGCGCAGGGGCTAACGGGATGTATCGAAAAATTGCTATGCTAAAAAATAGATCAGAGTTATATAATCTAGATGTGGATCATTTTCTAAAGAAAGTTTGATGTATAAGTCTTCACTGTTTTATACAAATATCAAATGTGTTTACTGGAATATTTCTATATTGCTGAAAATAAGTACATAAGCGAATTGTATCGACAGGGTGCGGAGATAAACGAGAATAAGTTTTAATTACTTTCGAAAGGTCGCTTTTCCGGATTTGGCTCGTATTAGCCACACATGGCTACACAAGATATTTTAACACTGTTTACAGTTCGTAGCAGTCAACACCTTATATATACTTGAAACGGTCTGCGTAGTTTAAGGGTTTCGTATATCAAAAACTTATCGTAACCTAATTGGAACTCTTCAGATAGATTCTGTAGAACTTAAAAGCCACTTAAGAGTTATACATGGTTGAGTAGTATTTATAATCTAGTAGAAAAAAACACTTTATTTGAAAATATCCAATTCTTAGGTTTAGCATCATCATCATCAGCCCGTATTCGTCCACTGCTGGTCTTAGGCTTCTCCTTGTGAACGCCACTGAGTCCGATCTTCGGCTCTCTTCATCCTATTGCTACTGACTGCCTTTCGAAAGTCGTCACTCCATCTGGCCGGCGGACGTCCTACTAGGTACTAGGTTTGCCTAAACGCGGTTTCCATTCTAGAACTTGTTTACCCCAACGGTTGTCGGTTCTTCGAGTTATGTGAATGGCCCATTGCCACTTCAGCTTGCTTATTCTTTGAGCTATGTCGGTTACCTTAGTTTTCATGAGGATCTCTTCATTTCAGATTTTGTCCTTTAGAGAAACTCCGAGCATAGCTCTCTCCATAGCTCCCTGAGTGAATTTAAATTAGTGGACCAGCCTCACCATGAGTGTCCACGTTTCAGCTCCCTAGGTCATAACTGGCAGAACACATGCGTTGAAGACTCTCGTCTTTAGGCACTGTGGTATGGTAATTCTTAAGTTCAGGGAAAAATATTAATTGAGCATTGACGACTGCCTAGGAAGTTAAAGAAGCGAAACTTTATGTATCATATTACACTATTATCTTTTGGACCGATATGAGATCCAAATGCGTTTCTAAATATAACACTAAAAAGTAAAAATCAATAATATTTCTAGACTCTTTTGTCCTAATAATTATGTTGTATAACTTTAAATTGTAGTCATAAAGTAACATTAAAACATACTTAGATAGATCCTTCATATTATTATAATTCCCGAAGTATATAACTTTCTACATGGAGTCAGTAACTGCGATAAAAACGGTCTTAAAACATGCAAGCGTAGAAGTTCATTAAATATTATTTTTCATTTTTGATTTCATCATCGAACAACTAGATGTACGGCAAAGTATCCTTATGTGGTTGATATTCCACTTATACAAACTAAACGCTTGCGTCTGCATTCATTGATTGAGATAGTGGATCAAACCCAAGCCTCTCAAAGTAATTTAAATCTTCCATGGCAGATCCAAGTTCCCGTCAATGTAACCACTATACCAGGAGAACTATCTGCGTGTAAAGTATGTGATGATGATGATGATTATGATTATGAATATATAAATAACCTGTATTTTCTCTGTGAATTTGTAAATTCTTTTGAGAAAATAAAAAAAAATACCGTAAGAGTTGATAAAAATGTTACCACACGCCCAGTTATAAAGAAAGGATTTTTAAAAGTCATTACCCCAACAACACGGAGTCAGTTGGAGTAATTGAAACTTGTGTTTTCCATGTTCATTCCAAATTCGTACTAAGCCGGAACGTAAGTATACTTCATTAAGCATACCCAGAGGTAAACATGGCGAATTTCCTTGGAAAGTGCTCTGTAGCTTGTATTTACCGTCCGCGGACGGAATAGCAAGTAATAAATTATAATAAACTGACTCCATAAGAACGGTGTCTTTACAGTATGAGTTTAAAGTAGGAGGGCGTTCATTATAACCAGCGCGACACCATACAATGCTTGAGAGTAAAGTCACAGGTAAAGTGCTATAGAGTTAGCAAAAATAAATTTGAAACAACATTTTGCAGGAGTACGCCTGCGGAAGTACCATCGCTTTGCCAAGCAGTAGTGTGCAAATATTACTTTGTTCCGGTTTGAAAGCATCCTTAAAATGTCTCAGGGCAGTAAGGGTAGCGAGCGCATTGCAGTGCCGTAAGACTTTGCTATTTCAAATTCCATATGGCACACAACAATTACTAACATAGCTCAGAAAATTAACAAGCTGAAGTAGCAATGGGCTGGTCATATCTCTCAAAAAACCGACAACCGGTGGAGTAAAGGAGTTCTAGGGTGGTAATATCATATAGGCAAACGCAGTGTAGGATGCCTGCGGGCCAGATGAAGTGACGACTTGCGAAAATGCATTTATGCATTGCGAAATATGGCTTGGAACTGGATGAGGAGAGCCAAAGATCGGGCTCAGTGGCGTACACTAGGAGAGGCCTATGTCCAGCATTTGTCGAGTAAAGGCTGATTATGATGATACTGCAATTGCAAAATTGCTTATTAAAGCAGGCGTGTGGTCACCACAAGGAGAAAGACAAACATGTCATTCAATTTTAAAAAAAGGTATGTCAGTAACGACTACTGTGTCTGCCAGTTTAATTACATAATCATGTACTTAAGATATCACACAGTTAATCCTAAATTCTTCTTTAGTAGAAAACATCCAAATTATAAGTCATAAAAGAAAACTCCGCTCCAAATCTCTTAGGTCCTGAATAATTCTTTGCGAAGTTGAAACATCTGTGGCCTCTTGGGACTCTCAGATTTTTGTCGGCGACAACGGTCCATTAGCAGATCTTGTACTTTTCTATTTACTATTTACTTTGCTTTCATTTTCCCTTTGTGTTGTTAATTAAACTTGATTTTGGTACTGCTCGTACTGAGTAATTAATAATTACCTGTTTATATTCAAATTCAAATAGTTATAGCATTCATAATGTTAAAAATGTAGATGGTAAAAAACATAATCCATACCAATATATAAAAGTGAAACGGTGTCTGTTTGTCTGTTTGTTTTTTTGTTTGTTTGGGGTGCTTTCAAGCAATAACGGCTGGACGGATTATCATGAAATTTGCACTGGAGGCAGTCTATAAAGCTCCAAACATAGGAATAAAACATAGGATACTTTTTGTCCCGGAAAATTGTAAGTTTCCACGGGAAAACTGGAAAATGTTGATTATTCGCTGTAAGGAACGGTTGCCATGGAAACGAAATAACAAGTCTGTCAAAAAACATCAAGAG
Organism: Alsophila aescularia; assembly: GCA_946251855.1. Classification (NCBI taxonomy): domain Eukaryota; kingdom Metazoa; phylum Arthropoda; class Insecta; order Lepidoptera; family Geometridae; genus Alsophila; species Alsophila aescularia. Next base: position 30,362,976 of record OX276378.1, read on the forward strand.
CATTTGTGCTGTACCTATTATTGCATTGGTTTTAAATATCATAGAAGAACAAAGGATGCTTTTTTTTTGCGATAAACAGTAGTCCACACGGACGAAGACGCGGGCGGGAAAGCTAGTATTTAAATAAAATATCTTTACGGACCCTGTCAGGCATAGCAACTAGCAGAGAGCAGGAGTTATACATTAAAGTCAGATACCTACAGTAATTAGATAACACTAAGAAAATATGCAAAGTATAAAAAAAAATTAAGAATAAAAGTTTAAATTTAGCGACAAAAACATTTTACTTTTGATTAGGATTACGGTTATAAATTTAAAACCCGTGAATGTTGCAGTGTGGAGGTAAAGGTGTGCGAGTGGATAGGTAGAAAAAATTAACAATAAAAGTTTAAATTTAGCGACAATAACATTTTACTTTTGATTAGGATTATGGTTATACATTTAAAATCCGTCAATGTTGCAGTGTGGAGGTAAAGGTGTGGGAGTGTATAGGTAGAAAAAATTAAGAATAAAAGTTTAAATTTAGCGACAAAAACATTTTACTTTTGATTAGGATTATGGTTATATACATTTAAAACCCGTCAATGTTGCAGTGTGGAGGTAAAAGTGTGGGAGTGGATAGGTAGGTAGGTGGTAGGTCTATAGGTATAGGTATCCACTTGTTGAAGCTCGTCCATCATTACGGGAAGTACTTCCGACCGAGCCAGGTGTTGTTGGCCCGAGGACAGCTGTCCGACTGTTCCTCGTTGCAAATTCTATACCTTCTGATTCGCGGCGAGAATATCGTTTGCGCAATGTAGGCGTTGTATTGTACTCTTGCACCATGTGTGATCACTGTAATTCAGTTCACTTGGTAAGAGACCAGATGGCGCTGATTTCAATGCAGTGGTTGAGGTCACCACATCACTCCCTCTCTAGACCGTGGGTCGATAATGAGTGTGAGCAGCTGCATAAGTGCTTGTCTGGTACAAGCATGGTCTAGAGAGGGAGCTGCTCGAAGTCTGCGGCGAGTCGAGACTGAGCATAGTTGACGCTGGTGGTCCACAGTGAATCGGGACCGAGAGTGCGTCGTGTCGCTAGAGTGGTCTATTGTGAGTCGAGACCGTCCACGTTGAGTTGGTGTAGCGACGTAATATCCCTGGTGGCTTTTAGTGACCAAGACCAGTTTCAGGTGTTCAGAACTGAGCCAGGGACTGTGTGCGATGAGCTGGAGCGTTGGTTCATGGCGTACACGCTGGAGAGAGCTGGCCAGGCGATGATCCAGGTGTGAAATGCGGTGAAATGTGTGCTCCAATCGCTGGTGAGTCTGTGTTGATCAAGATGATCGAGGAAGCATGGTGAGTTGGCTGCTTTGGATCTTAAGATAAGGCTCGATGGCTTTACAGAACGGCTGTAAAGCCGTTCTTGAATTGTGCTTACCTACCATTCTTTTGTCCAGTATACATAAAATAGATAAGATAAAAGAAGATAACATTTTAAAGAGTATAGATTGGTGTATATTGTATTTTTAGCAATGGTCGAAATTACATAATTTTTTATTGTACAATTATTATATTTGTGGTCACCAAGCCAAAACTTTATTCAAACTAGTACATCACTCAACAACTAATTTCAAACTCATTATGAAATGCAGTTAAATTGTCAGGACATGGTAGCAAAATTGAAATATCAACAGCAAACAGGATACAATTCGATTAAAATTTTTGGTCTGTAAGTCATGTATGTGTGTAATAAATAATAAACATCTGAGAACACTTCCTTGAGGCATTGAGCTAATCATTATCTTATTATCACATCGGTATTCATGTTTTGATACTCGCAGTTTTCAATTTCAACATATTGTTCATGATCTTTTAGGTATAAAGAAAAGCATTCATGAGCAAGGTCCCTTACACCTATACCGAACAATTTGTTATGCAATATCTGATGAAACTTTGTCATAAGCTTTGCACATAATGAGTAATACACCGATCACGTAGTTTTTTTTTGTATTGAGAATATTAATAACTTGGGAATGCTAATGTGAATTTACCTAATGAAATAGATTAATTTTGTTGTTGATTTTTCTTTGACTTGAAGCTGATACCAAAATTAAAAGAGATTTTTATCTTTATAAACTTTTAAATTGTTTTTATAAACATACTTAGTTACTTAAAAATAACATAATTTATCAATACTATTGAACTAATACTACGTTTTTACTATTATTTCTTCTGTGCTAATACGGATAAGTTCCTCCCGTATCTACTCTGTAAATTCCGTACCTGCAACAAATTAAAAAAGACGTTTAAAAACACGCCAGGTCCATCATCAGGTTCTCATGATCAGGAATAAAAATATTATTCGTTACGACATATCTATTTATCCAAAATTCGATGGGTTTCGCTAATAGCCATTCAAGTTTCCTTTACAAACCTTTAAATTCTATCATCAGAACAGCTCGATGGTACCAAATTATTGTACTATCGTCGAAATTACATACATTTGCAAAGTTTAAAATGTATACGACCACTAAAAGTAAACCGACAACCTGTTGGTCTAGTGGCTACTATGAAATCAAACGGTCCTGAGTTTAAATCCCGCAAGGTGCAATTATTTGTATGATTTAACAGAAATGATTGTTTTCGAGTCATGGATGTAATATTCGTATCTATGTATGTTTATCTGTTATCTATGGCCCATAGTACAAGGTATCCTAGTTGCTAGGTAATTGGTGTTAATTGTCCGGAATATATTTATTTATTTTATTTAATGTAATTTGGATAATTATTAAAATTAAATAAAAAGTGATACTAAACGGGTTACTTTTTTACAGTGCTTGTGCCTTTATTAACTAAATTCAACAAAATATAATTAGCTAACTACTTGAAACAGTTGGACAACCCACATGTCATTACAGCTTTATAAGTATCCGAGTGTTCTAGCCCAATACCAGTTGACAGAGTACCCAACAAGCTGGAAGCATTGCCCCGTTGAAATGCAATGCTAATTTAATCAGCCAAATAAATACGCGTCGCATCGATCAGGCGATTAGATAGATTTTGAAAATACGATGAGATCTCTGTACCAATAACTCAACACCAAATAGTTCAAATATGTTACCAATACTGAAGTTAGCATATTATGACCGCTTGAGCTACTCAGACGAAGTAACCACGGTGCCAACTCTACTCTGTGTCTCAGTGTGTGTGAGACACAGAGTACTACTTGTTTGACTACGGAACCCTAAAAACGGAAAATTCAAAACTACTTACTCAGATTTTGATAGATCACTAGTTCCAACCACATAAGGCTCCCCAGTACATGTTTGCGTCCTCGCTTCTGCATAAGATCTGCATTTGCTTGCAACAAAATGACTGGGGTATCTGAGACTGACAACGTAGTAGTTGTAACTTAAGGCGTGAGAGCAAATGTTCTTTATGGGAAAGAAAGTACAAGCAGGCTGGAGGGCTCCACCGTTAAAGTATATGTCAACGTCACCACAAGGGAATCTGTATCCGAAGAATAAACCGCTTGTGTGGATGACTTCGACGTATTGCGCGTCAGTGCGTTGAAGTCTTTTATTATCGGCGTACCAGAGGGGTCCAGCTGGATCTATACCTAAAAATAATAATTTGAATCAGTTAACATACACTCTAATAATAAAATAAAACAAATATTATGAAGGCGAAAGTTTGAATTTATGTATTTGTGTATGTTTATTACTCCTTCACGCTCAAACGGCTGAACGGATCTGGAAGAAGTTTAGTATAGAGGTAGTTTATACCCCGGATTAACACACAGGCTACATTTTATCCCGGTAAATGCACAATTCCTGAGGGACGCGGATGAAACTACGCGGTGCGGCTATTTTTTAATAATTTAACCCCCAGCACAAGAAGTTAAAGTTTTAGGCTTTTGTCTGTCTGTCTTTGGCATCGTAGTTCCTGAACAGATAGCCAATTTCAATGCGTTTTTTTTTACTTACCAGTAATCTTTCTAACTTTGCCACCCGTGCGTCTACCAGCAGATCCCATCATTTGCCCACCAAGACTGAGGCCTGCCAAGTGTATCTCATCATACGAAACACCGAAGTTGGTAAGCCAATTCACGAAATCGCCAACAAATGTACCGACTTCAGATACCTTCGATTTAGAAGTTACATAGCCTCTTCTAGATATAGGAGACCAATCTACGTTTATGACGTTGACATCGTCGTCTTTTAAAAATTCTGTAAAGCAGATGGAAAGAAAATTAATTGTTATTCTTAAAACAATCATTCAGTCTAGTGTTTCAATCAATTGTAATATTATTATTTACGTACCAAGAGCTAATTCATTCATACCCTCATATGATTGTAACCATCCATGGCTCAGAAAAACAGTAGTTTTACCAACTTTAAAATAAGAATCTCTTAAACTATTAATGTCACCAAACTGTATGATTTGAGGTTCATTTGAATTATTTCTGAAAAAAAAATGAATACATGAAGCTAAATCGTCACTAAGTCATATTATTATTATTTGACTAAGTGCTGGTAATAAGTTGTTTTTTTAAACGGTTTTATTAAGCTTGACCTGTTTGTTGGTTTTTGTTTGTTGGGGTCAAATCTAGTAATTGAAATTTTATACTATTTCTCTTGACCGATTGATCTGAAATTTGGTATACACCTTTAGTTCTGATGACAATACAATAATGTATATGCAGTATCATAGTTTTTAGTTTTTATTAAGGTATTTCTAAAGTGTATTGTATTCTACTAGTCAAGCCCTCTCATTTGATACCCATATAATGAGGAGATAAAAAAAAGTAATCCGCCATTTTGTAGTGGCAGCCATCTTGGATTTGGAATTTTCATAGTGTTTTTTATTCTACTATTTTTTTTTATTTATACCCATATTGAGGGGTTTGAAAAAATATATGTAAACTGCCATTTTGTGGCAGCGGTCATCTTGGATTTACAATAATACTGAATATACATAATTGTGTTGTTATTATAACTAAAGGCGTGTACCAAACTTGAAATCAATCAGTCAACACAAAGTAGGTAAAATTTCAATTACTAGGTTTGACGCAAACAAATAATAAAAGAAATAAACAAAAAATCAACAAATGGCTCAAGTTAAATAAAACCGTATAAAAACCTTAGCACCTTACCTCTTAGTACCAAATAACCGTATAATATGTAACTTAAAAAATATATAATTACTTATTTTATACATGTTGAAGGCATTGATCTAGTTATAGAGGGAAGATAAGTCACGCTTTAAGATCATATAAATAAAAAACAGCACTAGATACAACTACAAACAAACTTACACAGAGCTACATTCCCCTCTCTTACTTGATGTGCATCAACAAAAAAGATGAGGCATATGCAGACTGAAGCTCGCATGAGATAACAACAATTGTTCCAGCTAACATGTGCTAAACAAACACTCTCCGATTGTGACTAAGGTCAATTATTATGTGCTTTGCAGCTTATTTATGCGGTTCACGTCCGAGAAGCTAGTACCATATTTGCTAACTTTTAATGATGGTTAAAGACTTCAACTTAAATTAGATACCTAGCCTACCTGGTCAGTAGAAAGAATGTGGTTGCACTTTTTACATCAAGAGAGAGTATCTTTTCGTCTAATGGTTCTAGTATGTCAACCAGTCCTAAGCTGCCGTCTGCCTCGGGTACGTAGACAAATCGATCTCCTTTTTGAAAATCTTCTACTGGATCATTAATTACAGCGCACTCTGTAAGCATATTAAAAAAAGGTTTTAAGATTTTACGAGCCAGATAGTAAAAACATTAACAAAACACTTAAACTTTTAATCAAAGATAAATAATTTATTCAAATTAAATGCAGACAAAATAACTTAAGATAGAAAAAGTTTTTTTAACAACTGAAACAGCTAAGAAAATAAATACATTAATTACATCCTGTCAAAAAATCTTACCTGAGTAAAATAAGAGCACTTCAACTATAACTAGTACTAAAAAAAATATTCGACTGGAACTTATCATAATTATTGTTGCTTCGGGCTTCGTTTTAAACCTTAATATGAAGAAGAAAATGGCGAGTGTATTAATTTTATAGTCTCACTCACCTCAATAAATTAGATTTAATCTAGAATTGATAATAATCCATATTTATAGAATATATCACGACTCCCAATCGTTGTTTCTAGGTGAGATTAAAAAAGTAATATATGTTAATAATAAGATTAATTATAATGATTATACGCATTACAAAAAGGCTCAGTACATACGAGCAAATTTCAAAACGAAAGGTGAATCAACAATAACTTTGAAGCTTATGATGGGCTCCATTATTGTGTGGCAAAATACGTACCTCAATGAGTGTGTGCGCTTTATTTATCAACTAGCTTTCTCGCCCGTGACTTCATCCGCGTGGACTACTGTTTATCGCGTAAACAAACATCCTATGTTCTTCTAGGATATGAAATACCAATGCAAAAGTAGGTATAGCACGAATGCTCTTGATGTTTTTTGGCATACTTGTTGTAGGAAACGGTTGCCATTAATAAATGGCAACCGTTTCCTACAGCGAGTAGGCAACACTTTTCCAGTTTTCCCGTGGAAACTCGCATTTTTTCCAAAATAAAAAGTATTCTATGTTTTATTCCAGGGTATAAGATATCTCCATTCCAAATTTCATCAAAATCCGAAATTAAGAGGTTGTCTGGAAGAGTTCGCTCTTAGCGATAAGATCGCCCATTGTACTTATTTTAATGAAATACTTTATGTGTAATAATATCTTTTTAGGTGCAATAAAGTATTATCTATCTATCTATCCGTTCATCCGCTATCGTGTGAAAGCTCCCCAAACAAACAAACAAACAGAAAACATTTCACTTTTTTATACTGGTATGGATAAAGCTCACACTCATCGAGGTAAGTGTTTTGCCAGCCATGACCTACACAGACATAGACGTGGTCTCTGACTGAATAATTATCAGGAGTCCAAACTCAAGGTTTTCCAAAGAGTAAAGGAGTGAAGCGTGTTTCAGATCTAACTGTTGACCACGGCTTTTCTTCTGAATAAGCGTGTCTCAAAAAGGCTGAATAAAATTCAACAAGATTTGATTCATACAAAACTATAGTTTACGTGAAATTGACATACATTTTATATGATCATCGTCAAGGTATCCAGTTATGTAGGCGTGGTAGTGGAGGAAAAAAGCGGTAATTTTATCAAATACGAGTATTAACAGAAGTAAATTATTGTTCCATGCTTTTATTGAAACGTTGGTTTTCTATTAGTTAAACTTAGTTCATTTCATTCTTAACTTAAATCATAATCAATATTTTATATCAAATTCAACATCAATATACCAGCCAGCTCATTGGTTCTAAATATTGGAAATTGTTCAGTTTTTTTTAAGATTCCAATGTTTGATAACATTGCGTTTTGCTGTGGGTTTACTTGTTGTTAATATATGATAGATATTCCAAGTATGTTGTTTAAAAATAATAATAAGGCAACTGTTTTTTTTTTCATTTCCGTTCATTTCCATCGATATAAAGCAGCATCATTTCAAGCGTATTTTTTGTTTCTTTAGCATACATACTCGTTTATAAATTTATGACAGGTACTCCTTAATTCGCTTCTGAGAGCTCTGACTCAAGACTAAAATTGTTATAACTCGTTAATTTAAAGAACTTTAAATTCTCAAGTTTGATTTTTACTATATTCAGTAGAACATTTTCTTCACAACTGAGCGTCTAGGCAGAATAACATTGATGTTGTTGAAATTATTGTTAAAGATATACAAAAATAAAAGTTTTTGTTATGAAATTAGTCTTAAAGATTTCCAAAAATTTGAATTTAAAAAATGCTTCTTTACGTATAAGAAAGAGATAATTGATGTGAAAATTATAGAATTTGGCGGATAATATTAACATACTCTTAGTGCTTTAGATGGCTTTATATCCAATTCTATATAACGAGTGTAATTTTATTTGAATCCAGTGAAAAAAACCCAATCATTTCTCAATCATGCAAATAAATACATTGAATTAAACAAATGTTTATTTTGCCAGCTTATTTTGAAACTGTTAATAGCTGTCACACATTCATCATCAGATAGGTCTTATCTTTTAGTCCATCAAGATGGACGATAAAATATATTAAGATCTGAATAGATAAACAAATCTGATTTAGACTTCTAGCATAATTAATGGTCACAGCGACGATAGCGACACAATTATAATTGTTATGACAAAAGACCGATATTAAACAAAGAGAGTAAAACCAAGTTCATTGAACATATTCTATCCCTACAAACAAATTCGACCGACAGAAGTTGGTCCCCATCATCAACACATTAAAAGCGGGCATGGAAACTTCCACATGAGGGATTTTACCAGTTTTCAATCTATGCCTTTAGTATCACAGCTTCCTAACCAAGAGTTAGGTAATTAACTCCGATGTTCGTTCAAGCAAACCGGTTTACTTGTAATGGGCTAACACCCGGTCATTTTTCAAAACCGGACAGTTTTGTTTGTTCATGATGCAGAACTACGGAGCAGGAAAACCAGTTCATCATCATCATCACCATCATTATTTCATTTCAGTCCGTACAAGTCCACTTCTGGTTATGGACCTCTCCCAGAGCAAACTACTCAGCCCGATCTTCGGTTCTTTTTTCTCAACTACTGCAAGTCTTTTTTCCATTTTTGGAACCCATTATATGACTGGCCTTTCCTTGCTCCTCTAAACTTCTTACTTGTGTGACGTAACTTTTTTAAAAAGATTATAAGTTGGTACTGAAGCAGTGTATTAAGTAAAATTATTTTATAGAAATATGAAGTTAAGTTTTAGCATCAAAATAATTTATAAAAGGTGGGTTAAAAAGGTCTAACAATTTAGTACATCTAGGGCCTTCAGTGTCAGGCACTAAATCATTGTAAGTCACTTGGAACCGAGTTGTCAGTCACCGAAGAAATGTGCTGTAGAACGTCGAGCAACACCGCTGAAGATCCTCTTGTGGAAATTTAGTAAGTACGCAATGTGCCAGATGTTAAAAAATCTACGAAAAGTTTTGGCATGTTATATGGTCGGAAATATTTTATATACGAGAAATTAATTGCCTTTGAAAACACGTACAAGAAATAATTACTTACATCTTTTTTTAATAATACTTACATTTTTATATCTTTTTTTAATTTAAAAAAATCGAGATTTAAGAATTAGAATCGCGGCAACTACTACAGTGACCTATTAGAACACGATCACTATGCGGTTGATCCGGACAATTTACCCGGCTAAACCATGGCCGAACCAATATCCGCTACAACTTATAGCTACAACACTACTTACTACCGAAAGTTTAAAATTCAATCAACTTTGTGCTCCTCGGCCTCTTTTCACGGTTCAATGTTTTGCTCCTTTAATTTTACCTGTAGGTACATCTTTGTTGCCCAAATGTTGGTTTATGTAGATTACTAAACTTGTTTATGAATAATTTTGTGAGACCTTTTAACCATTTTAAGAGAAAACTGTTGTCAGAATGGCTGGAGGTTCAAATTTACTGTGAATTATTAACCCAAAGCCGGGATGTCGCCAACATTAGAACCTCGGTTAAAGCACAGTTAAAATTAAATTATGATACATTTTTAAGGTCAAACATTTGTGAATACCTTTAACAAAGCCCTTGATCTACAACGCCATTATGACTACCTAACGGTAAGTACTGAGAGTTAATAAGATTTTTACAAACATAGCCTAACCCATCCAGGATACAGTTACAATATGAGTACCTAAATGAAATAAATGTATTCTCCAAAAAAAAATTGCAGACTTGTGGGGTGATCTTGTTGCTTCAACGAATCCGAGATGGTAAGTAATTTCTTATGTTTTTATTCTCGAACAGTCCTAATACAACAACAGCTGTGTTAATCACCTCACGTATTATTAAAGTTAAGTATCGAAAATGTCTTTGTCACAACGATGACGTAAACATAACAATTAGGCGCAGTGATGCATAGCGACACGCATGCATGGGAGTAGGTAGGTTGCGCAATTGGCTGCTCAGGCACCGCGGCGCCGTGTCCTTGCGCCTGGCTCGGCGATCGAGAGTATACAGTGCGCCGCGCGCACACACAAACATAACATCTTTATTTTGATTTGTGCACTCACCACAGACTAAGCAGATTTGGTTCCCGTCTTGATTGTAATATATTTTGTGAAAACTGTTTTTTGTTTTTGTTCAGTTTCTGCATGCACAAATAAATGATAGTGTAAGTTTATACAATTGTTATAATAACAAACTGTACCCGGTTTGACCGCTTTCCTGGGATAAAAGTACCTACCTATAAAACTCTTCATTAACAAAATCCGTTCAGCTTTCAAACAGATTTTTATCTGGTTTGTCAAGTGTAGTGTAGTATTGTACTTTGTAGGTATTTTTGTCCTGGAATAACACAAAGGTTACTTTTAGTTTTCACACAGAGAAACGACCACCTGGGCAGAACCGCGGGCACAGCTAGTCAATATTTACTACCTCAGTATGTGTGGTAGCTGTTTTATTTTTATTTTTTGTGTATTCTTAGCTAAGGCAGCTGTAAGCAAAAAGAAAAGAAAAACTATTTTCACTTATACACTGATTTTACTGTAGTGGTGAGCCAT